>JAEUYN010000394.1:0-401264 GCA_018257835.1 Euura lappo | reverse complement strand
GATCAAGAGACTCGGTAGAGTCTCGCGCCAAGTACATTAAAAAAAAAATTTTTTTTAAACGCCGCGCGTAGACTCACCGAGTCTATTTACCCGAACGGGAGCTATTCGCAGTGGTGGGGGTAATCAGAATCTCAGTTTTCTTCAATCTTACGATATCCATGGGTCTCGAAATATTATTGTTAGAATATCGGCACGAAGAGCTTTCATTTGAGCCCTATTTAGATTAAATCCGTGCACGTAGAGATGAGATATGATTATTTCAAAGATCTGACAGGTCCGTTTCACTCGAAAATTTTCGTCTCCTTCATCATCGTCTCCTTCAGCCAGACTTTGCTTTTGGGCTCCGAGTATAAAAATTAGGGAAGAGCGGCGGTGTCTAGTTGAGACTACGCAGAGAGCAGACGAGAAGAGAGAGAGAGCCAGGTGGCGCCGTTGTCGAAATTGAATTCGGCAGATTTTTTCGGCAGATTTTTTCTTTTCCGATTGATGAGTCTTGCGCGAAGTATTTTCAGATGTAGAATTCAAAATAATATGTATATTCTCAATACACCGTGAAGAAAACTCGAATGTTTAATTAAATAATAATTAATTTGACCTGTCTACCCGAACGGGAGCTGTTTCGTCTGTATATATATTATATCTCAGTACACAACATCCGCGGCTAGATGGCACTTGTGTCATGTAAACGAGCAGCCATTTTTAAATCTAATAGATCGAAAGAATCGATCTGCGCGCCCGAACCTTCACCGATGACAGCAACGGAACATTTCGGTTTGCTCATTATTGCTACGTGATATTATGATACATGATAGATATGATATGAGAATCATTATTGAAAAAGTATTAACAGGCTTCGGGAACATTGGTCGTTTTTATAATTTGCACGTCGGCTGCTACTGCGGCTGCTAGATTAAGTGAGGTTAGGTTCTGCTAGGTTGACGAAGCGGTCAACAAGAGTTTTCATTACGAATTCGCGTATTTTAATTATTGTTACCGCTGGACATATGATAATGTGACATTATTTACGATTTATTTATGATATGATACGAAACAATGAAGATTTCTGAGAGAATGCGACAGTCATTGAAATTTGAAATTCGGTACATAAGCTACGGGATTGATCGTGCTATATTGTAATTGAAATGGAATAATACTATACGATGTTGAACGTTCGTATCATGCTTTGTCTTGTGTAAAAATATTCATTTGGACGATCGATCTATTGATATGTGACGAGTCCTGAGAAATAACAGACGTATATCTCGGCGGACAGTCTAGAGTAGACGTAACTCAGAATACGCTTTAAGGCGATTATAGTGCTCCGTACACATTTCCTACACGGTTTCATGACCGAATACGTGTATTACCTCAGAACTTGTCGATCTAAACAATCGTTTAATTGTTTTGGTTATATTTTCGCACGCCTACTTCTAGCTCTACAGACAAAATGTGTACATTGCAGTATGCTCCGGAGGTTTTCTTCGATGACTTAGCTTCCAATTTTCACGTTGCGGAACAGCTCTTGGAGCACTCGAGTAACACGACGTCAAATCATCGGATTCTGACGATAAGAGTACCTTGGTAGACCGGAGGGAACGGACGAATCTTGCCATGCAATCTACTAACAGAAGTACTATCTCGGAAGACTTTATTGAATGTTTATCGACAGTTATTCATTGATTTCGATATATTTCCATACTGTTATTATTTTTGTAGGAAATCATAAAAACATTATACTGGAGCATCGCAGGATACGGATTTCCACTTATGCTGCTGAAGTTCATTGTCAGACAATTTTAAATGTATTCATCCGGCCAACGTATTCCCTTGAGGGGAGACTTCACTGAAATTTTGAAAATCTCTATAAGATGTCAAATAATAAAATTGTTCCAGCAGTTTCTGAGTAATAGTAGTATAGACTGTAAAAAAAAAATTCAGCCTTCTCCGATGAAGGTGTAAGCGCAAGAAACCTTGAGCAGAAGATTTTGACCACCGCCGCCAAAATTCCTTGCTTCTACACTCTCACTGCAGGAGGGTTACAGTTTTTTCCCGCACCCCGCATACCGTATACAAAAGTACTGGACGGACTTTTTATACACCTCTTTTCAATATTTCAAGAATTAAAAAATCTATTTTTGCCCAAAATCTGATCATAGTCTCCCCTCAAAAACGGGAACCTTCAGTTTTACCCGAGGTTTTACCCGAGGTTTTACCTCAATTATTATCGCATTCTCAGTACATGTTTTCTATAGTACACCCAAAATCAAACACTGATACAAGTATACGTTATATTACGATACGATACAACGTTATTATAGTAAAGTACAGCGCTTGTGTTTCGGTAGAATGGTTCTACGTACTAAATGATATTCATAGAAATGAATGTGAAAATATTGAAACAAAATTGGTGTGGCTAGCGAGGAACATTAAAAATCCTATCGAGTGATCGTAGCGTACGAGACCAATAACAGTTAGTGAATCGAAATTCCGCAAAAAGTAGTGATATCCCCCCAAAAAGCACCTCTGGTGCAAAAAGCTTTCGCCAAGTACATTAATGTGATCTATCTACAAAAAATCTATGAAGAAAAATTTGCCTTCAACAAAAAAAATTTCTTCAAAAATACCTACGAACAAAAATTCGACTTCAACAAAACTCGACCTTCAAAAATGTTTTCTAAAAAAAGAATTGATATCAGATACAACTGCCAAGCACAACACATGAAAATTAAATTAGAGTAAACGGCATTGTGCTCGTTCGCTCGCTACGCTCGCTCACTCGGTTGGTTTCTCATAATGATTGTGAAACGAAATTGGAGAAAAAAAAATTGGAGAAAAAAGTTTGGGGAGTGGTACTTGGCGGGCCATCATAGCAATGTATAAAAATGGCACATGGGGACCTGAATGAATACTCCTGCATTTACCCACACCTCGGCCCGCCAAGTACCACTCCCCAAACTTTTTTCTCCAATTTTTTTTTCTCCAATTTCGTTTCACAATCATTATGAGAAACCAACCGAGTGAGCGAGCGTAGCGAGCGAACGAGCACAATGCCGTTTACTCTAATTTAATTTTCATGTGTTGTGCTTGGCAGTTGTATCTGATATCAATTCTTTTTTTAGAAAACATTTTTGAAGGTCGAGTTTTGTTGAAGTCGAATTTTTGTTCGTAGGTATTTTTGAAGAAATATGGAACTATGAGCACGGTGGTATCTGTGCTTCCTTCCCTGCAACATTTTCTACCGTAGACTTTTATCTTGCACTTTTATTATCGGATATTGTATAGAATAACATAATACTCCCCGGGGTTCGGGAACTTTGATACCGCCCTACTTCACTCGGCCGATCTCGCCGTTTCTCTACTGGCTCCAATTATTTCGCGATAAAGAAAGCCGAGTGCGAATTGTCGCCAATTTATTTCTCCTCCGCTAATCAGCGACTGGTTTTATGAATTTTGCGACAAAATTGGTCATAGCGAGAAAACTTTGCCCCATGACAGACTTTGGTATCGTTGACGTAGACGAACGTCGATCGTTACCCTAGAAATATAAATTGCAATAGCGTCTAGAAAGTTTACGTCGATTATTCGCTCCGCAAATTGTATTCTTTCTATTCTCATTTGTCTTACTTTGCCCGTAAATAATGACATATCCACCTCGAGATATGGCAGGACAGATATTTGCGCAGGCAGATCGAGTTCTTATACTCAAGTACCTCGGCCAAGAACTCGAGCTAAACTTTTTAATTTATCGCAATAGCTGCCCGTGCTCGATCGAGCGATCGACCGATCAAGAGATTGGAGAAGCCTCGCAGAGTCAAGATCGGCATTTACTGGCGTAATGACTGAAATAATTCCGCACAAAACAATCAAAATAATCGAATCGGGCCCCAAGCGACGTGCGGTTTCCTGGCCGCCGTATTATAGTATTTGTTTACACTCAGTCACGTATCAAGATGGCGGAGCCATTACAGTGCCGTTATGAGGCCCCAGAGAGCCGCGGGCCGTTCCGAACTTTCGGCCAATGCTATCAAATTATTTGAATAAAAAATAAAATTCGCGCCTCCCGCGTGTTCCTCCGTAACGGAAATCAAGGAAAAAGGGCAACGCGGATTTAATGGCTTTCGATCAATTCAATAAGATTCCTTCATCACCATAGCCGGAATTCGAACGCACCTTACGTTATGGAGGCGATAATTGTTTCGTAAAACTCTCTCGTCTTCGTAGAAGACAAACGAAATTTTGGACGGTCGTCGTTTCCCGGATATGATGCTTTGTCTATACATTTCTATTTCTTTCCAGAATCGATTCTGTAATTAGACAGCAGTGATGGATGTGACAATGCATGCGCTGAGAGCATGAATTTGTGATTGCAACGTCCATTCAACAAAATGTATTTACGTCAGAATAATGAGGTACTTTCCGGTTCATCAACATATCGCCATGGAGGAAGAGATACATTAGAGCTTCAGGCATCCTCGATATCAGCCCATAGCATTCGTTTGTGAAACATGTCGTCGTGATGTTACTATTCACAACTTCACCTGACAAACGGTGAATCATTATCTCAAAAAACGGGCGCTACTCCCTCGCTATCGTAGTAAGTATATTACACTGAACTTTGCGTGTCACGTCCCACACCGAAAGCACCCTTCGCTAAAAATCTACTCAACTTGAAAAATACTGCTAAACCATAAAAAGACACGCGATACATTCCTCGAGTCTAACAGAGCAGGTACTCGCTACTTTGAATACAATTGTCATGCTTCAGCAGTCTGCCTCTGGATATTTCTGTACCTTTGAACTATGAAAACGATTGAACTTAATTATTTAGTAGTGTATAGAATCGTTAAAACTTACGACTAGGTTGTAACAGTTTACAATTTCTTATCATCCATTACAGTATCTGATCCAATCTTGATAGAATGTCATGAGCTGAAACCATGGAGCCAGAAACTCTGTCGGTTTATTTGAGCCAAGTGTCAAGTGATGGTATAGGGGGATCAATTTATTTATTCGAATCAGGCGTGGCAGTCTTAGACCCTAAGTAGTAAGAGTATCGGTTCCCATGCAACGATAGCCCGGGACATTCCACACGCATTCTCTTCAAGGTCTGATCCATGTCATGGCATATTGATCACTGATCGTGATTCACCCACGCGTTTTCACCACCGTGCATACAAGCCCATCGTGGTTAATGCTCTGTCAAAAACCTGTCACTTGGTGCCGGTACGACGTAGCAATACCCTCTCGACCTCGCCCACCGCCAGATTTCGTGCATCTATGTGAACGGTGTCATCGGTAAGAGCTATCACTCCTCGAGAAGGAATATACATTTTCGTTCAGCGATTTTTCTGCGAAGGGTTGCCGAACGAGTCACGCAATCCATTTCTCTTATTTTCCATCCTTTGTTTCGCTGCCTGATGGCTCTCCATATCTCCATGTCAATTTCTTACATTCATGTGTCTTTCTGTTCACAGTTTTTTTTCTATACCTTCAACAAAGTGATACGTTATCTTGCAGTATAAAAAAATGTAATTATTGGAAGAGCACTGGTCAACAAAGTGATACGTTATCTTGCAGTATAAAAAAATGTAATTATTGGAAGAGCACTGGCCAAGGTATCAACGCTTTAACGAGACTCACGTCAATGTAATGGAGTACTTAGCGTCGCCTCGGCTAAGCGGACATCAGCAAGCCCCCAAATCACACGGGCAAGCGAGTGGGAATTGCCATTTACGGAATACATATACGTGGCCTTAAAATCAGTTCAAATTGATCCTGTAAGTGCGGAATCAGTCCGAATAGAGGTAAACGATCGTCTGAGTGAGATAGCGTTCTATTTTACGTACGAACCACCAGAATCTATGGCCCGGTTCATGCACCGTAACCCAGACTTTATATTGTTGGCTCACTTGCGAGTTGAAGAGCTTTGTAGCCTTGCCAGGAAGTAGTCGTAAACTGCACGGCGTCCGGTTCACAGTGGCAGCCCGATGAAGCCGAAGACGAGGAAGGCTGACTGAACGAGTTGCGAGGAACTTGTGGAGCGCGGAACGGGGGGAGTGGAGATCAAAGAGTCAACCTGGAATAGCCGGAAGATGGTCCCGCGTGTACATGCGACATTGGAAGCGGGCTTGCGGAGGAAATATGGAGAGAGAAATGTCTGCCCTGGGTTTGCATGAATTGTTCATGGAATAATTTAACACCGAGTAAACTTAATCCTGACATCGTCTCGCGCTCGAACACTCGGAGACAATTTTTGTAAAACCAATGGTACCGTGTTGACACACCCACAGTTTTTTGCCGAACCTTAAATTGTGCAGAGATCTCAATTCAGAGACTCACATCAGTTGCCTCGTTGATAGTTTAATTAGGACAATAAGAAACGATGTGGAGCATATGTAACGTAACTTAGTTTTATGAGGTCATAAATTCGTCGGAGTACTTAAGCTGCAATTATTCTCGGTAATGGTAACAAATGGCATAACAAAATTTAACGCTGTAATTCTCGGTGAAGTGTGTAAATCATTTTCGAACTTTGTTCCATATTCGTGTCGTGATGTCTTCAACGCAATGTCAAGACATCGTTCAAGAGTGACAGTGACTTAGAGCACGTAAGTCTTGCCAGTACACGTAATTTCCTGGATTCGAAGCCATTCCACGTATCTTGTACGATGGTGGGACGAGACTTGAGTCGAGTTTATTCCCCCCAGAGTGAATTTACAGCTTGCTTAATCGTAGATTCATGAAATCTTTTGGTAGGCTCGAGCAGATACCGGGATTTGACAGGCGATACGTTTATTTTATACCTTTCATTCTCGTCCAATGAAAGCCGCACAGTGGAGCGGTTACACACTCGTAACTTGATATCGCAGCTTAGCTAGATTTCGATCGGCCGACGAGGGCCCGCAGCGGAACCAGGCTAACAGAAATTCTCGTCGCACCATCATTCGACGAATATAATTTAGTATTCCACGTTTGCAGCAAGGAATCATGTGTCGCCGTATTGTTTCACCAACGCGGTGCAGGTTCCCATATGCCCGCATATGCGCGTATGGCTGAACATTCGTTTAGGTAGACAAGTGGCGATGCATACAAATCGGAATTTCAATATATGGTGTTAACAAGTAGGAATTCCTTGTTTGCAATAGGCAGATGCCTATCTATATTTATTGATCGTTGATCGCCGTGAGTAGCTTCCGTGATGTAGGTACTTTGTGCGGTCTCCTCGACCGCCGCAGCGAAGGAGTGTCCTCGATCCTTCCCTCGAGCCATATTCAGCTAAATTAACGACTCGGGCCTTAATGGAGGTTAGGTTGAACGGACCAATAAAAATAAAACACAAATCTCTCTGATTTTTATAGGGCGTGCTGCGGATTGTAAGCTGCGTCTACTTGGCTCGGAAGTTGCCAAAGCACTATACATCATTGCCACCCGAAGCCACTTCTCTGGTAACTGTATCGACTCACTTTGAAGTTTGACGTAGAAAGTGTACTTCACATGTCAGACAACGGCGCCTTTGCAACACGAGCACCTCCCCGGGAACCAATTAGACGGCAAAGGACCCGGCTTCGGTATTACTTCTGCGAGCTAATCCCGCGTCCCGTCCTCGTCGATGTATGGTAAGTGGGCTATAGTAGTCGAGTATCATCGCATGTACATACGAGAGTCCACATTCTGTATATCATAGGACGCGAATGCCCTCCTTGGCTAGTTGGTATGTCAACCATGCATCGCTACAAAACGTGCTGGGAACAGACGACGGGTGCTGACACACGTGAGGTACGTCATCCACCAGGGGATGGAAAAATCGGCTTTTGGTTGACGTGCGGAGGGCTATTGGATCGTTGCGAATCATTTGTCGGGTTCCTGCTGAAACCCTCACTCTTTAACCCTGTCTGATATCGAGCAAACAGCTGATAATTTTGTGTGAAGAAATTTTCAACCAGTATATCATTGACCCTGCATCCATGTTTATGATTCGATTCATATGTCTCTGGTGTTTTGGGACTTGACACTGGCCCAAACAAAGCGTGTTCTGAACATTTTGTATTCATGTTCTGTAGAAACGCAGAATATTGAGAAGCCCAACGTGTAGTGATTGCCGATTAAACATTTTGCATAAGGTACAACGCAAGATGGAGTCAAGTCAAAGTCCGTTCGTTACTCGATCCCTGTCTGAATCTAGGCACGTCTGCATGTATGACGTGAATTTCAATCATGCGTGAAACGATGGATCGATACTGGCTTTGATGGATATAGTTTCTTACTCCAGTCAAGAACTGGACTCAAGAAGCAGTGCTCGATGAAGCGAAATGTATCGGTAGTAGAGTCAGAACAAATACTGAGTAATATTGTCTGTTGTTCGAAAGTAGAGAACGAATATATTCGAAGTGAGCATAGGAGCCGTAATTGTTTTTCATCGAGATTAAATATTTTGTTATTAAATTTCCAGATATATATCTGGTTCCGCATAATATACCAGTTGACTGGATCGTGAGCGAGTAGCGTGCCCGTTACATTTATCTATCGCGGAACAAGTGGCGAACAATGGAGCGTGGTGTATTAATATGGGCTAGTATGTACCTACTTGGCGTGCAATTGTTTATTCATAAATCACGATAATCTCGAGACTTGAAGCAATTTCATTGTTTAATCCATGTAGTATGAGCCCAACTGAGATAATACACGCGTTCTACGAAAGCCATGTAACTGAACCGTTCATAAATCAATTCAATTTGAATTAGTCAATACCGAAGATATGCAGAAACGTATTCTGAATAGATCCAGGAAGCCATTCGATCGTGATATCTCTCTCGGGTGATTCTGTAGTGCCCATTGAATCGTAATGAAGGTGATCACTGAACAAGTAAGTTGGGTAATCGGTTCAGCTGACTAAACACATGCTCCCAGTGTGCACATTTGATAAGCTGCCTACACGAGAATTTGAGTCTATGACACCGCGTATTATTAGAGCCTCTGTTATTGCCAATCGTGACTCATTAGGCTTCGATCAAGAAAATTATGAGTAAATTAAGATGGTTAAGATAGGGACTGAATTGAAGCTGTCTTCTCTTATTCAGGTGGCAGTCATCGCCAGGGGCAAGCTCTGTTCGTTGGCTAACCAAACACGAGCAGTCCGCATTCATTAGAATACAGTCTCGTAGGAATATATACGATGTGTATGAGTCGCAATGATATTTACAGGTCATATCACACGTGTTGTATCCTCGCCTGGTTGTTTTCACTTCCCAAAGACTGGTAGATAAAAATCACTGTTATGGAGATAGATTTCCAAAATCCATTTGCATGCATTAGGAACTCCGTCTTGTATGAATAAGATTCTGAAGCAATGCAAGAGACTCTGAACTCATGATCGTAGACGGAAGATAAGTGGACAGAAATCTACGTGAATTAGTCACTGAATCCGTCAATTCGAAATTCAGCATAATACGTAGAAAATATACGACGATTATTCTAGAATCTAGACACAACAGCATACAGAGTAGGTACGTTCGTTTCATTTATTTTTCAAACCCGCTTAATTGCCATGAAAACAGTTACAACTTTTGTTAATTAACTCCACGTCGCGGCTGACACGGGGCGAAACGATCAGCTGAATAAATCTAACCAAATGTGTCTGATCGTTGAGCTAAATGGAAGTAATTTCGTCCACTGACCCGGGAAGGGATCTCGAGGTACAAACAGAAAATTCTTGTCACCACGATTTCCCCATACTCTGTTTTACCTACATAACGGGTCGCACGATCATGATCAGCATAACGATGTATTTCTTCATCATGAACGAATTGGATGCGCTAGAATACCATTATTACTGGTTGGGCTTTCTCACAGTAAGTCAAGATTTAATTTAGTGTTTCTACTCCGACTGCATAGAAACAGTATGAATGAAATCCCATTTCTAACCATGTCGATTCGGAAGGGAGACGAACGCATTGGAATAAAGCACGGTTCAATGTTTCAGATACACATGATCCTGGAATGCTCGGTCACGTACAGTGACCCAATGTGGAAATCGGATTGCACAAAACCCATCACGATCCATATCCACTGGATATTCGCAGTTGCTTCTCTTATTTTTGGCACGGTATACTTTTATCTGGGGAATGTGACTCCACCCAATGTTTCGACTTCCAATTCCACAAGTATCGCTACTAGCGCTAATGACATAGAACCAAAAGGCTCCTGGCACTGCGCTTACTCGTACTGGATGCTGAGCTTATTCCAGTCAGTCAGCTTTCTGGCAATATTCATTACAGGTGTCGTACTCTTCGCTGGTGTGAGAGTACGGCGAGTGTACTTGTATCGCTTTCACAAATACGGAGGCACATTGGTCACATACAGCACTATCATCTTACTAGCTTGCAATGTCTTTAGTTTACTGATGGCTCCCACGAGTTGGGTTATTTTTCTGCTGAGTACAATCGCTTTCGTGTTGATGCCTGTAAGAATTTTTTCCAATAGATCAGCGATTCATCAATAAATCATCACACTGGTCATCAAATACTTCAGATTCTAATTAACCCTGGGAGTTCTAGGTTTTGAAAGGTACGTGGCTGTTAAAACGTGAATCCGGCGGAGGTTTCGCCAGTCGCTTGATCCGGTCACTGTAAGTAATCAAAAAGCACCAACCGTATAGAAATCCGGTTCACCGAAGCAAGAATTTCGTCAAGTTACGGTCTTTAGACGCAGAGGATGAAAACGTCACGTGCGGTAGTCAAAGACTGAACTTCCAGCGAAGTAGCAATTACCTACGCTCAGGTACATCAATTAATTATGCTTTCGAGTCTGAGCAGCCTCGTCACGCGAGGATAGGAGTGAGAGATTGAGGATGAGGATGACGATCTCCCAAGTCCGAGAAAGGGCTGGGCCACTTTCAGATGCACCAACTAGAGGTTACGGGGGGATATGGGGGCATACGGGGAGAATTGCGGGGCAGGGCAGAGGGAGGGGGCTGACAACAGGGTAATGACGGTGTGCCGGGTCTGATTATAGTGCGCCGTACGGCCGGTACGCTGCTTGAATCAACAGAGAGAACAGACCGAAAGGTTTCACCTGCCGAATCAATTTTTGCCTCGTTTGGGCCCGACTGCTTCCTCTCAGTCGTGACGGTTCTTCAGATCAGCACTGACTGCCGGACGCCCACACCAATTCGTGGTAGTTTTTCCCGCCGAGTGAGATCATGCAGCCTGGTATAAGTATAGGCTCTGTGATACGTCCATTCTCTAAAATGCAGACTCACATTAAAAGACACTTTTCTTTGTTTGTTTGGATAAGTTACAAATGCATGTAGCTAAAGACTGAGCAGATGGCTAACCACCGGGATTATTATCCTGAGCCATCCATCCATAGGCACGAGAAACTTGCGGTCGTTTCAGAACCATCGTTTCTAGTTAATTAGAGCCACCCAGAACCGTGTTGTACTCAAAATGCCTGAGCGCAGCCACTCCAGCTGTCAAATTTCAATTAATTACGACACTTGAAGAATGTGCATAGGCACGTGTACTTGTTAATTGCGATGCATAATTCAACCACAGTTCTGTGCCAACTGTGCTCTATCACGTTACGGGGTGGAGCCGAAGGTATTTCTCTCACCTAATCATGGAACATGCGCTCACTCTCTTTTAGAATACATCAGGAAAGATTTGGAGCCAAAATACATGCAACAGCGTTGAGTATCACTGTTTCTTTCACCTTGAACGCGGTTCATGGTGGAAGCTGTTGCAAGTCGTTGTAGTAGCACGGAATGGATTAGGGCCCAAGACAATTCATCCGCCTCCGCAATGCGGCTCAGTGGCACGACATTAGGCAGCATGACTATGATATAAATCGCATGATTACGTCTCGTGCATCCTTTATTGCCATGAAAGAGTACAAACATGGAGTTTTAAGCGTGACCCTAACCAAGCGAACACGCATCCAAGGAGATCATCCCGCAGTCGGCAGTCGGACGTCAGTTCAGCACCCACGCCTGGGGCCGCGCCCTACGTGTAGTCCACACCAAATCTTCTTGGAGATAAGCGCCTCCTTTTACCGTACAGCGGGTAATTACGAAGATGTACGAGGGATGCCGCGAAATATACGTTTTCGTTCGAAGTGTTGTGTTTTTTTACAAGTCGCCAGTACCTGGGTTTCCCTCGGTTTATATTTTAGCCCTTATTATACGGTTTCCGAAAACGCCGATAATGACCGCGAAGGATTTGGGAACCCCGAGTTATTGGCAACGAAGCGACAAAACGCTCTTCGAATGAGAAATTCATCTGATTGTCTCCATCCAGATAAGCCCCGGTAGCTAGAGGGAATTGATCGAAGTGTCGAGAATGGAAGGAGTCTGGCAACTATAGACATAGAATCTAAATGATCTTGGCACGCCTTCGCTTACTTCACGGATATCATATAATTCATGAGGTTGTATTTTGTTTTCTACGTTCGTTGCATATTTCACCGCACGTCGGTAACGTGCCGTTTACGACGCACGGATTTAGCAATCTTTACAAAAAGGAAAAAAAAATCGATACGTGAGAAAATCCCCAATAATAATTCCATCAATGTTCACATAACCTCGTGTATCGTTTTTCTGGACAAACTCGTGAATTCTGCCTTCAAATAAACGTACAACATTGAATTGCATAACGTCGTCCGATGACGTTAATGAACGCGCAGGCGCAAAAAAAAACACCTGGGACAGGAAGTAGATCACTCACGACGTGCGCAGGCGCAGAGTATTTTCCTCCTAGTGCGGAAAGTGGAGATGTTACGACAACGTCGATTCGTGACATCAATCGACTAAAATCGATTTGAAGATGAACTTGAATAACAAATTTCTCATCGTAATGGATGAAATTTTTTTAAAGTCGTATTAATATAGAGAGTGGAGAAGAGGCGCTGCTCGAGAGACGTGATCTACCCTGAACGTTATAGTGGAGGTGTTATCAGATCGCGCGCGCGTCTGTGCCCTGTCTCTCTTCCTCGCCTCCATATTCCCACCCGACTGTGTACGGAGTGCAGCCGCGGTACTCGTGAAACGCCATTGTCTACGGCCGGCAACCTCTATAAACATTTAATATTGAGAGATCCTATCGTGCTAAGGGGTTGGAGACGTTTTAATATCACCTTGGCGTAGTCTGCGTGTAGCTTCATGAATATTGTACGTACGTGAGTCTCGGTCCAAACTACCTGCACCAGCACGCGCTAGAGCCGGACCGCGCAGCCCGAGACGCGTGTATCAAACGCACAGCTATGCTGCGGTAATGGAGATTCTGTGGTCGTGCTCGTATTGTGTACGTGCACTATATAACACTTGCGCGGCGCAGTCTGATTGTGAGTATGAAAGCCACGATACTGGAAGTACTGCGGGCCTCGAGAAGAAACCAGACGAACCCAGACCCAGACCCAGACCCAGACCACGGCCCATGGTCGTAGGAGTTTAGCTGAAGGGACGGACTTGTCTCGCCGCCGCATCTCCGGCGCATGTCCAGCGCGGCGCATCTCTGTCCGTTTGCCTTTTCACCTTCACCTTTTTCCTCTCGGCATCGTAACGCGGGAGAGGTTGGTAAGAGAAAGAGAAGAAGAAAAAAGAATCTGAGAGAACAGAGAGGAAAGGATGAATATAAAAATAAATAAAACACAATAGCTTTCTCTTGGTTTCCAACGAGTATAAAGTACCTACATCCGTGTGGGTTTGGTAGATGGATTATACAACGATATGAGTACACGGGTGGTTCAGGCATCCACCATTTGCAGTCAAGATGACCCAGAGGTGTCTGTTTTTACGGTTCGTCCGGGTGCGCTGTTCAATTGCGTCGGCGTCGCTTCGGCGAACGTTAAATTTAATTACGTCTCCCCGAAGGAGAAAAATAATTGAGACGTTGATTAGTATATAGTACAGTCATTCGGTTCACGTTGTTCACCTGTGAGATGCGCGTTCCATCGTGAAGCATAAAAATGTTGATCACTTTTGAACAAGATCCTCGTGTGTGAGCAACGTGCGACCGTAGTATACGGGATAAGCATGGAGTGAACATTCTCGCCCGAGCCGCTCCCAGCGGGTGTGAAGGTATTAAGCAGCTAGAATTATTTAAATACTTTCATATAGACACCTTCGGATTCTTCGGATCGCCGAATATCGCGTGAATCAAACTGAAGCCAGTTCCGATTAATATCCCTGCAGGTTAAGAGAGAGACCTCTCGAATCACTCGAGCGATAATTGTCAAACTGAGAACACAGTCCTGTGTCCTGTAACAATTGGCATTGGAGGGGAAGATCGAGTGCGTGTCGAGCACGACATCCTTTTGGTATCCCTGTTTGTCTCGAAACTCAAAATTACCATATTGCTGGAATGGAAGTGACTGCCTAAAGAGTAGCTCCTAGAACGAAATAGCACTTCTGTTAGTTTTACTTTGGGTTTGAAAATGTATATATACTAAGGTACGTGTTCTTGAGACATCCTCTCTGTAGTAGCCTGGTAGACTGTCAGTCTTGGGGTCAATTAGCAACGGCACCAACCCCCCCTGTCGCTCGTTCCACTCAGGAGTAACGCCGCGGCGAGGTATAGGCAGCTTGTGCGTCGGGGTCCTCGGTTAGTCCCTCCTAATTTACCTGGACAAATAAGATCATTCAGTTTATATTTATTTGTGTCGAGTCACACCGCGAGTCCCGTGTTCGTATCTGGTTAACGCTTTTTTAGACGCATGGCGCAACAACATTTACGTCTCTTTAAGAAATAAAAATACGTACGTTCTGTCGTTGGCTATGTTTATTCAAATGAGATTCTGTAATTCGGCACTTCTCCACCCCACGCCCGACGCTGCTGCGGGCGCCTCGTGTACATATACTTTTACCAAAAAGTTACAAACGGCCAACGGATATGTAAATTCGATGTGACCAGAATTCAAACTCTCAAATGATCCCCCGCACCCACCACCTGGCCCGGCCTGACTAACGAGATACCAAATGATTCGGGAACTCCCCATTAGGATGCTAGAAAGCAGTAACCACACTTGATGCCCGTGAAGGTGTTCGCGGATCGATCTCTGTCCGATAGACGAATCGAAAACCGAAATGTAATCTCACTCGATTTCGCCAAATCATCACTGAGAACTGCATGATGCCGAAGAAAAGGTAAAAAGTAGCTTCTCGTTTCTGATCAACCAGTTGGAGGAAGATTGGATGTTCGGTTTCGTTATAATCGAAACTATTTTACGTCACGGCTTGAAAGAAACGTGCCTTATCTGTGTCAGGGTTCATATAATACCCGATACTTAGCATAATAACGGTCTTGATTATAAGAAGAATATACTTAGTCGACCAAACAAGGAATGATTTTCGCGGAGAAGATGTGGCGGCTATGAGGCTAACGTCAGACAATCGGATGAAAATTGCTATTGCTCGCAATACTGTGCGGTACATTGGATGCCAGATAGAAATTGCAAACGGTTGATCGGAATCTCGATACCAATAAGATCGTGGGGTCGCGCCATGGCGACAGCAGGTCTATACTTCGACTATGAACACAATTGCAATTGTCGCAAACGAGCCGAACACCGGCCTGCATCCAAGAGCTGGGCAGCATCAGATCGGGGAATCTATATCCACGGTGGGAAAGTGGTGCCTGTAGGTATAACGGGGTGGAGGTAATATAGACGAAAACTCTCGTTGCACTCCTCGCGCTGCATGAACCAAGGAGATTGTTTACCGGAGAGGTAGAATTTATTGCGCAATTTCAGTATCCAGTTAATCATATTTGTTTCCTTCTTCTTTTTTTTTCCGCCTGATGTGGGAGGACAACTGCGATGCGATGTGAAATATAGTCCATGCTTGTAATAACAAGTGATTGACAGAAACGGCCGCTTGTTAATCGGGACTCATCTTCCCAGCGTGCGAGTAACAAGCTTCGTGCGAGCTGAATACCAGGGCGTGGGTCAAGAGGTCATCCTCGCCTCCGGTGCACCCTAGACTCCGAACCTGAACGTCCTTCGGTTTTGTCAATTCCGTTAATAACGTAAATTGTCAAGTGTGTAGCTCGAGGCGCAATTGGGACCGACCACCTCAGTCATAACTCGTACAAGTAGAGTTTGAGAGCTCGGTGCTCGAGGAATCGTGACGTGTCCATCTCGGTATCCTTCAGGGCTGACCTACGCTAGGTAGACGCGAGGAATTGGCTGTACCAACGAGATATCGACCGATCGATCGACCAGATCTTCAGGTCCAATCTGGCTGCACAATAAGTCGAACACGAAGCATGGCAGTAGCCGCCGGACCACGCTGACGTTGAGGATTTAGTTGCCACGAAGATGAGACCGGGAGAGAACCGCCTCACGTCGACTCTGTACGAACTAAACAATTTACCAGCACGCATAATGAAGTGGAGCCGAAGTGACCCTGCCTACCAGTAGACCGTTCCACTCATCGTCTCTCCACGTCTCTCTTTCTACCTCGTTCATCTTTTCCTCCTTCCTTCTCCTTCGCCGTTTCTCCACTCTCTCTCGTTCGTCGGACGGTGCGCGGTTCACTTTCGGTCCATCGCGGCCTCGCCTCGTCTCATCTCGCCTCGCACGCTCTCAGCCGGTCGCTCGCATTCGATTTAACTTTTTAAAACAGTTAGCTGCTCCAACAGGTCGAGGGTGATAAACGAGCCCGTCGCACGCTGACGCGCCTAAATTAAACAATAACGAAGCGCATCCCGAGGAACAGGGTGCGATTTGCCGAGGGCCCTGGCGAAGGTAGGATAGAGGGCCCGGTGCGCCTTCGAGCCTCAGGATGGTCCGGGTCCAGGAACCCCGCCGGTAAGTCTCATAATTGGATGATGGGAATCACTGGAAATAATAATTGACAATATGGCGCCTCGCGGGTGATGCTATCGCCGCCTGGTAAATAAATGGTTACTGACAACTACTCTCGCGTTCCGCGTTGCGCGATTCGTCCGACTTTATTTTCAATGGCTATATACTCCTATGCAGACAACGGCGCGGCCCTTCTCCTGGTGATCAACCTGGTCGCCTCGATTATTCCTGCCGCCGTTGGGCGAAGCCACGTTATACGGTTTCTAGCCAAGGTATTGGAATTCGAGCCAAAGGTCTTTATAGGCTTTTGGCTGACAAGCAATGGAACCAGTTCTCGTAAATTTCGGTACTTTATTCCTCTGACCATACGTTTAATACGTTATTACCGAGACACTATTCTTGTCGAACGAACGAAATGACTTTCGAGACTCCGGAGTATTTTAGTGGCCAACCCTGTTTCCATAATTGAAATTCAACTCGAATGAACCACTGCTGCTCCCAACGCCCGCGACGGCTCCAGATCTTCACGATCTTCCAATTTCGCAGTTGGCTCGCGTCGAGCATCCATATATAAGTTTTCAGCATTCACTTTGGTTATACAAATATCTGCACATCACACCGATCCAACTTCAAGAAAACTCTCGAATTATACTGATAATCGAAAACATCACGATGCACCTACGCGTTCAGAGATCAACTTTTATACACAATTTCAACCCACAACTTTAGGATCGAGCTTAGCGAACACAATACTGGCATAAAATCACTGATGGTATTTGACTCCACCTCTGGTGAATTGAGAAGAATGTATATTCAGCTACCGGTTAATGCTTCGCGTATAGTAAATGTGTAATGTGTATGCGGTGTAATGGACATTACCGCAGAACGACGTGCTTGCCGATAAGTAACAACGGTTAGGAGGTCAGGATGTGGGTACGGAAGTGGGAAAAGTTGGATAAACTGCAGTTACTATACTTAGGAATATGAATGTGAAGAGAATATGGTGTAGGAGCCTTATATTAATGATAACGGAGTAACCATTATCGATGAATAATGATTCATATCGTCCCCACAGGGTGTTTCGAGAGTAAAGCTTCTGGCTAATATACTTTTAAAGTCATTTATTTTTCAGTTACTAAATATGGGTGTGTAGGTATACAAAATGATGGAGTGATTCGGCCTTTCAACAACTAAACAAGATACACTGACTGAGTTATAAATTGAGCAAAAGTTTTTATTATCTTTTCTATACTCACCGGTACAGTATCAGGAAGTACAGGCGCGATGTAAGTAATTAGACTGTTTTTTAACTCCTTATCCTCTCTCTAGGTTCGATCATCTCATCCACCAGCCGACTACCAGCTGGGTCACAGGGTTAGTTGCGTTAAGTTTCAATAGAACTTAGCGCCAAAACCGTACAACCTTTCATGCTGGTCCACTTTTTTTCCATTCCTTTGTAGGACAAAGTATACGAGGCTAATTAAAACGTTCATACGTAACGCTATTTCGAGCTAGATCATCCGGGTCGATGGTATAATTAGATAATAACTCAATTAACGCCGATACACAGTCGATGGTACGAGTTGACGAATAAGAAAAATACATGTTTTTTCCGAACCCGCATCATAGGTACCAACAGTGTTTGATAACCTTTATCCGGTATTTTTTCCTCTCCACCTTCGATAGATGAAAGTTGTAATTAGACAGCCGTTGAACACAGTGTAGCAGGTAGATAATAGCTCGTAAGTAGTTTCGACGTTTCATCATTTCCCACTAATATTCAACTAAATTCTTTCTCTCCTCGCCACGTTGACCTTTCTCAGGGGTATCGGCGTGGATTTGAAAAAAATTTGGGTGGCCTAAACCGGACTCCGTAGCCGTGGCCCGCGCGTAAGTTCGCCACTGGGCAGAGAATCTCATCGACGAACCAGGGCCTCACCTAGAGGGTTGCATCGAGAGATCCACGATAGAAAGAATGCCACGGCAAGCAGTTTGGGCCCGTAATTACGGGCAGCAGAGGGCTAGAGGGGCACCGTGGAAGACCCTATAATCTTGCGGGGACCGCCCCTTGTTTGCTTGTGTAATTACCCCGTGCCCTCCCCCGATGGCCCCGTGAGGGCCCGTAGGTCCCCGAACTGATCCATCCGTCCGTCCGTTCGTACGTCCATCCAACGAGCGCTCGTCCCTCCATAATACCGATACCATTGCTTAATGCACGGATCTCCGGGTATGGGATGGGTGCAGGTATACATATCGACGGATATTACTGTATGAGTAACTCGGACCGGTGAGACGTACGATCGAAGATTCAGGTCAGGTCACGACCAGGTGAATTCGAAATTATTTCCT
Organism: Euura lappo; assembly: GCA_018257835.1. Classification (NCBI taxonomy): domain Eukaryota; kingdom Metazoa; phylum Arthropoda; class Insecta; order Hymenoptera; family Tenthredinidae; genus Euura; species Euura lappo. The sequence continues at coordinate 382,118 of JAEUYN010000394.1, read as the reverse complement.
CGGACGTGAAGGATATTTTGATCATTTATTTATTTTTATTTTTTTCTTTGAATTGATTTGGCTGTAATAAAGTTTGCTCGTAATTACGAAAACTTGGAGTAATTCTAGCCTGAAGGTAGTAAAACGAGTTGCAAAGGAATAATAATAAAATTAAGGATGATAATAATTGCGAATGCAATAATATTATACTCAAGTGGAAACAGACGCCGCGAGGAAAGAGGTAAAGACGGTTAAAGTAGTTTTGTTCGCATGTATTATCTGCGGCCTGATGGTTGCCCGACCTCCGAGCCCACAAGACCAACTTGAGCTGGTCCAGGGTTCGGGGAGTGAGGAAAGAGGGACCGGTAACGACTGCCACGTCAATCTTGTAAAAATAATTGAATTACACTCGTATGCGCACCCCCTAACCCTTCCACGTGCACGGGACTCTGTCGTGTGGGTACATTTCGGCGTAATGGCAATCATTTCGTCGCTGTTGCTGCGCTCGGATTATGCGTGCACACTCGCCAGGTCCACTGCTGGGTAAAAGTAGAAACTCGAAACGTTGGTTTATATCACTCCAAAGGATTATCTTATGGGCTCAAGAATATCATATCACAGTAGCAAAGGGTAGAGTGCCAAAAGAGATCTTTATATCTGCGAAACCGTCGCTCGTCGCACTTCCATTTCGACTTTGACGGCATAATTGGATGTCTCCATCCCAGTCTGTGAGGCTTTTTATTTATTCGTTTGCTATTCTTCGGAGATTGACAATTCGAAGATGGCAAAAACACAGTTGGACTCTGCTCGGTGGTGAAGGAGATTACCCCGGACCCAACGTTCAGCTTGGTAAACCACCAGACGTACGTCCTGCGAGGACTGAATCTCTTGCGAGCTTTGACCAGCACTCAGGCAAAAGCCAAGTCCGGTCTCAGCGATTGCGTTTTTATGTGAAGATAATTGACCACAAGGGTGGCTCTTTGGCGCAAAAAGCAGTAGTCACTGCCTCGTACTGCTCGCTAATGCGCCATTGCAAAAGTTACGTGAATCAACTGGGAGACGAAGAGAAGAGGTTTCTGAAACTCTCTGCCCCCGGCTGGCTCGTAATATTGTACAACTCAAATGGGGATTGTTTTTGGTCGTAAACTATCATCCACTATGCATATACACACCCACGCTCATTGGGTGTAACTAATTCTTCGACAAAAGATTTCTCTTTCACATTTTACCAGACAACCCGGTACTGGTCAGACTTCGAGGTGTATACCTAATGTCAAATTTGAATACGGAATCTGAATAGCAACAATAATCGAATACTCGACGTCGCATAGAACGGCTGTAAAATTAAGGACATTTTCGCCGAACGTGTACGACTTTTATCGCCTTCCATCATCAGATGTGGTATAGGCGCTATGATACGACGGCGGTCAAGTGTATCGCGCGAATCTTGTACCGTAACGGTATTCAGCAAATTGAAACTTGTTTATACATATATATGTATAAAACCATACAATTTATATACACACGCGGTTCCAGTGGCGAAATTACATCTTTTCTTCTCTCGCCCAAGCATAATGACGCTTCCGAGAGGCCACTCGCGAAATACTCGCGGTATAATTTACGGAAAAGAAAGAGGATTGGATAAGGGCAGGTAAGCTCAAGCTAGCGTCCTTTTACACGGTTATACCGCGTCTACCCCTGCCTAACACTATTTATGCTTATGCAGTATCAACCACCTTGCGTTACGGACTATGGATACGGTTTACCATCTCTTTATCCGGACATAAAGTATCGTTACTCGAGCTATGTATTCATAGCTTGAAGAGAATCGTATCTTATCTGATGCTTGATACCTGCGTTTAACAGTTTCGTTGTTACGTGCGTCCATGTGTATACTTACGCCGGTTAGGATGATGGCGAATAGATGCATCTGAACTTTTCAATCCTCAACATCGTGAGTCGTGACCGGACAAAATTGCTCCGAAGCTATTCGATTTTATGACGTTAATGCCTTATCAGATGAGGATGCTTAGCACACGACGAGTTGCAATCGTAAAAAGTACAAGTGCGACGTACTTTTACCAAACTAAGACATCACCACATCCGGACAGGAAACGCCATCGGTATAAATGCGTAAGTGCCGGCAGCTATAACCGGCCGTTCTCCATTTTGTATTCAAAATGATTTTAACCACGTGATCGTTTTACGGAATCAGGTCTTCGACCATCAGATAAGAACCGGGCAGCACGGCATGTCGGAGAAAATAAGAGTTTGGTTCTTGGGTCCACGGTCCGGCCGCCTCGTCCGGTGAGGTTGGTTAACTAGGGCCTCGGTATTCTGGCTGCGTGCTGGACCGCCGTTCAACCAACAGAGGAGCAAAGAAGGAGTTAAAGAAAACGCAACAGGATCAGAAACAGGCCTAGAAGAACTATACGCCAATCGTACTAACCGTGAAGCGATAGAACCTGATTCCCAACTAGATACACGATTTGCCTCTAAAATTAACTTCCACAAAGTTTTACAACTCTAACAAATGTGTTGCAGAGTCTTTCATTCTTTGAGATATTAGGTACACCGCCTCGCGAGCGAAAAATACGAATCTCCATCCATTCCGCAAGCTGGTGCAGAGTAACTAGAATAGCATCAAACGCGGTCGATTGGACCCCGGTAGATCAAAGCTGAGACGGTCTGGTAAAAGGACTCCGGTGTTCCCGTTGTTGCAGAGTACTTCGCAGGTTGCGGATGAGGAGAATCTAGCACTATCGACGTATCAAGTATGCACCTCTAGACGTCGAGCCATTCGTCATGTGAGACAGTAATTTACGAGGCAAGACGACGTAGCTTGCATTCCCGAGCGCAAACTATGCAGACTTTCGTGCAAAATCTCGGAGAGAATGCTTTGACGCGAATCTCACAGGACTGCAGTTATGTTGCTGCGATGCACTCGAGACACGCGAACGAAGTACCGGCACCGAGGTGTGACAACGCGTTTACTGTTTATTAGCGAATAAACTCGGTCGACTTTGATCTTCCGATCTGTTTAGTTACCCGATGATAGTCACTACTGGATGGCCTTTCGCCATGTGGTATACCTATCTACATAAAATTCTGTTATCATACCATTTGCATATCAAGTTTAAACCCTCAGACAACAATTAGAATCGAATGAGAGACTCACATTTTGTTTGTCTAAGACATATATTCCTCTTGCGTAAGAGTGTTATTTTCAGTGGACACTGCGTGTGGTCTTCAGGGTTCTCAAAAATGAAAACTAAGACAGCGATTCTCTTCACCCTTGGGCTATGAAAAAAAAAGTGTGGTTCACGTTTCGGAGTTTATTATTGCCAGAGGGGATAAAAGCCAAATCGAGCGTTCTTGAATAACAATAATCGCACAAATGTTATAGCAGTCAATCACGAAACAGTTGCTAATAGAAGGAAGACCGACGCCTCATAATTGCTAATGTTAATTGAAGTTGCTCATAATCATCGATCAAGTTCGATTCCTTGTCAATTCGGCATCGTGGCTTGGGAGACAGACAACTGAAGAGATAATTAGCGTGTGGGTATAGTAGCACGTGTGTCATACCAGCGCTACTCTCTTAGCTATTAGACCTGAGCCCGGAGCACTGACTACGCCACTAAACAGCTCATTTAGTTTGTCGCGATGTTAATGTAGCGGGGAGATGTGCGAATACCAGAAGAGGTCGTGGAGCGAATTGCCGTGTTAGAAACAAGATAATTACTTTTCCATGAACCGCAATGGCCATGTGCCATCCCATTTGTGTACGTTCTCATGTCGAGGTGCCATCGGCCTAGTGACGTGTTTGTGTTCGGGAGACTGCTGAATAATTCACCTCCTTCGAAGACACATCTTCAATTTTGAAACTTCTGTTTTCACAGGCTCCGCGAGTGATCAGCGATAACGATTAATTAGTTTCTCCGCGATAACTTTGGGACCGTGATTTATCGAATGTTTGACACGAACTCTGAGTGAAGAAAACCGCTGGTACTTTTGGCACGCGCAATTAACGCGTTTCGGAACCTGTCAAGAATATGCTGACAATATTATTCATCCACTTTACTCAGAGTTTGAAAGATCCCACTCCCACGATTTATAGTCGAAAATCTCAGGCATCTTAACTTCGAACGTTAGTCTTTCTGTCGTGAAGGCAGATCGTTATAAAAGCACTGGATAAGATCAGACGTGTTATTAGCCACTCCATCGACTGAGCAATTCGTTCTTAATAATTTATCGATCTTAGGCAACTACGTGGATTAACACAGGCTCATAATTTGCCTAAAATTTCGGTCCAGGTCTTTCTGTCGACGCGGTGGCCTCTCGAGACCCGCGTTTTGCCTCGTTGCCTGTATATTGTGCGTGTGGTTCTTTGATAATAAAACTACGGTATTTACGGGGCGAGTGAGCGCTTCTGACACATTTAGGAGTTATTCCAGTCGTAAGGTATCCCCGTCCTTTTCCAACGCCCTGCCGCCGCCACTGTCCTCGACGCCTTTTCTGCCCCCTCGGCTCTTTCATCTGGTCTTCGTTCGCGGGTTACCCGTATTTCTCCTCTTTGCCCTTCACCCCTTCCTGGTCCGTCCTCGTTAGGCGGTCCAGCTGAAACCGTTTGTTCTTCAACACGCCCACTATAAATCTAGACTCTTAATAATTTGTAAATATTTTGAATGGACCCGGCGGACCGCACGGCACAGCTTTTAGTGGTTGTTCCACATGGCCACCGTTGCCTTCATTCTTCTTTCATCCACAGAGCAACGAGGTTTCTTGGGTTTTGAGCCACTAGAATGAAGACGATATGAATGATCGCGTAGAATGAACTCGATCCATTGTGCTCGTTTATCTGATCACCTGTATTGGCAAACAGTTTTTAATCTCGTAACCTCGAAGACCGATATTCATTGATTCAATTCGCGATACGTTAGTATACGATGTGACAGTGATGAGCCGGACGGTTTACTACGGTCCGTCGCGGCCGGGTACCTATGATCTACTTTTCTCGACCGGCATCTCCAACGAATTAAGCCATGATTGGAATAAATAGTAAGGAAAAACAAAGAACTATCAGGCTACGATTTTCCACAACGCCCTTCACCCTCCTTCCGGATGGGAAGAGATAACAACGGATTAAGTACAGACGTTCGCTCATCGCCGTAGCAAATCGGGAGTTTTGCAAGACGACTTTGAATAATATCCTACTGTCTCGCCCGACCGCGTCTCAGACCTCGCGGACCAAGACGGCAGCTATCCGCTCCAATAAATCAACCAAGAGTCCACAAATCTGTCGAGGGTGCTTCCTCCGAGGCTCAACTATCCGCGCACCCGCGACTTGGATTTCTTTTCGTTACGGGACACTCCGGTGAGGTACCTTGTTATCCAGATCCCAGGGTTACCTTCGCACCTATTGACATCCTCGGGTGTTTCTTAGATTTCCTGGAATCCTTAGAATCTGACTCGTGGTTCTTGGCCCGTAGTCTGAACTCCGTGATAGCTCCGAGTCGTACATCAGACCGTGGAATTGAGTTGAATTATCGGATTAGTTGTTTGAATTTATAATCCGCAGTTTGAAATTTCAGCTTTGATAAGTTGCGGTCCGTAGCTGTCTCGCAAAGTATCAAACATCTCGGTTTGTTGAGGAATGATGCATTCTTTCCGTTGACAGGCCAATATACGGCAGCCGCTGCGACGCCTTGACGCGGACGGGATCGCTCGCCGCCCGCATATTTATCAACAGCTCTCGGGGATTAGAACGGCGTCGTTGTCTTCTCTTGGAGGGCGTCGCGACGCACCGCGGTTCGGGCGCGTGGGCGTCTGGCATCCAGCCATGTTCATCTCTGACTACGCTTTTCCTGCAGCTACGGCCAAACCGCGGCTGCGGCGATACACCATGGTCGTTAGCACCCGAAATATACACGGGATTCCTTGCCCCCCTCCTACTTCGGGAACAGAGTCCGACAACGTCTTGTCTCTTGCGTCGTGCGAGTGAAAAATAAGAAATAAGTGAGACAAAAAAGAAAAGATTGACAAAAGTTAGCAAGAGATGTGTCTGGCTTACCAGAAGCCTTTATCTATACGCCGAGCGTTCAAGTCTCGCGGATTGGTGGCTTTGATCACGCTGTACGTGGGCATTTTACCCAAAATATTTTTAACTCCGTTTCATTTCATTTGATTTCATTGCCTTCCGTTAACGGTAGATTCTATTGGAATGGTTCCAAGAATTATACGAATACATCATCGATGCGTTGGAAGTAATTTATTTTCCACAAATTTATTCTCCCCTTTTATTTTCTGGCTAATTTAACCCGTCGTGATAGGGAGAATGGTTACCATTCGCTAAATTCTTCAAACCAATTACCTATATCTTCTGGTAAAAAGTTGTATGGTAACGGCAAGGATACGCTTGTGATATCCGGTATGATCTCACCAAGCGCAAACAAACTTACGTAGAAATCTAATCTCGGATAAGTAGGTAAGGAGAAAACTATATTTCGGTACCTATCCCAACTATCCCACTCTATGCTGAATGTTCTTCTTTCATTTTACTTGGCGATTCTTTCCTGCTGATTTTATTTATTTTTTCTTTTTCCTTTCTTCGATCTCCCCGAACCATTCATCTTTCTGACTCTAATTCCGGCTCTCAAACTGTGTACGAGAAGACCGGACGTATCCAACTTCCTCGGCCGAACTCCGGGATTGAGAAGTCAATCTCTGAATGGAACATCAAGAATCAGATGCAGAAGGAAACTACTCCTTTAAGAGAAACCAGATCGATAAATACGTACCTGTACGGAAGCGGAAGACTAGGAACCGAACCTAGATTTATTCGCTCGTGCAAAAACGCCTTTGAAGTTTTCCGTACATCGACGTAATGGGTCCTGGAAAATCCTTCGAGTACGGTTAAATGCCAGCTACCAGATGCGAGCCCGCGACCCCGTGACCCAGGGTATCATGTGAATCGATAGCAATTCGTATCGGTGGAAGACGGATTTGCGATTTTGCGAATCGTCGCTGAACGACGGAACGCGAGTTGACGTAGGATCGAATGAGTCGAAGTCTTTCCTGGAATAGGGCGCGTGTCGCGTATCAGCACCCGTGACATTTGCCCGTTTATAATCAACTCGCGAAAGTCGCAGTACAGCGAGTCGCATACTCTGTACCCGCCGCCCTCGGCGAAGCATTCTCTAATGAATTCTGGCTGTTTTGTTCACCTCACCTGCTTTATCGCCCTACTACTCGGAAAATACGACGGTTGGACGCGGGCCCCACGTTTCTGGCGATATTTCTCTACTCTGTGCGAATAAACATCGCGCATGGTACACAATATACGAAGGTGTGCATATCCCACGTTCACCTGTATGTTGAAATGCAGCTACTCTTGATGAAAATCCCAGAAATCGCGATACGCCTGGATAAAAATATCCGACCCTGCACGCCGATTACGCGGCACGGTAAATACACTCGGTTTGCAAATGGGGCAAAAAATGCGAATCGATCATACCTACGTTAGTTTTCATGAGCGGTTAGTTCTGTTCCAGCGTTGAATGTCAGCCTCGAGATTCTATCGGATTCCTGGCCAAGCGCCGTTTTGTAAAATTCCAGTCTTAAATGACGTCGAGCCCGATGCCTGGTATATCCGAGCATAATTTGAAACTTTTGGTTGAAAATTAAACTGAAACTTTGGAGACCTCATTAAGAAGTGTGCGTTTATTTGGCGTTAAAACCCAATTTAGCATAGTGCCACTTGGCTCACAGTTATTCCAAAGTTGCTAAGTTATTATTTTACTTACTCCTCCGTCTCTTAGCTCGGTATTATATTTAAGTACAGCGAAATTACTTCCTCTGAGTCAAACGTGTCAAGTGGAAACACGCGTGTATAAGAGCTGAGAGTGAAACTCGGAGACTTTCACCCTTCCCTTCGTTTCTCTTTGCCTAAAATCCAACCCCTCTGGGATAAACTGTTTCTTCGTTGACATAACATGAGAACTTGTATAGGCACGTGATGACATTACTATTAGGCACACTCCGCGCATGTAGTCACCTTCAATCTTGATTTGAAATAAGAGTCTCATCCACCAGCTCGAGGAACGAAACGCAATAATGCAACTGCAACTGGCATGGCGAAATGCCGGCTGTGTAACGTTTATTAATTTTCTTTCAAGGCATGAGTTACGGGGCTCTACTGCCAACAGGATGAAAACCGTCTACCTACAACCCTGCTTCCAGCTTCTGTCATTCCATTCGCTAGGCGTGGCACACACCTGGTTATAAGTAAAATTGAAAAATGAGTTGACGGCAAATAGCGCTTATCGCACGTTGTAGATGAGAGTAAAGGAAATTTACTTGATACCGCTGCACCTTGTAATCAGCATTCAATTCATTTTATCACTCCACGGTCATTCACAGGTCGTTTTCTTTGAAACAATAGAATATTTATTCACGGGTCAAGAATTAGATGCATCTCATCTCACATCTGTATTCACGAAAAGAGGTACGAGCTGGTATCTACGGGGGTTACTATCGGACACAGCTGCCGGGCGAGTCTACTCCTCAACGAGCGTAATTTACGGTTGGTGTTTTTAATTAATACTCTCTGTACAAGTGAACCGCCGGTATAGAACAAAAAGCCTTCTTCGTGCCAAGTTGATAAATATAATGAACAATATGCAGTTACGACACGGCCACTTGAATATGCAAACAGCTACACGTATTACATATATATACCTACTATGCATGATGCAGCGGCTCCCGAAACAGATTAAGGATATTCACTTTGCAGTTTCAAAGAAAATAAAATAAAAACTCATCAAACTGAGTTAACTCAGGGTTTCGCTTGTACTCGTAATAATTTTTTCCACCGCAGATTTCTCTCAAATTCATATACTACCGTTGATCATTAATGGCCGCTGCCTACCTGCGGGTATAACCGGGGCCGTAACAATCTGAGTGCGGAAAAAAGAAACTTATGATACTACGGAATTTAATGATCACGCTACGTCTACGATTCGTTTATGATTTAGAAGCAGCTCGCCAAAAATTTTCCAAGATTTTAAACAGCGGTACAGCGATAATTCAAACCCCCTGCATCGGTATGGCTGATCTTCGACCAACAACGTACAGCAAAAACTCGGGGTGCTGCCAATCTAGTGAAATACGTTCCCATATATTAGTGGCTTGAGTATCAATTGCCACTACTGCCAACCACCATGACTATAAAGCTGGATGCACATTGTGGAGCGGTCGTGGGTAGCTGGTCAGCGCCGGTCTACCTGGACTGCAAGGCACCTACACATCAATATATGGATACGTGGAAACGTGCACATACGCCTTGCCAACAACGTTCCGGGCTTGTTATTCGATCGGCCTTTATTAGCTATAAATTTTGTACGATATGCGCGGAATATGATAATGGCTGTCAGGTTCTGGGATGGTGCCTCGCCTTATACCTGCAGCACTCCTCGATGGGTGGGGTAGTTGTCGGTAAACGGTAGACGCCGGCACCTCTACGTCCATGGGATCTCGATGGGTATTCGAAAAGCTCGTTTCCAAAACAATAACCGGACTCGTATGGTCGGATATCGTCGTGAGACGATCGACGGAAAAGCGAGGGTTGCACCCGTCATCAATTGTGAGGACGCGAACGGGAAAAAGACGCCAGAACATCGTCATCGACGCCGGTACCATAAACTTTTATAGATCCGTATTAGACACACTCGTTATATTTATACGTGGGCACATGACTAACGTTTTAAGCTTTCAAACAACTCGTTATTTCCTCTTGCGTCGTTCTCGTCATCCTCGACGTCTCGTTAACCCCTGAGTATGACTGCAAGTACCCGCGAGTCACCAAGTGCCTGCACTCCGGCGTCTTCTGTGTATTAATTGAACTTTGAGCTTCAAGGACCGTCGGTGTTCCACGGAATCGATTCATTCCGATTTCGTAGTTTCTTGACATTTGATAAAAGCCCGACGATTCTCACGTACCATTTCAGATAAGGGTACGGTTCTTCTCCGCATCGGTAAGCCGTTCCCTGAGCTCTCCCAAAGTGAAATAAAGCTAAGGGATTACACGGGGTATCAGAGAATCGTATGGGGAAGTGCGTAACGCGTGGGTATCAGGAAATGACGTATCATAATCGGTCCATCGTCGGATCCAACCAGCATCTTATTACCGGTATCGAATACACGCGGTGACTGGTGAGTTGGGGCCTGGCACGAGGCTCCAGCCTTCAAGCTCAGCCAGACTAAGTGTGCGATTGTGTTGTCGGCTGCCCCCGACTGGTTTGTAATCTACCTACATACTTCAAGCACGTATTGTACCGAGCAATTTGTCCCTAACAAACCGTTACTCGCATCAGTCCCTCGAAGTTTATCTGCAGTTCGTCTCGTATGTATATGCGTTATGGTAAATGATAAAAATGGCAATTATGAAGCAACTCTTCAGAGGTGAATAAGCTGCCGCTTTTTGCTTTGCCACCGTCGTACGTTGTACCTGTTAATATTCGAATTACCGGAGGCATGGTAGAGCAGTGTGGGTATAGGATAGGACACGTTGGGATGAGACCGGCGGCGGAATTCTTTTTCAACGTAATAATACGATATAAATGTAGGTGTGCACGGGAAGCTATGCGGACCAGAGGGCTCTGCGTAAATGCAGTAAGCATTAATATTGCACTCAGGGACATCTGGCGACAAGGGCGGTTATTAAAATGTAAACTTCATTATCATTCCGTGTGTAATTAGATTTTTTTCTACGGACAAGCCAGCCTGTATCGTATTCACCTCCGGGTTACACTCTCGCGTTTTACTGGCTAGAACGAACTCATCTCGAGTTTAATTCCAATTGGAGCTGCAGGGCGGGTAATCGAAACGAGCGAGTCTCCAATTCACCGGAAGTCCTCGATTCTGTGTTTACCGGGTTTCTTTTTTATCCCGCTGCTCGTGTGCAAATGCCGGCAGGATTTAAAGCGGCGATTCTTTGAAATTCAATGCAACTACTGCGCAAATTCCTTTTTTTTCTACGTGTATTGGTTCCTGTCACCAAGTGTTAGTGAGAAATGTCTCTTCCTTTATAGAAATATTACTACGGTTGTGATAAATAACACCCATGTGTCATGGGCAAAGACGAATTGCTGCTACAGCGGCGGAATTAATAACAGCCTTTTATTCATAAATATACACCGTTGGCGATACGCTTGCGTGTCTTACTTACTAACTCTCATGGAATAGGCGACAACTTGGGAGGAACGAGTAATGAATTATTGCCTCATCGGCACCGTTTCCAGTTCGAATTATATCTACATCCATATACTAGACTTATATTTCATATCGGTGCAGAATTCACGTATATCGCTCGAGTCTGCCTTTCGTAACGGGAGCGTATGCCGGCTGGGTTTAAAAATTTACAGCTTTTGAAAACAGCATTCCTCACGAGATCCGTGGTACGCTTTTAAAATTCACCGTTCAGGGCCTACATGTTTGGGCAACATGTAATGCGAATGTCTATATTCACGTCGATTTTCAAAGAACAGAAGCACGGCTAATTGGAAAATCCTTTCAGTGTTCGCTTTCAGCTGACACATTCCGAGTGACTCTTTGTTGCTTTTAATTAATATACTGTACCCGAATATGACGCTTTCAATACTGTATTGTTCGCATTCGACGTTTGTTGCGAAATGTTTTCGTATCCGTTTGTTGGAAAAACAACCATCGATCCACTTCCGTGACTCAAGTCATCGACTCGACGTGATCAGAGCTGAAGTGTCGATAAGTCATGACAGCCAGTCGATGTGATAATATTGAACCGAAGACGTCTGAGAGAAGTATATCTGTTCGAATCCGATGATCAACTGACACAAGAAATAAAACTTGTATTCGATTGTACGCGTATTAATTAAACGAACAGCAAATTTAACGGTTGTTAAACCACGTGTATAAAACCGTGCAGATATTATGTAACGATGTATATATGTATGTAGTCACGGTGAAATACACCGAAGCTAATTAAGCGCTGGAACTTGAAAATTATCATGTCTTAACGGAAGCCACGGTTGATTTGAAACAAGAACTCCACCTAATTAGTAATAAAATGATTATCTTTACGAGCCGCTAATTGCCACCTGGATTCGGCAAACGATCGAGCGTTTTTTCCCCTACCCGCGGCGCGGTCAAGCCGACCGAAGGCTCGCGGTCAACGAGGCCCGCGGATATGCTTTTTTTTACACCGTATTTAACCGTTTGTCGTATTGTGTTTACTATGCGATGGATTTACTACGTCTGTGTGATCAATATTCTTGACGAATTGATAGTCATGGTTCGCCGTAACGCTGTGACTATCGTAGCAATTGCGTTACCGTGGCTGTTGTTAACTGGTTAAACGGATCATCGCATAAATCAGATGAAATTCTTCTTCCTTTTTTCACGTGTCCGCAAATAGTTGAGAGTGAATAATTGTCACTTAAGAGACCTTCATGAATCTTGTCAATGTTTTGAGAGAGAATCGCGTTTCCGAGTTACATCGTTACGTCACCCTCTTCATTCGCAACAACGAGTCTCGTTGTTGAGCCATGGCCGTGCTTTATGTGTGTTCCGTACACACACCGCCTAGTATACGTTGTATTATTGTTACGTGCGATAAGGTCGTCGAGATTCCACGAGTTTATATATCTTTCACGGAAGAACGAGGAATTCAGTTGCATGCGGGACTCTGGCCTGACATTGAGGTGCTCTTTATGGATTATCGATTCTCCGGAACTTCTCAAACACACAAGAATTCGCAGTTTCCCGCGTCTATTCGTGCAGTCTCGACATAATGTGAATTTGATTGAAAATAAAAACAAAACGTTTATTCACCAGAATCGAAGATACGTGATGCAAAGAAGAAACAATATTGTCGTATCGGTTTCATGCTTTTACAAATCAGTTTATATTCGTAACGGTAATTAACGAACAGGTGAACAAAAAAACTGGTTAAAAATTGGTCAGAAGAGAAGAGGGCAGTCTCCATCCGATAAAATGTGAACCTGTGCACTGGAGGTAATTTTTGACAGCCGACTGTGATGGTAGCCGCGCGATATTGGTCTTTGATTATGTATGGCTCAGCCAGTAGCCCACAAAATTAAGGTAGCCTCCAATTGACTCTAAATGTCGGGAAGGTCTGTATCGGTGCGGGCACCACGCGATACTCCACTTCGATTTCTCTTAAGACCATAATCTATCATTGTACCGAATAGAAACGAGATCTCATTAAAATTACTCTAGATAAACGCAGTCACCCGAGTCAACGAACGCGGACCACCGCCCTCCAAGGCTCGTCGGATGAAACACAATAAATCACGAACGTTGGAAATCTGTACAAGGATCAGGGCATGGCATATCGTACATTTTAGTTAACGCCAAGAAGACCCTTTGTCCATCCCTCAGGACAAGATCCAAACGGACTCGGACGTGTTACACTCCCGATAACTTAGATTCTAATTAGTCGTTCTAACGGCCGTGGCGATAAATTAGCGTAAAGAGAGAAGCAGATGGAGGAAAACGTTGGTCGTTGTGGGTGGGGCTCGGGGTGGTTGGCACAAAGGACCCACCGAGTATATTTCGAGTGGCGGTGAATTCTTTGAGTCTGAAGCCCCCCGATCATAAGCGCCTACTCGCTCCTGTTGCACTTGGACGCTTGCCAATATTTCAAACACATGACTCTCGGACTCTCAACCAACTAAACAGCGACTGTGCTTCCCCTACGCCATCGAAGATCCCCCTGTCAGCTGCCAGCCGACTGTCCGTACTTAATAGCAATCATTTACCGCCTGGTTATTCCGATTTCGAAACAACGTCTGCAGAGTTTTCATCGTCAATCATTAGCCAAACGTTAGTCTTGCTCGTTGAGCGTCTTTGAAATGGACTTGCGATTACCGTTCACTCAGGAAGCGTGAGTCAAGTGGATAATAACCAGCCTTTGAGTCGAGTGGTGAAAGTAACCGAAATTCAATTAGTCTAGGTAGTTGCTTTCTAACTAATTACGTTGCAATTCAAGTAAGTTGTTTCCAGTATATTCGTTATGGCAGGTTATTTCACTGTTCGTAGACGGGAAAATTGAACGAATAATTTCACCGTTCGTAATACACATTATCGCACGTTCACGTTTCACCAAAACTATTAATTATACCTATATTACGGTCAATTTTGTGGAGAGTTGAACATGCGTTGCATGCCTTGTTGCATCTGACCGTTACACCAAACTCGAACCCAATCCTAGGCGAGGACCTACCAGGGGGAGAATTGCATTATCCATCCATATCCGTTGTGAAATTCAGCCACTGCAGAGCCGGAAGCGTGTCGATCAACGAAATACACCAGACGTACAACCCGAAATAGTGTAATTTCGTCCATATTTCGTCCATATTTCCTCCAGAAATTGACAAATAGGTTAATCACAATATTATTATCAATAAATACACGCTCCAACATAGATGTATCATAATTTGCACTTGGAATTTCAGGAATACTGCGTTTCGTGAAGTAATTCATCCGGAGATCAGGCTTTTTATCATTCGTAACCATCCATCGATCGGAACTTCGAGGTGCTGATGAAAAGATTCTCTCAAGGTTCCAGCACCTTGAAGAAGGTTCTTTCAGCAAGAACTACATGTTAGTCAGCTAGTGGTAGCAGGGTCGAGGATTCACGCGTTGCCTGTGATTTATTTTTTTCTCTCCTGACAAAGACCTGCCTCAACACCCGACGCGACGATCCGGTGGAACACGACCGCATCCATTACGGCAAGTGAAGTACTCTCGTCGACAATAGTTCAGAGTAACAATGGAAGAGAGAAAACAATCGGTTATTTTCTCCCGGGCATATGCCACCATGCCATGGACCTATATTTACCCGTATTTACCACTTGCGTACATACACTACACCTCGATGATTGCGCCGCCTGAATTGTACGGGCGTCGCGTCGGGTACTTGAAACGCGAAAATGATTATCTGCGTCGCCCCTGTTCGTGTTTTTCGGAGGAGAAATAGTTTCTCAAGTAGAATTTTATGGAGTCCATGTGATACTTTCTGTCCGAGCCTGAGACGCGTGAAAAACCCCGTTGAAACGTAATCTCAGTGTTTCGCGTGACACATTCAGGCGGTTTGGTTCCAGATAGAGCCTGTTATTAGATTCATTTGTAGTAAGAATTGTGCACAACGTCTATCCCGAGGAAAATGTAAAAAGTGAATAGACCTCGGCGAGGGTCGAGTAGTTGAAAAAGGATTTTCACAAATGTGCCAGCCAAGAGGTCCCTCAGGGCTACCCTTTCCCATTGTTACCTGCCACACGCTGTTGGTATTATTATTGTTACTGTTACTATTATTATCACCATTATTATTATTATTATTATCATGCGTACAGCTGAACCGAAGGAGAACCGTGGAGGGTGCACCGTTGCGCCCACTACCTACCCTCGCTAAAATCGATTTTTGTATTACTCGTCAAGTATTTATATTCACACCGGAATTGAACCGAATTCCACCCCAGAAAATTTACCGTTCATTTTTTATTCATAAGTAATAACTTAAACTGGTATGTACGTTGATTTATAGTCAACTTTATAGGAAGACTCGGAAACAATTCCCTGATTAGTTACTGGTTTATTTTTTATCCAGTGGTATAAAGATGAAGGCGAAGCTCAACAAGTATCTTGAAAACTTCAGAGGTTTGGTATTGGGGAAAAAATGTTTTACGGTGTAAAATGTAAGCCGGTAGTTCATGCGTTGATCGTGTCAAGAATATTTATAGTCGAATAGTTTGAACACTTTCTAGTTTACGGTGATCTCCTTAAGACTTGTCATAAATAACTGACAGTATTCGTGAGCTATTCGAGTTAACACACCTTTCCGCAATAAAATTTACCCGTTTGCGATGCAGTTCGAGTCACACATTTTTGCACCCGATACGAGTTGCAGTACTACCTGCGGAGAACCGTAACTACAATAAACTTATTCCACTCCGAGTCGTATAACGCCAAGGTCAGTGCAAAAAATTTCCGTTATATGCCGACTTCGGACCTTTGCTTTTACCTACTGACTTAACTCCCGAGTAGAAAGTACGGTACTGAAAAAGAAGGATTTACCGTAGGGTGAACCCCGAATAAGCTAACAATCCTTTCGTCCTTTTGGTCACAATTTTGTCAATTTTGAACACAGTTATATACGCGCTTGAATCACGAGACCGAAAGGCCATCGAAGTGCACATGCATGGATAAATTAGATACGTGATGTGACCAGTGACGATGACCCAGGGCCTAAGCTGCTGAAGGCAGCTGTACATTCTATGACGAATTAATTCTGTGCCCAATGTTGCATTACCTCTTTGGCTCCTTTGACAAAAGGTACGCTAATTACGTAATTATAATCACACGTTATGGGTACAGGTCGCCAACGGCGATGATGGACAAAGAGTCAGAATCATTATTATTAAAAACGGAAATTATGTACACCCATTCCACGTGCTAATGACATATTCGTCGGCGGGGGATCCGCTTGACTGAACTCATGTGAAAATTTACCTCACGTGGAACAACTGTCCCTCTGGACGGCGTCATTTTCCCCGGTAATTATAAATCTGCTAATTATTTTCACCACCCCTCAGACACTGGCTGTCAATATTTTTCTCCCCTCTTCCAAATAAGTTGGTTAATCAATTTCACCTCAATCAAAGGTCGAATAATTACAGTAAATGTCATAGACAACGGCATAACAACCTTGAAGGCAGTCACAAAGCGATGTATATTCATGATATGTTATAGATTGTACCTAATGTCTTATCACCTTCGCAAGGTCGAGTAATGAATAATTATGAATTTTAAGCGTGACAGCAGGTCGCGTGCCGTTTTTCCCTCCCATATATATTCGCCTTGCGACCGCTGCACCGTCCGTTATACCTTGCAAGATGGCAATTGACATCTGCTCGCAAGCGTGATCCGCATTCAAAAACGAGGATGGGTGGCTATAAGTTCGTTGTTGAAACGTGCATCTGGCGAAGGTGCGTGAATTCCGAGTACCGCACGTATTCCATTGCCAACTGCAAAGAGAATGCTGAAAAAAAGGCTATTCTGGTCGCCTCATGATCACATACACAGAATTATGCAGTCTTGGAAGATACCGGAAAAGTACTTGCGATAGGTTACGAGCGTGGCCGAAACAAGGTAATTTTAAATGAATTAAGGGGTTGAATAAACGGCGAAATGCACTAATGATGCTTCTATAGTCAGAGCCCAAGTATGCGGAACAGTTACCGGATAGATATCGAAGAACCATTACTGTGACATCAGAAATAACGGAGCGACCCATTGATTCCTTTAACTGCACCAGACAATATAACTTTCCATGGCTAGGGTTGAACAGGGTTTCGAGTAGGTCAAACGGGGTATTAAGCCAGTACCGGTGGTCGACCTAGCAGCACGTGTTAAATCCATTGGCGAGAAATAACCGACCATTTAGTTCTGGTGGCAATTCAATTTATGATCGACATAAACCGGTTAAAATTCATTACAGTGTAGGTATATAGAGGATAGGAAAATAACCCTGCCCAATCTCTCATGGTCTGTCACAACGGAAATTTTATCTGCAACCGAAGGTAATTGTGCCTTGGAAATGAAAATTCGCAATCGCTTCTCTCGGGTAGAAAGCTGATAATAATAATTGCCTGCGCTTGATTATAAATTAAGTACTGCTCTATGCAATCGGTTCTACGATTCGTGCGACGAGGGGTATTGAATCGTGATGCAATTGAAGTAATTGAAGTAATTGCGAAGCTTTACCACCAAGAGTAAGATGATTGGAGCTGAATTACCTTGGCACAATTATTCGCAACTGTAATCATCCACAATGGAGCTAGGTTTCATACTCAAAGAATTTCTCGTTTGCATCTGGTCGAAGGATTCGAACCAACATAAACCCACGTCGTATATATCGATGGTACATCTTTCAACTCATTTTCCTCTTCTTGGCTCGATAATTTACGACTCTCTGCTGTAAATACAATTACATCTGTTTGCTAACAAGCAACGACGGGGTTTAACTTTACCCTGACTCGAAGAGACTCATAAAACTGAACGGTTCCCAAAGTTTTTGTCACCTTCAAGCTTCAGATTCCGTAAGAAATGTACAGCAAAATTTATACACCCTTTTGCCTTTGTTAAATCCGACGGTACTCACCCGGCAAACTGTGCCATAACTGGAATTACCGGATTCGAAAAAAAATTCTATCCCTTTAATATTGTCAGATTTATTGTCGACACCTTAGCCTGGTTAATATTTGCCCGAAATCCGGTTACCTGCGACCATTATTAGTATTCCCTCCGCAATAACTTTCAAATCCATTAACTCAACATCAACTTCAGAGGTCGTGTAACGTTGCGGCACTTACCACGTTCGCTTTGAGGTACTTCATCGCCGATCCCGAGAATCAGGTATTGGGAAACTCTCCGATTTACTGTAATCTGGTAATGTGACTGCGGATGGGTATGAATTGCTACAATGCGATTCCTAACTTTCTTAAAGCAAGGATGAATCATCGGTGACACAGTGAAGCAAATTTCAAGCATCAAGAGACAACAGATTTCATGAATAATGGTAACAATGGCTAGATCCAGATTATGCTGAGAAATAAATAACTAAAATAATGGAATCTAGTAGAAAAGAAAAGGTAGTCGGTGGGCAGACGAAAATTGTTGAAGCCCCGCATTGTGTGGTTCAAGATCTGTATATTTACCCTCGGCTTGTGGCCCAACAAGACGGGGGTATCTGAATTTTAATCTAGATGTATCAAAATCCTGCAAGCCTGAGTGTGCTCCTGTCTGAACGATACGAGGGGGGAAAAGGGGTGGAAAGAGAACTCGAGGGGCAGTGGAGATGCATTTGTATTTAAATAAAGGCAGCCTATTGTGGAAGAATGAATAAAGAAGCTGCTTGGGACACAGGCCACTTCGCTCGTCACAATGGAACAGCGGAACGAGATAAGACGCTTATACCCACTTCGTGTTCTTGGATCCCTGCCTCTTACACCTCGCGCCTTCCCCGCCGTCTGACGGTGTCACGTAAAATTTTATAATTCAATTCCTATTTACGGTGTGCTATAGCTTTACGAGATCGAATGTCTGCGTTTCCTCTCCGCAGGGTTAAACTCGGCATTATTTTTTTCAACTCACCTGCGAGTCGTTTAACAACGTTGAATTTATCGCCTGCGATCTTCTCTGCAGATTATTATCCCCCGGTTTTTGCCGGTTTTGTAAACAAGAAGAAAAAAAGTTTGAGATAACCCGCGTGCGTCACATCGGCCTCTTCTTTTGATACGCAAACCTTTTACTCATTCTGCTACGTATGTACAGTGTCCGAAAAACGAGAGAAAAAAAAACCTCTGGCCGCACCCTGTTGGATAGAGACCGCAGAGGAAGTGTCTCCATTCATCCCCAAAGATTCATTCCCAACTTTTGTGATGGGGTTGGTGCATTTTTTACCCGACCTTTTCTGAAATATGATGTCTCGTCGGACAAGTGACGATCCGATCTCACACAAAAACCTTCCTTCCCACTCGCTTCCGACGGGCTTTGTTACAGTTGAGTCTTAAGCACTTCAATCGTGATATCACCCCCTCGCCGCGGGGCATCTTCTCTGAGAAAACAAGAAAGAAAACTTATCGCTGGGAGATATCCTTTTGGCAGACGTTTAAACGGGAGGTTGGATCCTGAATTAATCGCGTGGGTCTGCTCTCGGATTGACCAAAGAACAGTAACACCCTGACGATACAAGGTCTGAAAAACTTGCTAGGAAAACGTACTTACCTCCTTTTCGACCTAAGATAATATCCAGAACCGACAAAAAGAGGCGGAAAAACGGGTTCACAGAGAAACTTGTTATTCTTTGAGGCCGTCAGCCACCAGGACGGAAAATAGGCAGGACGCGGTCTCTCTTTCTACTCTGTGGTGGAGAGAAAAAAAGGAAAAAAAAATTAAAAGGAGAAAAAGCAAGGAAAAATTCTGCGATGAGAGGATAGACCAAACTTTATACACTTTTCCACCTACAAAGTTTACTATACGCCGCAACTTTTCTTGCAGTATATACTTGCACACTTGCGTTATGAATCCACCAGAGTGTTTTCACCGCGGTCCAAGAACTGCAGCATAAAAGACAGGCTTCGATAAAAACAGCTGCGGGGGGGTTGCCACTTGGAAAATACTTTCCCTTCCCATTTGTGGGGTAAGTAGTCCACAATAGACTCGTCTATGGTCTTCGATTCGGACTCGAAGTACGCTTTTCGTCTATTCCACGCGAAAAAAAAGAATACATTCAACTGTCAGTTCCAGAGTCTTAACCCGTTCGGAAGACCCTCAGCTCTTTCGGCTCAGCAGGATCAGCTTAAGAAGATCAGTTCGAGTATTTTCTTCGACTGCCGTTTTGCAGTCAAAAGAAGAACAACAATATTATTTCTGTGGTCTCGTGTGGCTGATCCGCTGATCCGCCGCCAGAAAGAAGGATAATCCCGTGGGCCCCATCCTGTGAAACCCGCGAGTCCCGTGGACCTGGTGAACCCATATAACCAGCCCCGTGTCGCAGGACAATACCAGAGTCAAACCGACTTCGTGATTCTGTTAAATCCAATTTCGATCTCCCCGATAACAGCCATCCGGCCCACCTGCCTCTAAGCCTAATTGTGAATCAACTAGGGACATTTTTATTAACAAGAACAGCCCAGATCGGGGTCCGATCTCGGTCTCATTCCAGAGTTTCGACGGGTCCCAATCGCTCCGATGGGGTGACGGGGTTAAGGGTGAACATTAATTCAAAAAGTGGAAGGACGACGCGGCGTGGTTCGAGTCGATCAGATACGTGAATGCGTCTGAGTGAGGAGTGAGATCCTGCGATACGAGCGTCAGGGTTCACGTCACGTGACCCCCTGGTCCGTCTGTCCGTCTGTACTCTCGATATTCCATCCGAGTCACTGAATTTTTCCGATCAAAACTGATTCATCCCTACGAGGATCAGTTCAGTTCGATAAAAAATCAATCGCGAGTTCTACGCACTTTCGACCGGGTTTTAAATTCTTCGACGTAATTCAAGTTGATAGATGCGTGCGGCGAGGCGGGTAGTACGGCTGCTCGAAGCGTGGAGCCGCGCCGGTCCCCGTTTTATGCGGTGCCAATAATTTATAATGAAATGCTATATCTTTTGTTGAAGAGAGAAATTGATTATTGGCGGGGCCGTTGTTGTGTTTCTTCGCCAACGAATCAAATTTCACGCTTATAAATCAACTCGGGGTTTAATAACGGGCCGGTTGCTCTCCGGTGTTGCACCAACGTACACCAAATAGCCTATTTTGCTCCGTTTCCTTACCTCTACCCCCTCGAGACCGCTACATTGCACCGACGACGCCTTCTTTCGTCTCGTTTGTACTCTGCTTATTGGTAAGCCTCTTTCCCTCACCCACACCAACGCCTACCGCATCTGGTACCATGTGTGGGTGACACGTGATGTGTTCACTGCGGGCTACGCCTCGTGTGTGGACAGAATCTGTTTTTCATCTCAACATATATTACATATATGTAGAGCAAAATAATTTAGCTGCTTGTTGACTGTACGACCGGCGATTGTAGAATAGCTGGAAAAAATATATCTGTGAACAATTCCGGCGCATGGTAATCGGATTCCGCTTTACTGCTATCGGACTCGATTCGATGTATTTCTTACATTGTCGTTTCACGTTTTTGAATTCTATTACGAGCACGGAATGTGTTGTATGCACGGGCGATAAGTGTCGTCGTAAATTGTGAACAGTTCTTAAAGGCTGTTTCATTACGCCTTAGCAACATGTTCCGAGACATTTAGACCCTAATTTTCCCTGCCCCTATGATTTTTTTTTCAAGCTCGAACACGCCTCATTAGTATCTCGTATACATTTCACTGAAGAAGAACACGACGCGACCATTTCTTGAAAAATTCACCAATATTGAATTCGAACCGAGGAAATGTATTCTGGCTTTCTAACGCAGCTGGAAACATGACTAATCAACGCTTGACGTCCATTTCAATCGCCTTCGTTGCTTCTCCGAAAAACTACAAGGAAAAAATGGATCGTAACTTTCGAAGAACAATAGCCTCAGACGATGTTGAGCAACAAACGCTGCATTTCACCCACGTAAATCACAACCACATCCGAAGTCAGGCATTTGTAGTCAGTATTCAAGTATACCTTCGTATTATTCTATAATCTCAAGGGCTACGTTCATCAGTTTGGAAGTGAAATATTTTTAGAACAATTTGTAAGACTATGAGCGTGACAATGACTCAATGATCTGATGAGAAGCTAAACTTAGGAGTCATGGATGACTAGTTTGATTAACCGCAAGTCAATGTCTCATCCGTTGTATGCTAATTCGCAATTGTTAACGTTAATCGATTGAGCAATTCCCGAGACTTCCGGTTCGATTCAAGAACGATGAATCGCTATAGCATCGTAATTGTGAACTTTGGAGTTTTCCCTTGCGCTAATGACGAAGTCCACACTCGAAACAATGCCCGGATTCGCTCCATTCGTGTATTCCATGTAAAAACGATTATACTGAACGGTAAACCTGAGAGATTTACTCGGGTAGAAATGAACCCTTTAAAGACCCCACGTTGCGGTTCGGGGCGAGACCGATCCTGCACTTACTGTGTATACGGTGTTTGCTCAACGCTAGATGCAGTCAGCTGCACCGATGAGAATCCTGCTGCGTATACCACCGATGAAATAACAACCGGGAGACGAATGCTCGAAGAGTGGAAGGATTTACCTACACCGGTCCCCGGAGCCGATGGACACTGCGTCCATTGTCCAGTGGCAGCGCAGTCACCCAAGTTCACTCTAGTAAATAAATCAATCTCCACGCTCTCCGGGAATCCTCCATAAATAAGTTATACGATCCCAAGACTCGTATGATACTTCCGAGAAACAGATTGCAGATGAAAAAAAAAAATTAAAATCTCGGCTCCGCCGATGTGGCAGAAAAGGAAGACAGAGGTCAATCATAGATATATTTGTGCGTTATTTCATACTTTTGAAAATGTAGAATCGTAACGATGCGTCGATCCAACAGGATCTGAAGGACTCGCGATACGATTGTTATGATAATCGTATCGATATTTCCGATCGGTATGTCGCCCCACGAGCCGCGGTACAGCCTTAATTCAATGAATTGGCAAAAAA
Source organism: Euura lappo (assembly GCA_018257835.1). Classification (NCBI taxonomy): domain Eukaryota; kingdom Metazoa; phylum Arthropoda; class Insecta; order Hymenoptera; family Tenthredinidae; genus Euura; species Euura lappo. The sequence continues at coordinate 358,896 of JAEUYN010000394.1, read as the reverse complement.
GTAAAAGTCGATTTTTGGCATCGGCTTATAATACCAGTTAAGCCCAACAGATGCCAATCGGGGAGCGCAGGGCTCCCAGACTCAACTCGAAGAGTTTGGCGAGTAAAAACTTTTTCCTCGAATATCGGCCCAGTAAAATCGTCCTGTGAAGCGAGCAAAGTCGATATGATCGAGGACCGACACGGCACGAACAACAAAGGGCGATAAAACGGTCGCGTGTCGCATACTCCCCGATACTCTGAAAAAAGTCGATACTCCTACTGGAATTCGGGCTCGATGGAATCCCGATTACCTGATTAGAACCCCGAAACGCTAATTGCGAATCGTCTCTCACAGTTCAACGAAATTTCGCAAGGGGTTTGTTACACCGGCCGGAAGGACGCGCCTAATCTGTTGCTAATTTGACCACGAAAGTTGGGTAACGGATGAGACCCAAGAGATGGTCCGGCGATGTTCCGACGTTTACATTAAACCACGTGCCTCGACACCCACGTACCATGGCTGAGATGGACACCGCGTTCATCAACAAAGCAGGACAATTAATTAACCAAACCCGCGCTACGAAACGCGGCCATTGTGGCCGTCCATTGTTGGCTGATAGTGTAACTAAACTCCGGCGTGTCCCAACGGCGCGGCACGGACTGGACAACGGCCGTGTGCGTGTGCCTCCTATCATCGGCACACCTGTTTCTGGTCCCGGTGTCGCAGTGGTCCTAAAACTGGCGAGTAAATATTAAGCATAAGAAGAGACGCGTGGTGGCTGAGGAAGGCTCGACGGTGTCTTTAAATTTCAAGCACGTATCTAGGAGAATCGCGACGTGAATTATAAAACGAGCGTCTAGATAAAGTAAGATCGGATAAAAATTCGAGACGTAATTTCAAGCGTGATATCGTGCGGGAAACCGAATACGGATATATATCGCTGCCACTTTTCGCTTTGCTGCGAAACGAACTTGTGCAGCAACTCGGGTGCAGAAACGACTCATTCGTACTAGGACGTTATGACGGTCATTGCCGTGATCTCAAAAACCCGGTACCAGCGATCGCAGCACTCCCACGCTCTCGGTCTGTTTATGCGGCCCACACACTCCGAACAGGGAGGCCCCAAGAGGCCCCGAAGTAGCGAGGAGAAGAGATGGAAGGACGTACGAACAGACGGGCCACAGCGCGCGCGCCGCCACTACAGACTCAGGTTATCGCTGAGCGGTGCCACGATCATTGAAACCTGATCTCTACATTTCTCTGACCGTGAAGCCACTGTGTGCTGTAATAAGCGCAGGATACAGTCTAATGAATTACGCGATTACGCCCTTCTTTATTGTTACCTTCATGCGCACAGCTCGCGTATACAGTAGCTGAAAGAGAGATCAGCGGAAATGGAGAGCATATCTCGTTCGAATAGGATAGGAATAAGACGTAGCCCCCGAAAATTGACTGAATAAATCGGAGCGTCCGAACGCTCACATACGAGATGGAAAAAGCCTCTGCACTGCGTCATTACGAGAGGTCTGCGGCCTCGTATGACAAACTGCATCAGATCGCACCGAGACGGTTCGGTATCGCGTCGTCGAGTTTTACTCGATTCAAGAACCGTTCGGGTATCGGAGTGAATACGTGATGAATATCAATCAGCCGCGTGGGTCCAGTGTGACATCAAAGGACCGCATCGTGGATTCTTGAGGAATTTGGCGATAGCTGTGACGGAATTCACGGCGTTTTTACTTGGTCCGTTGAAGGGATCAGTTGCGCAGTTTACTCAAAAAGCAAAAGAACGCGACTTTCAGAATCCACTATAGGTATTTTGCAGGGCTTCGCGTTCCTTGGCGCCGTCACTCAAACGTCGGACGTAGGTCAATATTTATTCAGAATGGTTGATCGCGACGTAGCGCGAAGCTGTGAGTGCCGCATGCCTTTCCTCAACAATTACCGTCAAAATTTTTCGTATTTTTAGCTAATTGTAAAATAACTTTACCGTAAAACGAAAAGGCGAACGCTTTAACTTCGGTATAAGGGAGAAAACCAGGCGGACGAGGACCTTGAGGGATAATCCGGGATTTGCAGGGTCGAGATGCCCTGGAAATGGCCCAAATTACGGCTGTCACGATGAGCTGCGGACCATGACGGACCCTCAGACTTGGTCCGAAGACCATGAACTTCATTTTCTTCCACAGATATGGACGTACTTTTTCGGTCCACGTGCTAACAGTCTGTGCCTCGCCGTTCGCAGACATTCTTTGCAAAGTAAATCACGATTCAGGGACCATTGCACGTGAAATACTCCGTCTGATCAGGCATGAATGAAGGCTTCGCCCGAATATGCCGCGAAAATAGCTTCAGCTCGGAATTCAATTAACGTTGTTTGCTCGGCGCGAGTGTAGACCGAGAGCAAAGGCTTTTTCATCAAAAAAGGGGATTTCATACGTCAATATGACTTTGTGATGTGTATAGTTCGATACCTGCCCTTGACAAGAGCGCATTTAATTTCGTCCAACAACGTTACATGTGTTCGTCGAATCGAAAGGGTTCGCCTTTCCTGGATTCGATCTGCCGATTCTTTTTCGTTCCGATTAATTTTCCACTATTCAATCAAAGATCCGCCGTGGCCGGGGAATAATGGAATTCGTAACGTTAAATCGGCCCACGAAATTTAAATAGCAGGTTTTTATTGCCCGTATCTGGAATCTACGTCGATAGATGCGGGTACATGTGGAGAAATGCATACATTCGGATAGTCGTGAAGTTTAGCGATTTATTCCGATTGAACGTACACACAATTACACTATGGTTCAATGGTTCTGGCGCCGGCTGAGCCAAGGAGATCTATATGCCGATTCGCGAACACAATACGAATTCTATTTCGTATATGTGTTTGTCTAAATCTAGTATTACCCGTGTACGTATATACGCATATATTTACACATAGTTTCCCTGCGCATATTGACAAAGTTTTGGTAACATTGCCAGCGGCGCACTTCGAATAACGGCACACTGTACCACTATACCAAACTCTACGTTCGTTTCGCTATATCCTGAACAGTCCGACGTCGATGTAGTAAAATAAAAAATCCCCCCACCCCATCCCAAAAAAAAAGATTCAAACAATCGCCAAAGTTTAAGGGAACAAATAAATTTCCAATTTATTGTCCGTCCCCCGCACATCTGCTGCTCCATGTGTAGCTTACGAGTCTGCGAGTCTCCTACACTGTACAAGTGAGTGTAATAATTAGCGTTAATCTCTCGTCTGCAGTTTTAGGTAACACAACGACGGCGTCAGATTGCATCGTTTGGCTTTACTACCTTCGTCTAAGACCATTAAGCTTAACACACACACGTCCACGTACGACGGTTACTTATATCCACATTATCCTTAACCCGAGTGTAACGTATGCAACGTCTTGGCTAAGCCCCCATTTCTCGCTCCCTCGAATAGTTACCCGAAGATGAAACTAGGGGGTGAAACCTGGGCGCGAGGGGCTGTGGCGAACGTGGCTACGTGCCCGCAATCTTAACCGCGACCACTTAATTTGGCGAACGCCACGGTAGATCAGTTCTATCACCCAGGCGGTGGGAAACTGGCTGGTCTTGACCCTCTCGTTACTAATTGATAACACCCTCGACTTTCCACCCATCGCGATCAATTTTCCTCTTCTTGACGCTATCGGTTCTCTTTGCCAATTGGCATAAAATGAATGCCGGACCTTTGGGATAGGTGGTTCAAGCGGACGTGATATTCCTGCGAGAATTTTCCTGAGTGTTGGGTTATTCTCGAGGCACCTGACCCACGAATAGGGATTTCGCGTTTCTGAACCCGGGAATAAAATTAACGGATTTGAGATAGCGACGGTGGGCAGACCTCCACCCCGCGGGAGGTAGAAGCTCTCCTTTGTCGCGCGTTCTGATAATTGGTAGAGAAGCCACGAGACGGGATAAGCGTGGGGAAAAGATTAATGAGGTTAGATTGCGTCCGTAGAGACAATCGTAAACCGCTAAAGCCGCGGTGGTGCGATTTAAACGGTAAATGGAAAATAACATGGGCTTTCTAGCGCTGCTGCAGCTTCGATAAGAAATGCCGAGATAAAAAGAGAAATAATAATAAAACTATTCTCTAACCGACGGGTAACAAACGGCCAACTATTCCGCTGTGTTTTCTCTTTTGATTACGATCACGGAAGAAAAGAAAAAAGCTTCGCTGAATACACCCTCGGGAATATCTCATAAGTGGATAATATAACCGTACACTGAATAACAGGGGAAAAGTTTGTATATCAAGTTGGCAAAGTTCCAGGCGAAAATTGACTCTGAAACTGCGACCCGTTATCCACGTTATCTCAGAATTTCTCCAACCAGGGATACTTGTTAGGAGCGTTTTAATAATCAGAGACACTCGCCTCCGTTGAGACCATGATACGATTGTAGAGGAAATTCAACCACTAGTTTAACCGTAGGATAAGAATATCGCTGCAGAAATGCAAGAACCTAATGCGAGTCAGGGAGAGCCTGGATACGTCCGGGTATTCTGAAGCACGTAGATTAAAATTGGAGCAAAGCACACTAATAAGGACGGGTATGGAGTTCGTGGGGAACCCTGTTTTACTTTCCTCCTTCAGCCGGTCCTCGACTTTGGTCATTGCCCAAAATGTCTCTGGAAATTTGGATCGTTGTTTTATTTCACCCATTCTCGTTGCAGCCTCGGGCAAGGCTGAATGGAAAATAGTAGGTATACCGTTGGAATTAGGTTCTTCGAAGTGTGTGGTGAACTTTTTTATTTCATTTTGGTAACGCGGCTGGATTTTTTTATTTCTCGAAACGAGGTCGACGCATCTGGAGTGATTTCGGGTTCTCTTGTAATCGCTGGTATAAAAACGATTTTCCCGGGGGTTAGTAGTTTTCTATAAATATTCAAACCACACGGTCAAGCATTGAATTTCAAGTACTTTTTTACCGTCTAGAATTGGTCTGAGGAACCGAGGCGAGGCCGGTCACAAATTCACACAATCTAATCCGTCTGGGTTCTGAAACCGTAATCTAAATCGAGCCGGCCTCGCCTCGAACGAAACCATACTCCCTTACCTTGTAAGGCTGACCCACTGGTCCACCAGACATGACCTACCACAGATCTTACAGCAAGGATCTCGAGGATCGACCGGGATAAGGACCGAACGATCGTCTCAAGGATCGGTAGCAAATTATATTTGAATTCGAATCGCTGTTGAATATGCGTAGGAGTTTTACGTCGACGAAGAATAAACGGGGTGGGAGCGGAGGGTCACTCCCGGCCGTATACATAATCTCAACAGTCGAGGCGCGGTGAGCAGCCAACAATACTGGGCATTCCGAACCGGCCAAGAGAAGCCAGTGGAGCAAACGGGATGACAATGCTCGTCCTTGTGCGTCTTAAACAGGTAGATAAATGCATGAGCATAGGCATATACCTGGGGTAGAGGGTATCGTAAGCTCTGGATGAAAGTAGCCTTATTTATCGACCAAACCGATTACGTATTGTCCTTGATGCACTTGGGGAGGAATAAACCCGTATTGGAACTTTGAGAGGGACTCGGAACCCTGACACAACTTTGCGGCTCAAATTCTGATAACGATGGTCCCCTTGACGGAATACAGCTGAGGTAACAATGAAGCAACAGGTTGGCAGCTTACTCGCGTCACAGTCCGCTCGATGACGGTGGAAAACCCGCGGATCCCGCGCCGGCGCTCAACTGGTGGAAACCCACGTGACAATTAACCAACTAGTTCGATTAGGTATGATCAAGATTCGAGTCATAGTGTGCCAGCGAGAGATAATGGAGGAGAGGAAATGAGAACCCATTTTTAACGAGGCTCTCGGATTATCTTCGATAAATCATAGTAACTCTATAAATCACATCGAAGGACTGACGAATTGTCTCGATTCGTCAAAAACATCTCTCTGTACTCTGGTAAAAAATTGACTAACTATTTGTTGGGAAATGCTGTTAAATTCATTAGCGTCCCATTGATTAGAAATCACGATGCAATCAGTCATACCGCACAAAGCGTCGATCCGTCCACCACGCACTGGTGTACAGAGCCATTGATAGGTACACTGGGTCAGTCAATGGGTCGATTGCCCGGGACCATTAATTCAATGATCAAAATCAATTACTTGGGTGTCAGTGTGAAGCGCGTCCCTGCAGTTTGGAGAATGAAAAAAACTGTTCATAGAGAATATCTCACGAGGTGATTAATAACGATCTTGACCTTGGTAATGAAACGCGTTATAAGACGCGCTTTGTATAAGGTAAGGAGTTGGCAGCATGTGCAAGCTAAATAAAATCAACCACCTTAGGAGGCAGAACGACGACCCAACCTGACCACTATGAAGAAACTTATGTACGTACCTGGAGGAAACGGAGTACGTGAAGCCCTCCCCCATTGAGGTGTCCGCCGTTGAGTAATGCCCCCATATATTATCGCGGCCCGCGACCGTTGGTGCTTCCGCGCGTGCGTCCGGCGCGCCTTCTCCACGATTTAACCCAGACAACCCCTTCTCATAGTCATATATTTTCCCAGGCCTCTTCGAACCTCTGCTGATAATGAACAAATTTTAGAGTTTCTTTTTTTCATTTCATCCCAATGCGAATCGCTGAAATCGGTTTGATAAAGTGCATAATTCTAGACGTCAGATTTCCAAATTGAACCAATATGCGCGTATGTATACCTACTTTTTTTTCACTGACCCCCTCAATTGTCTTCAGGACGTGTCAACTCTGACGAGGTTCTAGAATCGTTTCGAGAAACATCTGTTTCCCATTCAATTTTGTCAGACGTTTAATAGACGTACGCATTTGTTGCGACCGGGTTCCGTCTAGCCCCTACCAGATTTTTTTCTAATCGTAAGCTCTGAACATTTTCCCATAGTGATATTTGATATCTTAAAAAATAATAGTACCGATATTGAGTTTCGCTTCATTTACCGCGACGTAGCACGGGGCCCTTACGTATATATTACTTATTTCTCGTCATAATGTTATCGCTGATAATTATGAGTTTCTATAAGCACAGATAAGGGATTAATCACGTCAGAAGCGGACCCTATAACGACTAAGATATGGCAGAAACTTGTTGCTGCAGATTTGCATTCTCAGGTGACACTATAACCGCGATAGCACGGCCGTATCAGAAGATGCGTACAAGTAGGTACGTGTCGTCGCGTTACAAGACAGTCGTTAGCCACTATCGTCTTGTTTAAGTTTGAATATCGAGCAGACGACTCGGAGCTCAGATAACAGTTCAGTGAAAATTGTAGGTGACCGATTAAATTTCAAATCTTCAATCAACACCGATGCGAAAGAGCGTTCATCACGTGCTTCTGCATGATGTGTAACCTCATCTTTTCATAAACTGCCTGCTCGTTAAAATGACAACAAAGTATCCAAAAGATCAGGAAAAAAAAATGAAACACGAATTCGTGTTTGCGATGTAAATATGCAAGACGGGCACATATGTCTAGCCCCGGGTCCCGCAGCGGACATGCGGTGAACCCGTCGAGCACTCGACTCCGAGAGCATGTTTGGGTTAAACATAATTAATTGACGATGCGCGCTCCCGCCGCCGTTTTTCGCTGACACTTAGTTTTGTTTTTTCTTTTTCGTTCTCAATTTGCAACCAATTTGTTCCCCCGACGCGAACAAATAAGCTCTTCTTGGCATGTGATTAAATGAGGTTCTGCCAAGTCCTGGTCTGCATAATTCTATCGTTAACTTTCGTCTACAAATTATACAGTGATTTCATCATTATCAAGAATCCCTGTAAGTCGCTAATCTATGAAAACTGATCAACTCGAATTAGCGTAATGCGTACAATTTTATCCAAATGATTTCCACATTGCTACCCCTTTTTTATCGATCTATATCTCGCTATATCAACCCTACTCTAATTACCGACCGTAATGAATCCACTGTTTTGTTTACGTAGGTGGTAATGGACCGGCCATTAGGCACTCTGGACTATAACCGGGATAATAACCATCCCCTGCAGTCAGGTACCGTAGTTTCACTTCGCTGCATTAATTTTAACTTCGTAATGTCAGGTTCGTGAACAATAACTTGATAACTATGTAATTCTACTCGGAGAGTTAGGAGTTAGGTACCGCAGCATTTCAATCGAAACTTGAGTCAACAGCTCCCGTGCCTTCGAAAGACGTGGAGAATTCCTTCGTCTACTACGATTAAATAACGTATTAGATAATGTCCGTGTAGGTTATGCATAAGTATAACAAAAGTCTCGAGCGTTAGTTCAGAACATTTGAGAAAGTTTACCGGTATACGATTACACTATACCTACTTGTTCTTGTCTTATTACATAGAACCGAGTTACGCCATGCCACCTCGATTCTTCGCCAGATCGGAGAGGGGCAAAAAATGAGCCACCGTACTACTTAACAAATAAACATATCGAATTACTTACTCGCCCAAGTCTCTTCCGGAAGCGACAACCAATGAGAGAACCGCGTTGGAACGACTCGCGCGACCCCCCAACGGAAAGACGGGCGATCCTCGAGCCCCCCGTTGGGAAATAAACGACTCCTCATTAATAAGCTCTCCAAGTCTTACAGCGAGTAAGGCTCAAGGCGTAATCGTGGCCCATCTTCAGTGGCCGAGAGCCACTCGGTTCGGTGGAAAAAGACTATAAAGCTCCGTTAGCCTTCGTCCGAATCCTAATTAAGTGATATCGTTCATAAACTGACCGCTGGGCTCCTTTATAAACTTCCAATTTCCTGCGGTAGACTGCGTGGGCAGGAAGCATAGGACGGTAACTGGTAGTTCTTCTTTTCTAGGATCCCAGTTTCATTACCCAAACTTTCCGTGGTCTCATGAATTAGCAAATGTCCTTGCCTCCAAAATTTCACCCCCCGAGTAAAATGCGGAGTAGTGTTCGACCCGAGGGCTACCACACACGCAAAACTAACACGTTCAGAAAGGCAGCTTGGGGGGGGACCTGCACGGGGCCACGGGGCATCGCAGAGGTAAACGCCGGCCCGGCCGCCCTCTCCGACTTACCAAGTTAATCAAGTTTCCTGCAGGTGGTACACTCGCGAAGCTATTGGCTACACGCGGGGATTCGCGGTACGATATCAAACCGTGTGTAACTCGATATCCAGGAAGTAATCGACGTCATTTTTTAATCCTGTCCCACAGACGCTGACTTCGCCAGGGGCGTCAACGACGGTCGCTGAATCGCTGAATTTCGGGACCTTCGAGTCGCAGACTTCGACAATAGATTTGCAGCAAGGCACCGACTTGGAGAAATGCAGGGATTAATATTTAAGGATATCGGGCAGCTCCCCACTCTCCTCTACTCTTCAATGTTCTATGAATATGCACTTCGCAGTTTGTACACGTGTTCACCGAATTACCTTCTCTCTTTCCACTTACCTAAGGGCAACGTCTGCGGAGGAGCTCAGACGAATGTTTCCTTTCCCAAAGTTACTTTTCAACTCTCAGGTTTTAACTTTGCAGGAAACAAAATTGAAATCCTGGTGCTGCCCGGTGATTTCGGATCAAATATCTACAGATAATTTGGTCAAACTTTGCGTTTCAAACATTTTGCGGAAAGGTTATTATTTTTGAGACGTTGCAATGTAATTGACATCGGTTAACGTATGAACGAAATATGATAGCAAATATCTATATGTTATACTCAAAAAGTCCCTTTAATTTCTGGCGGGTGGCTTCGGAGAACCTTCCCTTTCATTTCTGTAGTCGAATGGGTCCACGAAATTGCAGGGTGCGCTGCAATATTCCAGCGGTCAAACGGGAGGGTTAATAGTTAATGAGGTATGAATTAATGATAACCTCGTGAATACTTAAACAAATACAACCCACCGTGCCTATACGGGAGAAAAAGTCAACAGTGCGTATTACAAGGGGCATAGTATAGACAATTTAAAGCAGCTTCGCGGTTAAAGTGGCTATTTCGTTCCCTCGATCGTATCTCAAAATTCACAACAAAATTTGCCATCGACTATTTCTCATTTTCAGTCAAAAATCTGCGCAGAATGGTGAAAAGTCTGTTGAACGAAGTGCAATGAGAGTGAAAAAAAATTGCTTCACCCAGCATACCAACGGGCATACCCCGACGATCTCAAGGAGTTTCTTATGACTTTGCAGTATCCTTATTGCAATTGCGAGGAGTATGACAACGGTTGTAATTATAATTATTCCGGGTAATACTGTCGTTCCTCCGTGTACGAGGGGTAGTGGATCTATTGTGGATGTATGGCGCTATTACAGGCGGCAAATTAATAATTCACTGACCTGCCAGACCACCGTTGAATGAGGGTAGCCAGAGATTTCCCCCAGCTCACTCGCACGCAGTGCCTACTTCCAACCCCTGCCAAAACTCTCCATGCTTGCTCTGGTGCAAGGGGGGAGAATACTTCGGGTATAGAGGATCGACACGGTGTGCCGACTCGATGTACCCCGAGGAAATACCAGCATAATAGCGCATTGCATCGTCGGGCCAATCAAAATCTAACAATCATGTTCGTAACAATGTAACTTCCCCCAGAGCCCATCCCCCTCTAAATTCGCTACATACACACGCTTCTGGGTGGGAACAATTCGTATTATCAGAATCTAATTCATCTCAGTATATGAGCCAGGCTAGACTCTCGTTTAACGATTCAATGGGTTCATATATAATACGAAACTATAGCCTCTAGTTTTTTCTCTTATTATTTCTCATTGAACGCGCGGCCGATGTGGCCAGTAGCACAATATACTCGAGTGTTTTTACTCTTCAATGTTTGGAGTAGAAGCACAATCAAACAGCGATGTATCACTCCAAAAATGGCGTACACAGGACTTTGAGACTTGAAAGACTTTCAAGATTTCATGAGACTCGATGATGAAGTACGCGAACGTGGAGTGAAATTGAAGAGACTCTGGCGTGTATTTTGATACGTCTGGGTGTTTCAAGTTGTCTCGTTAAATTAACTGTAGAAAAAAGCTGGATATCGAAGTAACAAAGAGCAAGAGCTTGTAGATATAGGCGAATACGGGTAGACGAGAAACGAGTCAAGCCACTCTGGAATAATGGATAAATAGCTTGCGGCGCGTCGAGGAACAAAGCAACAGGCCTCTGAGAGTCCCTCGGTTCTTTCTTCTCCTCGTGTTCTTACTCCGTACGATCCTCTCCTCTCGTCTCCTCCACGCCGGTATACTTCCCCTAATAATTATGATTCAACGGAAACTTTTAAAAAGTAGAAAAAGCACCTGAGCATTTAGTAGCCCCGCCCAGGGGCCCTCGTTGTGTGCTATCTTAAATACAGGCTACATCTAAATCACTAGGCTAGCCGACCGAGCCCGAACTAAATGGAGTCAGTCAGTAGATCTGGGCCGGGTAATGATTTTAGTCCTTTCAATTTCCTTTTTTTTTTAATTACTCGAACCTACAGCCGCGTTTCTCAGCTGTCTCGAGGCATAAATTCAGGTCAATTACCGCGCATTTTGCCATTTTTCGTTATTAACGATGACAACCGTGCTCCCATCGTCGGGGTTCAGACTCGGATTACGACGTTTGTTCTATTTTAAGTATCTCGAATTAAGTCAGATGCTCGAGGCTGTTAACTAACGCTGTTAAAATTCAAATCCAAACTCGTCCGCGTTTTCACGATTCCGCCAAAAGTTTATTACTCGCTTCCTGGGTCATTAGCTCTGGGTAGAGTTTGCACAAAAATAAAACGCCCCGGTATAACCCGACACGGCGTTTCATAAATTCAAAATTTATCAGCAAACTATCAAAGTGTAATCAGGAAGCTTCGTTGACGAGTCAATCTTATCGATATTTTAATTTATTGGTACAAATTTATGACGGGCGAGGCCTTAAATTCTCCCGATAACGTTCCCTGTTCATTTTCCACATTCTTTTACACGTATTCTTGGTACCAGCTATCGCTCAGGCGACGTGATGCGGTTGATACGACTCTATACCACGAAATTATCAAGTATTCACATCAGAATCTCTAATATGACGTGAATCACCCAGCATATAATGACATCATTGTTCGATTCGGTATTTTCTACACGCGGATCTCTGATCGTTGAGTATAATTTCACTTCTGCGTCGGTCGTTGTAGGTCTCGTTTATAAGTTATCCCCGAGTGCCACTTGAAGGAACAAAAAAATTGAAAACCAATTTATTGAGTTTCTAACCGAAACCGTCTGACGAATTGAGGGAATTGTGAGCTAAAAAAGAACGAGGCCGCTCGCATACTATTATCATAATTTATAAATCTCATGCGGTTATTAATTGGATAATTTTTTTCTGTCAGACACTTCACATTTTATTTTTATTTTTTTCGTTTCTGCTCCGTTTTTATTCATCAGTCTGTCTTTTTACAATGCAGACGCGCGAGGCATGGGCAATAAAGTTAAGCGAACGCCAAACAGCGCCTTTGGGCAGGGTACAAGCAGATAAGCTAGTCGGGCAAGACAAAGAGAATAATGCTAGAAGAAGAACTTGAATCCTGATGATTTTACGACTGTATTAAGGATCCATGGGATCACCAACAAGATTACGAAAACCTGTCCAAACACGGAACGCTTTTCAACTGCCTCGGCGAAGGCATGCCACATCCCCCGAGCCTTAGGTTACGATAGTTTGACGCAATAAATCCTGAGGAACCGAATACCGTTTCCAAGCTCGTCTTATCTTAAATATTGAAAACCCGGACACCTTTTACAGCCTTGACAACCGCGGCATTTCTTGTTTAGAAAGAGAATGAAAAAATTGTGTTACAAGAATTTGACAGAACATCACGATCTTCGAAGCGACGTAATAAATTTATTTCTTGAAAAAAAAACATCTGGTTTTAACTCGGTTATCGATTCCGGTGACTTTGAAAAATTCTTAACATGTTTCACTGCAGACGAAATGACAAATTTGAATTCGTATCAGACTCTTCATACTCACACACATGTCTACCGATTTCGGGTGTTGAAACGTATCCGAGACGCTGACGATCTTTCGTCACGGAAGAAGTCGTCGAAAACCCGGGCTCGACCGTTATCCCTAAACTTTTTTCGACATCTAGGTCTCGACCGACTAGTTATACCTAGTTAATATCCGTCGACGCGACGCGACGCATGGCGGAGGTAGTGACGGTGCAAAGTGCAAGGGCGAGGGAACGTCATCGCGTTTGATTTAATCTCACAGATATGGAATATAACGGCAGTCGACTTTGTGCCGGAAGCCGTTGGGAGTGGTGGGCCAAAAAAAAAAAAAATTCCGGACCGTATGGAATCAAATGCGCAGAATGGAATTTTTTATCATGCAAATTTGGAGTGACGTTTTAGTGGATTGGATAGTTGACTCCGTGTGCAGCGAGAGGATCAATTTTTCATGTAAATAAATAGCATATATATATAGAAATAAAAGTGAAAACCCCATGCTGTGGTTATACTTTGCGGTTGAAAGTTTCAAGGCCAGACCTCTTCGCTACCACGGGGGGCGGAGAACCAATATTTCTACGTCATCGTTGGGTTTTATTTATTTTTACGTTTTCTTTTATTTTTTTTAATTCTCTCATAAATATTCTGTAAAAAGGTTCTCCTGGCGCCGCATAACCATCCTGTCAAAGGTCCTCGCAACGCAATTATCACAAATTAACGTTTTACATGCCTTTTCTTATTTCGCGCTACGCTGCACTAAAAATAGAAGGAAAACCTGGAACCGCATCAGGTACCCGTTCTAAAAACTGATAACTACGATTCCTCAATGGTTTTATCTCGAGGCAATTAGTAGCTGACGTCAATGTCAATTACTTGTCATAAAGTTGTCAGCTCTGTGAGTAAACGCCTCAACATTTCAATTAGTTCACGGATTGAGGATTTTCAATTCAATCCGATTGCAGAGAGACGCCCAGTCGTAATATAAGATGTGTCGAAAGTAGAGTTTCTCGCAAAGGGAGATAGGTGCGCAGGTATTGGTATAGCACCGAGAGAAAACTTGCAGACGCTACGGAGCCGGTTGAATAAAATAATGTCTGCCTAATGGGGATAAAACGAAAATTAACTAAGCAAACTTTTTAAGCGTTTAAATATTCATTCGATTCAATATCGGGTACCAACTTACCTCCGCAAAATCCCCACAAAGCTTTCCATTGAGGCCAACTTTCGTGGGTGAAAAACAGAAATTTTTCACTCTGATGTATACATTATTAACGTTCAAGTTACAGGATGATTTCGTTTTTGGAATAGGAAAGAACGCTGTATTCGAAGAGGTGTAACTTGATATCTCTGATCCCTTCCGTACCTACGGTTAATTATTAAAATTTGATTCGTATATAGAGGAATACAAAAGCGAGATATCTCGAGGATCGGATTGCACGCGTGTACTGGATACGTTATATCGTTAAAATGAAAATATAGAGGAGGAAAAGCGTTAAGTGTATTGTGAATTAATCTTTAAATACACGTAAATTTTTCATCCGTTGAAGCGGATGGGCAGAGATGTAGAATCTGATAAAATGTTCAAAAGCACCCTTGCAGGTTGCATAAAGCATGATCAATTCTATTCAGTCTCAGGTTAAAAGGTCCTCTAAATATCCGTACGCAGCACAATACTCCGTCTGCGGGTCAACGTGGAACGGGAAAAAGGAAAGAAATATAATACTGAAAAAAAGAGGGAACGCTCCTCTTGAAATACGGGATATAAGGGGATACATGCCACGCACGCTTTAATACCAGAGACTTTGTACTCTCACTCGCTACTTTATGCACTAAAGTATCAGCCGAGTTTAGGTACACTTCTCAGCCGGGTCCAGCCCAGGCTCCAAGGCGGAAACTGAATTCGTTCCGTCAGTTACCAAGTCCTGAAGACGGGCCATGAAGCCCAGGCCCTCCAAGGGACCAGTGTCGCTCAATCTCGGGCTACCAAACCCTTACCTGCTTGCGACTATGACTATAGTAGAAAAAAACTACGGCTTATTTTACAGTTCCTGCCAAAGTATCACCAATAATAATCAGACTTCAAAAAAGGCGTACAAGCTTGAAATTCTTTGACCGTGGAATCGAATTCTTAGGATTCTTTATCTCGTTCTGGTTCCACACGGGTGGGAAAATAAGTAATTTTCATTCCCTCGGATGACAACGTTTCGTTAATTTTGGAAATAAATGCCCTACAGTTCGAATAATGAACGAGCTAGTGGCTGGGTTGTGTGGAAGGGGGGTTTTTTGCTGTCCGTTGATTGAGTATCCCTGTAAACTTGGACAAAGGAAAAGAATCCACGTAGCAGCGCCCTGTGATTAGAAACATTTTGGGTGGAGAAGAAAGAGCCAGAACGAGAGGACTAAAAGGCAAAGGGATCGGAAGAATTGATAGGCGGGGCGGGTACGACTCCCATACGAATCATGGCTACATGGTCAGTGGGCACGACCGGGTATGAGAGCCCGAGAAAAATGTTTCATCGTTAATCGACGAAACTCGTATTTGACTAACCGTGCATTATCGATTCTCTATTTGAACGAAAACTGTTTAAAAATTAATTAAAATTCACTCCGGTACTAAAATAAATTGAGCATGTGCGTGTCAATGTCGAATATGAAACAAAATAAAAGCCCGGGTTCCCAGCTCCCCGGCCCCTTCGGTATCTCTCGGTCAATTAGATGCCGGGCGTTTTCGCCTATCCAACTGATACTCGATTACCATTAGAGGCGGCTTTTTATCGGGCAAATCCGGTATCGCTGGCATCCTCGCATAGCTGCGGTGAGTACAAACACCTCGTTACGAGAGACCCGCGGGTCAGTCCTACGGTCGGTCACGCCCCGGGCGCCACGGGAGTCCCCGAGGACCCGAACCCTGCGTCCAGGCAAACTTTCCTGCGGGAGAGCCAGATTTATACACCGAAAATGTTTTCTCGGTTTATAACCGGGCCGCGGTCGGAAGCGCAAGAACAAAAGGCACCGCCTCCCGACGTTGCATGTGCATCTATGCATGCATGCACTCAGCGGTGCACCGTTCACCGTCACAACTTCGTGCCGCGGCCGGGTATAGTGACCACCATGGCCTTGCCCGTCACAAACGCTACCATGAATATCGAGTAGCCACTTTCTCCGTGTGCCGCACGGCCCGGGATCGACGGGCTGGTGACTTTGTACGTCGCATATTAATTGGTTTATTATTCAACGTGTGAGGGGGGAGTCGAGGGGAGGTGGAATATGTTAACAGGTACACAAATATTTAACCTATCCTAGGAACGGTGTGTGCCTCGGTATTATTCCTCGAGCCGAAGATTGAAAGAGCGTTCAATCATCTCTCACCAATCAACCGGAGGTTATATCAGCCGTTTTCCTCGTGTCGAGTCGCGCTTCAACGTCACGCAAAGATAATAAGAATAATTGGTTTTTAAGCGCCAAACAAGTTTCCCATTAACATTCTTCGCGGATGTTGGCTCCGCGCGTTGATGTGTCCAACGGCTGGGAATGCAACGCAGATTTCCGTTCTTAAAAACTAATAAATTCTCGTGTGTATCCCGTGCATTATCTATTTTCGTTTTAGCCGAATGTTCGTGGGACGTGACGGGCATGGTACACAGGTAATGGCCGCTTTCTCGGACTCTGTGAGTCCTTGGCGGTCGAGGGAATAGGCTGCAGGATATCGGAACGGTCGGATTATGGGTTCCTTTGACCACGCGCGCGCATAAAGATGTCGCGTGGCCACGTTAATGTTTCCTGAATGACTACGCCGCCTTCCTCGAAATTTCGCAGAGCCGGTAATTACCCGCGGTGTAGTCTATGAGAGGTGCCTTCATAAATTCGATTAAAATCGTAGCTGGCTAAGTGCCGGCATCTTCCAAAAACCGCGGTGACTTCGGGGTAAAAAATCTCAGGATTCCACCTTCGGTTCTTCGCTCTGCCCATTATCGACATCATTTTATCCTCCACTCCCAGGTTGGTGGAACTTTACCAAGCCGTCGTACACGCCCATCGGAGGTAATAATAATTACCTACGAACTACGAGCTTGAGTATACATTTCAATTTTGTAATTGCATAATTATCTTCTACGTGGGACTAGCTTGTGCCGCTCGGATTGTCCGCTTTTATCATAACGAGCGTATGAAGCGAACTGAAAATCGTGGGAAAAAAAATGAGAGACAGAGAAAGATTATCCGTTGGCATTGTCCCCGCGTTGGGTACCTGCCAGTCCCTGCATCTGCTCGATGAGGAAGTTCCGAAAAAATGTGAATTGAATGGGGTGTGATCCGTGGGAGTTGGCGGTACACTAATAATTGAATCCGAATTGAATCGAACCACACGTCGCCAGTTACGAGTCGATCGAATTTCGCTGCATTTTGTGAGGAAATGAAATACTTTCCATTCATACGACATAAAGGGACGTGGATTTGAAAGACGAGTTGATAACATTCGCCACACGTGAACCGGGATAATATTCCTCAGGCGGCATGTCGCCCTTTTAGGCTTTACAGCGCACATACGAGTCGATGGTACTCGAGTTTCTTTCCTGCGATACAATTTTATCATTCGAATGTCTCAACATGCGCCAGAGAGGCCTCTTTCACTTTCGAACGATTTTTTTCTTCGCTGATTACGATACCGCTTATGAAAGCTTTGATTCTTCGCTGGTACAGATCCGTCATCGCGCGACCTTCAATAGTATGAATGCGAGGGCGAGCTATCAAAGCGGAAACTTGAATCGGTCGAGTGAACGGCGATGACGCACGAATAGGTTATGGCTAGCGTAGTCTAGCGGACCACATGCGAGCACACACGCGGTAGTTTATGATCAAGGATCTAGATGACCGATTTATCTCCGCAGTCATCTTTATCCCCCTTTCCTTCGTGGGACGTCGAACGGAGCCTCATATTTTTGATCCGAAACCGCAAGCATGTGTGCTGCCCGTTTCAGATACTTTTTTCTAAACGGTCAACTTTTTGCGGCCGCCCCGTCCAAAGTGGGTGGCTGCAGCAGCACGACTGACATCGAGGTATGCGGACGAACCGCAGGTTGCGGTCAGGTGAGCAAATATGTTAATTTGTATTCTAGTTTATCACTTTTGGCTTGTGAATGTGGTCAGCGCTCTTTTTTTCGGTGGACGATCGCGCTGAGTAGCTTATAGAGAGACTTTTCAAGTTTCACTCTCAACTGATCCAGCGAGAGTCATACGTCGCGTTGCGTAATCCACACTCAACGGTGCCTTAACATTCTAGCAGGACACAAGAGTTTGGTAGCAACAAAAAATGCGATCACTTGACTCGGCGAGCGAACTCCGGCTACGAAAGATAAAAGATGTATCACATTTCACCACTAGTGCGCACACGATCGTCGCGAAGGCTGTGTTCTCTATCATTCAATATGAATTCCGAGGAATGGATCCAATAACGTAACAAGGTTCTCGAGAAGGCAAGAGCGGTCCTCGACCCTGTCCCAATAATTTGAACTCGAGGTAATCCAGGCTCGCTTAATTATGCTCAGCGGCGAGGGAAGAAGGATCGCCTCAAATTTCCCTTAATCCTGTTTCTTTTTATCCTCAAGTTCCTGTACCTGGTTTTGTACTTTTTGTCCTTGTCCCTGGCCGCCGCGGCCTTCCGCTGTCAACGTAAAATACGGACAAGTGGCTACGGGGTAGATGACGAGGCCCTCTAGCCACGGTTAATTTGCTCGCAAGCGATCTGCTATGACATCTACCACAGTGGAGCATTCTCAGGGTATCAAATAACAATTTATTTCGAATGGGTCTGTATCCCATTGGCCGTATTGTGCGCCAGTGGGTCCGTTGTTCAGATGGTATCGTTGCTTCTGTGACTACAACGGGTCTGACGCAAGAAAAGATATATCCCACCCGACGAACCAACCCGGCTAACAATTGTGTCGCATTCTGCCCCGGGCTGATCTGCCCGACCGATAATTTCGACAGAGTTGCAATTTGCTAGATGCGGTTCCGTCCGGGTCTGCACGGAGCAAGGACGTCCGTCTCGGTCGGTCCGTCTCTTCTTGCTCGGTATATACCTACTATTCCACAATGCGCGACAATTCGATTGTTTCTTTGTTCGTTCTAAATGCAGCTGCCTTGTTTTCTTTACTCAGACGCGGACGTGATCTGATAGTCTTGTAATCTATCCCGATTGAAAAGTCCTCCGGAAAAACAAGCCCAACCTCTTCGCCGAGGGAAATCGGTGCATTGCAAAGAACTCGATCAAACAAAGGCATACGTCTATAGTTTACTCGTATTCTTCGCCACAACAAGAAAGAGAAAAGGTATTGCATTGTGGGACATTCGTCCAATTTCCATCAATGATTGTCAGTCGGTAGATATTCTTATCGATGGGCTAATTTTCGTTCAAACGGTTCTCCCTCCAAATGTTTCAGAAGCGATCCAGGTTCATTTCTTCACCTGACGTTTATCGTTCTGACAGCAATAGTCCCTCGCTTGTAAGAGATAGCCGGCTACCTCGCTCGGTCAGTATTCGTTCGAAGGTATAGGAACGGGAGGCGCGATGGCGCTATCGCGAGTAAATCTGGATTACGAGTGGTAATTAGCTATAGCCATGCCACCTGTCCCTGAGTCTGTCGGCTCGTCCTCCGAACCAGGATGGACTGAAACCAACCGCCCATTCGACGTTAGGTAAAAATGCCGTAAAAATGGTGCTCTCGGAGTCTCTCTCTCTTTCTTTCCCAGCTCGTTCAATCCACTTGGTTCACTTTAACCTCGCTTGGGTTCACGCTATATTCCCAAAGTTTCGACTATTAGGCGACGCAGTTTCCTCGGGGAAACGCAAACGGAATGTTAATTCAATGTTCCCAATACTTTTTAGGCACTCCTTTACTGAACTTGACTGCGAATGAGATTTTTAGATGAAAAACACAAAAAAAAAAGCATTACAATAACATCTTCCTCGACCTCCGAATATCGGCAGTTTGCAGCTTTGGTAGATCAGCGAACAGGAATCGACGGGATTTTAATCCGCAAGAAAAACTGCGGTAAATGTTTGGTGAGATGAAAGGTCGGATATCACGGAATGGGAAATGGAAGAGGAAGAGGAAAAGCTCTAATGGATCGGCACCTTTGTGACGTCACGTTATTCAGAGGAACAACTTGGCCTTGTTTACCCCGTGTCTTCAATGCAAACACAGAATTCTGAACCAACAATGAGCAACCGTCGGTGGTCCAGCACGAATCCTCCGTTTGTAAACATATATATATATCCCTAACTTTAGACGGAAGTTGGTGTTTTCCGTGTCTATTACAGCCATTCACAGAAAATCGTGAATTTCACATATGGAATGAAAGAAGGTTTTCAAAGAAAGCTTTGATACTATTTTCCCTTCTTCCGCGAAAAGTTTCCGGAAAAGACGAAATGACCCCTAATGTCAACAGTTCCAGGTTCTTCCACTTGTCCTACGAAAATACAGCTATTAGTGAGCGCCTATTATTTTTGTTTACAGCGCGTAAAAGTGGAGCAGCTCGTAAAACGGTTTTATCTCAATACAAAAAAGCTCTGTTTGCCAAAAAGTTTGAACAAATGTCTGCCAATGGGATACATTTGCGACGTGAATCATTATCATTGGATCTGTATCATAACGTCGCGTAATTTTTAATCCACAAAAGTTTCTGCCCGGTCCTAAAACTGTGAGAAATTTAGTCTACCCTGTAATACGGAAGGGCGCGAAAACTTGTGAGATTAATGGCATAAATCTGTGATAAAAAAGCGTGAATAAAAACTTTCCTTTTATACACACGGGTTAATTGGCGACAGACTCCGTGAAATGGGTCCGAAGAAGAGTTTCGCCAGTTCAAATAAAAATGGAGAAAGTTTTTTTTTAAACAGTTATGACGTTTAACGACGTGAATCATTATCATTGTCATGACACTAATTCTGGACGTCCGGGGTCAACTCGGAGATGGTCCACGACTCTGCTAATTCTTTCAGCATGATTTGCTCTCATGGGACTCCGTAGGAGCACCAGAAGCTGACTTGCTAATGTAGTCAGGACGTGCCGGGGCCACTGGCTCATTAAAAACAATCATAAACACGTGAGCGGTGTACGATCCTGCTTCTCCATGGCCCAGTGGCTAAGGGGCGTTGACGACGGACCCGCGGCCGACTTGTTGGCGACGTCCTTACCCCGAACTCCCGAGCCTCCGATGGGAGGTATCGACCATACATCTTTTCAATTTTTTATTTACTTATTAATTTGGATTTTCGATGCCTGTTACCTTCCGAGGAAGGCCTCGGGTCGTTAATCGTCAATTTTATGGCCCCTCATTGTTATACCCTTTCGCGGCACGCGATAGCCGCGTATCCTTTCCCATATTTTTAATCATGGGAAGTGATGACTTTGCCTGAATGAAGCTAATTCCTTGTTCTTTTTCCGTGAGGAGCGACCCTGCATATCAATCCTGGCATTAGTCTCTGTTATTCTTTTCATTCCGCCACCACCCGCAACCGGTTTGTCAGTGAAACCCCAAAGCCGGTATTAGGGAAACACAGAGCAATGTTACAAAGTCCCGAAAACCAGGAACGACAAACGACGGATGAACTCTACGAATACAAATGAATGGGTTGAAAACGTGTCTTCGCTTAACCCCCAAAAGCCAGTGGGTGTGTGGTCCCCGGAACACCATGCTCGCCATACGCACGACTTATATAACCTGCCCCGTTGCAGGGCATCGGTTCTACTTCCGTTTTTGTCCCACGAATCCCGACCGGTAATCCTCCTCGTCTGGAAAGTTACGACGGTTTTTTTTCCGTTTATCTTTTCACAGACGAATTTGCATCCTATTATATGCTCCAAGCGGGTTTTGATGCCCTTTCTGGATGGGGAGGTGAGGGCGAAATTGATTGATCATTGCGACCAGACTTTAAATTTCACGAGCAATTTCCTCCGGGAAAAATAATTCCGTTGTTTCTTTCGGGGGTTGCATTGAGAGAATGAAAAAAGCCACCCCGTTTCGCATTGCTATGCTGAATTATACGGAATAGGATGTATACAGAGTCCCTAGAAAAACCCCGACGACTGGATTGACAATATTTATTATTCACAGTAGCTCAGACATTTGTCTCAATGAAACTGTAATGATGCCAACAATTTATCGGCGGAAGCTGTAGCTCAACAGGGCTTAGGTTTGCCCCAGAGGGTATAGCATCAGCATCCAGAATCCGCGGTCCTGAGGAAGGTCGAGGTCAGCCCGAACCCCCTCAGACCACAAGGTTCGGGGATCGTGGCAAATAGTCGTGACGCTTCGATGATCAGGTCGAATATACCTTGGCGTAAATAGTTAACTAAGGTTAGAGGAAGCTTATTGATGTTATAATCTGCGGTGCGAGCCGTGATTTTGAGGGGTTCGAGTATACCTCCAACCGGTTCACCGGCTGCGAAGACTTTGAGCTGATATTGATTGCAAGCGTGCGCCAGAACATGGTCTGTATCTTGATCTCGTTATACTGGGACAGTTCGGTCCGATAATAGAGAAAGCTGTTTGGTAATACACCGCAAACTATTTTATAGCTATAACCTCGAAGCTGCGTGAGTCAGCAGCCGTCGTCGCGTGTTAGTTTGCTTCGCGGCGCATGATAGGATTTTTTTTAACAGTCTCCTTTTGTTACCGTTAAACTTTGCCAGATCGTTTCCAATCGAGCACTTTATTCGCAATTCGCAACTGTCGGTCATACCGCGACGGACACATGAGAAACGGTCTAGGCAACAGCTGTTTCGCGGTAATGGATTTTCATTATTTATCACTCTTGGTGAAGGTATGTTTGCAAACAGGCGGATCTTAATCCGCAGACCCTGTGCACCAGCGCGTATGTAACCCAACCGAATCTCAACTCCCGTCAGTCAAAAGTCGAGCTCGACCAAAAGCACACGCCATATGCTGTTCGCCTTTGTATTTTATTCATAAAGAGCCTCAGGCTTCGTTCGGATACACCGTATCCGCGTCGTTCATTAATTTTTCACTAATTTGAACGCTGCCAAAATCTCCATCAATCGACATCCCGTCAATGATGAGTTTCACAATGTTGAATGCAGTATCTGGATCAAGGTACGTCGATTTAAGCCGCGGCGTCTGCACACGGGGTGCATTAAAAGTTTAGTTTGCCAACTCCGAAGACCTTGCCGTTGGTGGTAACCACAAGGCTATTACCTAAGCGTGGACTACTTCGGATGCATCCTTGCTTGTAGATTTACTTACAGAGGTGTAGCTATACGTATATCGGTTTGCGCTTACTGGTTAGTGCTTCGCAGCAACATTTGTGTGTCTACTAAGGTATCTTACCCTAGAGGCTTGTGCATCACGCGGAATGTAGTACTATGCGGAATGGGTATGCAATGTTGGAGAGTTGATATTCCTCCTCGAGTGTGTGTGTGTTGTGTGTGTTTGTACCGGGGGTTTAAACTTGCGCCATCTGACGGTCTGACTCCTTCGACCCTAAACCTAAACCTCCTCCCTTCTCGGTCCTTCCACATGTATCCTAATTTGTAGAGACCAACTTGCTGATAATTAACCAAGTTCGAGAACAGCTCTCTAGCTACCAGACTACGCTGGAAAACTGTGAACCAAGTCCCAGTCAAGTATCTCCATTAGGGTGACGTAAACCCCTGCCAGGTTCAACTGACATTGGGATAATAACTTTATTGCAAGGATTATACGTACTGGTTTGCACAGCCTTCGAGTTGGCAAAGGGGACTTTGATCCAACGAATTCGTATCAAGAACGATAAAGACGAAATTCTGAAGTTGTTCTCCAGGGTGACTTTGATTCGCAGGTGACGTAACGTGTTTTTACAGTGAAGAGTGATGAAAAGAAATCACATTCAGACTCCAGACGCCAAGATCGAATCACGGGGCCAAGTGAATATGTAATAGACGTCGTCGGATCAAAGAGAGGCCATATTATATTCATGTTCTTGTTACAACTGTAGGCTGACTCCACCTGAAAGTAAACTTGTGCGCCGTTGTTTGATGTACCGGCCAATTAGACCTGGCTTCGTTCTTCTTTTAATTGCCTCTAATTGTTCAATTAGCTTCTACAAAGTTTTGCATCGCAGCCACACCACAGGTACCTACAGACTTTATACAGCTTCCGCCAAGCTCTGGGGGGTCACTCGCAAAAAATAACGTACTTACTGCGGAAAAAAGGCGCTAAAATAATTACAATAATATCATTTTCGCACAAAGTGGCGAGAATAATGCAGAAAACCTGCGCTATACGGCAAGAAGTGAAAACTTTGGCTGCATTCTTCAAGTCTTCTTCTTGTATATCAAAGCTTCGTTTTTCGTTCAAAGGCAGCAATTATTATTACCTACTTTTCCGCATCAAGCCTATATGAGTGATGTTTCAAAGCTGCATTATTTCATACGTTTCCAGACGAATGAATTTTTTTCCATCCCGATGAATTCGCCTGTCCATTCGATATTTAAGAGACAAAAGTCGAACTTGATATGCTATAATTTAATTCATGGTATCAATTCTGACGGTGTAACGACGGATGATATTTCATTAAAGTAAAAACTTGAGGATCGGTCGACTTCACACCTTGCGGTCGCACAATTGTGATGATAAATACGATCTGATCGATTATAATTGAATTCTTATAGTGGGACCGTGCGTATCGAAGTGCCTTCAAAATCAAGATGATCGCTTTTGCCGGAATTAGGAAGCAGCCAAGCGCGAGTATATAAAAAAGAAAATACCCCTCCTCTCTTATACAGCCAGAAAGAACGAATGACGGATCGTGCTTGGCTGTTGGGATCTTGGTTGCTGGTTGGCTCGAATCGTGCCGGTTATCTAGATAGATCTCCGAGGAAAAGAGCCCACTTCCGGTAATTATCACAGAAAAATGGCTGCTCACGAAGTCGGTGGTACGTTTTAATTTACGTCCACATCGTTCTTTGGTGAAACGATCGTTACGGGGTCGTTGCTACAGCCAGTTAGTTCGACTTGAACGACGTGAAAAACATTGAGCATCTGAATTAAGTTGTTTTATGTCATGTGCTACACGGCCACAGCGCTATTCGAAAAGCGTCAAACGAGCCATCAAATTGTCACCTGCTCGTCCTTATCACTACCACAACGAAATATTCCCGGTTTGAAATAAACGAACCGCGTCAGGTTGCCCACTTCTTATTTTTAATACGTCCAAATCTCTTAGTCCTGAACCGAGTCTCACGACCGGCCTTCAAAGTTCTTATGAATCCGGATGTCCCGGAGCTCCGCGTCGCCACTACAAGATGATAATGTATCGCCGCGGTGAGGTAACACAGAGCACCGCTTTTGTAATGCCTACCATATACTTATACGTGTAGGTAGCGTCCCTCGGGCGAAGACCCTGTGCACCGTGAAAAGCGAGGGTGATAATTAAGAATGACGTTGATTCGCCGATAGTAGATTTCGCGCACGACGAGAGAAGGTGTGCTCTCCTTGGTATAAATCGTGTGTGGAGGACCAACACCTCAACCTTTGTCCCTACACGTAAATCCACATACATTTACACCGCAGGCACTCGCGTGCTCGAATATCCGTGTTGGTGTACATCTCCCTGCAGGTACCGTGAGTTTCGTCTCACGGAGTGGAGGAATCGCCCAAGATTTATCGGCTCTCGTGATACTAAACTGCCTTCGAAATACTGCACGCCGTATTATCGCTCCAAGTGTGCGGGGCTAACGAGCTGCTACCGTTCAACATTGAACGTCTTGCAGGGCGGATACCTTGCCACACCACACGGTTATGAATTTACGGTGTCTCGAGTCCCGCAGAGAAAATGGAACAGATCTCGTAATAATGAAGCCAGTGCGACAGGAATGACGAATTAATCGGGTGTTGTATAGATCCGCCAGAAATAGACATGTATCACCTGCGATCCATAGATGTTGCGTTTGTCATCTAGATCGTGGTTTTCAGGTCGTAGAAATCACTTTCTGTTACCATACACACACATTCGGAGTGCGTAATAAATCCTTGTCAATGGACTATTTTTTCTCATTGTAGCGTAGGAAAATGTCAAATGTCTCGTGTGTACGCATAGAGAAGATAAGATAGGTATTCCGGAAACAGCGACCGGCGTATATATTTGCGTTATGAGACGGTAAATCGGGAACAGGATTCACCGTGTTTCCACATTGGACTCGGATCTCAGAAGATGATACCCTCTTTCGTATCAAAGATACAAGAGATGGGTTGAAAAATGGAAAGCTCTTGTTAGCCATTCGGCGAGAGCGGGACTCGAATGTATTACGCCAGACCTCGGCCTCATTCATATCAATTTTAATCAGCGATTTTCTCGAGCACGACTTCCGAGCGCGATGACGACCCAGGTTCCCAATAGGTCAAAGATCGCGTTCCAGCCCCTCGCTCGTTCCCGTTGTCGCCCAGCGCCCTCGGGGTTAAGTGGCGCGATCGGTAAACTTTTATAATTGTTTTCACCGAGGTGAGATCGTCATTTGCCGATTGGTTGACGAGGCCCACGTTCCGTCGTTGACCCCCGCGTTGACCGTGTCACGAACTCCGTGAGCGTTTTTTCAATATTGACCGCAACAGAAAATTGATTGGATTGCATTGGATTCAGTTTCCATCGTGTAATACGGGTTTTGAGAAGCCTGATTCTTCTTTTTCTCGAGTTTTCTATCCGATCGGGTTGTTGGCGTGCCCCGCACTTCGTGACTCTGCCATTACCGCTTGGATGGATGCATTATCTTGGGGCAACAGGTAATTGGTCCGCAAATATTGTAATAGGACGCCAATACGTCGATGCTAGGTAGCGCATATTCAATTTTTGCATCTCGACAAATGACCAGTGTGCGATTTAATAACGAACATCTTTAAAGAAACTGCGAGACCGCTTGACACAGATATACAGTAGCCAATTACACGCGGATATTTCGATCCTGCATCAGCATATGCTATGCGAACGGAACGATCCCTCTGCGTATGGATTCCGAAGGGAATTAAACCTTGGAGTGTAATAAAAATATTCCCTCGCAATGTGGGATATTGGAGATCTCTTCGTCGCCGCATGCCACGTACGCCAAGGAGCGCGAGTGCCCGACGTTAAGTATTCAAATATCGCGGATGCGCCCCGTAGATATCCGCGGCTTGGTATCGTCGGGTGGTTTGAAACCGCGATTACAACCACTTTAACTATGCCTTGGAAATACCGTCGGTTTATACCATTGCCGACTTCTCGATTAAGAACCAATGCGCCGAGGAATGAAGCTGTCAGCTTCCCTCCCCCGGGTTGTCAGTACACACTGTACACTGCGGAATCGAACAAACCGTATGTGGCGCCCGGCTTGTCAGCTCCACCGTCGCGACGGCCACTCTTCACCCACGCCAATGATCGGTGAACTTTGTTGCTCTTTAGCTTCGTGGAACCTGGACTAATTTATCGACGCCTTGAGCGTCGCCTGAAACAAACGAGAAGCTATATTCTTCGGTAAAAGGGGTGTATGAACAAAAATCATATAATTTCTCAGTGGGATTTCGGGGTGGGAAGATTAGGTATCGATCGATGAATGCGCATTTGGACCGCTCTTCAAATGAAATCGTGAACGCTTTCATCGAGGTCAGACTCTGAGTGAATGGATACCGTCGATATACACAACAACGAGTTGTTAAAATTGTTCCAGGGCCCCCTCCCCCTTTCACAAATCGATTATATTCTGAATATACGATCGTTTGATTAATGTCGTATGTTATGTAAACACGTGGAACGAACGTGCTCAGAAGTGTAACAAACGTGTCATACCGCGAAGTGACGTTGTGCAAAATGGCCTTGAATCGGTACCAAATAGGGTCAATCTTTAACGCCCGTTTGATTGAACCTACTTATCTAATCGTATGAGTTTGACGATCAAATGTCACCCGTGTAACCTAATCCGTATGATATAAGACTGCCGTATGTATGCCACTGTATACCGAGTAGGTACTGAGTGTGAATTATTCCGAGTCAAAATTTAACGCCTGTTTTTAATCTCAGTTGTGGACTAGTTTTCTCAAGAAAAGAAGGTACCGGGCTGACAATGAGGTTCGAAACAGGCGTTGAATTTCGACTCGGGATGTTAATGACAATCGTAATTTGACTCTTGATTGTGAACGTTATGCAATTTGTATCGTTCTGGGATTTGGACAGTTTCCGTATAGCACAACGCGAAGTAAAGGTCGGGAAGATAATCGCGCACGTTTCCGGGCATTTGTAGTTATGGCTGCTCCGTTGCATCGTTTGCGGTTGGGAATCACTGAGTCCGGTGAGGCAGCATATCGGTTCGATGTCAGCAAATACCGAATAGCCCGGTCTTTCTATACACACAGCCGCGATACACCCAGTTCGGAATACTAGGCTAACCACAGTGTAGAAATAATGATATAGCTTGACGTAGTCTGGGTGTACGCTCAGCCTGCAACCGAGGCCCGAGACCCGAAGCCCGAAGCTCGAAGCCGCCTCTATTACGTCATAATTGAGGCTCTGCACCGCGAGGTCTCGTTAGCAAGGGATGCTGGGATGGCCAGGACAATTGCCTCACAACCTGACTATGGTCGAGGAACAAATAACTCCCGGCATGACTAACTTCTTCACTTTGACGTTATATACCTCTGCTCTGCCATCTAACCCGAAGCTGGGCTGTTCACTCCGATTATGGGTGTACAGGTGACTTCCGACTTCCAAAGACTTCCATTTCGGTGTAATGACGGATTCTTCTAATCTAACTGAAGAATTACAGAGACTTCCAAAGACTTCTAGGACAAGTGTACATAGGACTTCCCAAGTGAATAGCCCCTCGATGTAACCGCATGAACTCGGTTACCAGAATACCGGACGATGACTGACACCCGGGCTGTCAGTTTTCGAGTTATCGATATCACGCGGGACGTGAGTGCGATTCGGGTTTCGGGATGTAACGAGCAGAATTATTATTCTGGACAGATCTAAACTCGTCAGACTATTGAAAATAGAATCTCATATTGTTCCCATCCTTGTGGTTTGAATTTAGTCATTGCATCCGAACGATTCCATTATCGACGTTATCGATGTGTTACGAAGCTCGCAAATAGGGCCGTGATTGGGTTGTTCAAGCGTTTTATTCGCTATAAAAGCACAAGGCATGTAGCGAATCGCGTTTTGAACTCGTTACACGTACCTCTCTAACCGCTGATTCTCTTTTCATATGAACGTGAAGCGATATCGCGGTGTCGCTGACGTTAGCTTGTCGTGGAAAGAAATCTTCAATACGTGTAATATATCACGCATAAGTGGGGTTCTTGGCGTATGGGTAGAGACGGACGCAGAGACGTAGACGAAGCGGGTCCGTACAGCGAGGGAACGACGTCGGAGCCTCCCTCGAAGCTCTAAAAAGCTCTCCTCTAATAATCTTCCTCGGGCGGACAACCGATCATCAGATTACTATAATTTTAATAAATCTGGACGTCGGACGGCCATAAATAACCCGTGAGCTGTGGAGACGAAGTTGGGATTGCAGCTTCGGCTAGACTCGTAGTGCTCGGTTGAGCACGAACCAGCCTACGCCGTGACGCAACTCGGGCACTCTCTCCTTTGACCGCGAAGGATGATCTCAGTGACCGATGAGACAATCGAGAAACTGTAACACAACATTCTCGCGGTACAAAAAAAAAACAAAGATTTTGTATAAAAAGTAAATTGCGAAAATTCAGGGTTACCGCGATCCTGGTGATCGAACAGCGAGGGGCGGAAAAGGGGGGAGGAGGGGGGTTGATTACGCAGTTAATCACGCCGATGTTTGATCGAGGATGCATTAGCCAAGAGGCCCTGGGGCAAGCACGGTGGTCTCGCGGTGTGGTCCCTGGGTCGGGGAGTTTGCCGATAACCACTCTCTTTCTCCCTCTCTCTTCTTCTTCTCTCTCTCTCTTTTCTTTCCCCGCTCGCGGCTCTCCCGCGTCTACACGGATCCGGCTACGATTTTTCGCGTAACGTTTCGCGAGTAACCCGCAATTATACGCAAAGACCGCGTACAAGACTGAATTACTTCGAGTTCGTCCTGCCGATGCACGAGATAGTCCGCGGCTTAGGATACCTGAACCACGCGGTTCAAGTTCAAGATCCTTAAATCACGATGAGTTGAAAGGTAACCGGGCATGCGTATTCGCTGAACGAGGCATGTGGATATATCGTGTACACACACATGAATTAAGACCACTTATTCCATACCGTACGCGCGTGTATGGCCGCGTGGAACCTACTCGAGTGCTGACAAAAGATGTATGGACACTTGAACCACGTTGCTGAACTAAACCTTTACCAACAAGGGGGAATGACTTAATAACGATATAACCACGGGTTGTTACACCGACTCCCGTAATTTACCGTGTGACGATTCCCTCGCGTCTCGTAATCGCGAAATCGGACCAAGAATACCATACCTACATATTCGTCTAATCAATCTGCGAGCACGGACCAACTCTGCGGACGCATTCTCCATCAGCGTCCTGCGGAGCAGCTGCACATATGCGAACGCTGCAATTCAGCCGATATTACCAATGATAGACGTCGGTGGGATCAAGTATCACCGTTAATCACTTGAAAGACTGCCAACGTGTCAACGAGTCGTCATTATCGCGCGATTAATCCAAACATAAGAAGGTCGGCGTGATGTGTTTCATTGAAAGAAATACGCTTCCTCGTTAGCAGTGACGTCAGAATTCATCATTTCAGCGGCATATTCGAACAATAAACGAAGTAGAAGATGCGAAAAAGTCTAACGAGAGACTTGACATATCGGCACGATCTTGATCCTCTCGGAATATTCTATTTCAATTCTTAGAAAACAGTAAAATTTTGCCCATCACGATTCGGGAAATTTGGTGTATCGGGGGGCGTTGGAGTTCACCCTGCTCAGAAAGTGGTTTGGATTAAGGCGTCCTGGACGGGGTGGCCGAGTTTGACTGACGCTCGACAGCGCAGGCACCTGTCCGGGCCTTCGGATAGCCGCTCGTTTGTAAAACTAACATACAATCAAGTCGGTGGCGGACAAAGTGCCTCAGCCTTGGGTATAGGACGCGAGATAGAAACCGGAGAGATGGCGCTTATTACACCCTTGTTAGTAGCGAACGAGCTAGTATATGGGCAGGTGTTCCGGTTGATTTTGGACGATTTGATAATTCAATCGGACGGGCCACCGCCGCGGAACCGGTTGGCACTTGTTGCGAGATTGCGATATTGAGTTTGGGGCTTTTGTTCGGGTTTCGGGTTTTGAAATACCGCAGGCATCGAGCGGATTTTCTTCTTTGTAGAGACACTCTATACTATGACCTGGCTAAATGTATATTCAAGGACATAAAAGAGTATCGCCCAATTTGGGAAAAACGCTCGAGACGTGTCTGAGCTTGGAAAGAAAAAATCGTCGAGCGAAATACGTGGGTGCCGAGGATCAAACAGACTGCTTCGAGAATTTTCAAGACCACTCTGGGATTTCTTTAGAACTTCGGCTAACCAGACCATTTGCCGAAAACGTATAAGGGCCACAGATTTTCGGGTCGTTGAATAGCGCGTGTAATATTGATATACATCACACCCACACGCCTTCGAAACCTTCGAATCATCGACGTGTTTGACGTTGCGGTTACTCCAACTGCAGCGCATATAGCTGCAGAGTGAATTATCGCGAAAAGCTTGCACAGACGCTTGTATGGACAAGATAAGATTTATACACCCAGGCACCGCTGAGCTGCAAGGTTCTGCGAATGAGATTATAGGCCAAGTTGACAGTCGTTCATATCTCACTGATACTTTGCAGGTAACTAAATACTCACAGATCGAGGCTCCATGGAGCAGCTGCTTATCTGGAATAATTCATCTATGCAGCCTTGACTCGATATCGAGAAAATTGAGAAGAGACGTTCTTATCTCGATCATGATCTTTAAAACTGAATGATATAAGACAAAAGAGCGAATTCAAAAAAATGACCACACACGTGTCGAGTCTCTCGCTGAACTGGATCAGAGTTTGTATCAAAAGTTTGATGTGGTAGAAGTAGTAGTAGGTTTTCGAGTCGATGATGAGAGCGGAAGAATAATATTTTCAATGCGGTAGATGTCTGATGTCATAAATTCGAACTACAGACTCGGCCCAAGAAACGTGGTTATAGAAGGTTTATCGTTAATGAAATGGGTTTTGCGAAGAATTTTCGCAGCCGTCTATACCCACGTCACTTTGTTCAGATACGTGCACAGCTCGAGGAGATCTTCCAAAAGCCAATTACTTATCCCGAGTATACACGTCTCGAGCGATCCTTTTATAATATAGTCGAGCCACGGTAGTGCTTACTCGAACTTTTCGCAGTATACCTGGAATTAAATGGCCCGACCTGGCCTATCTTTCCCGGAAAACAAAGCGGTCGAAAAAAAACAGGAAATGGATGGATTAAAAGGTATAACTGCGATTATGAGTTCCACAGGTGCACACACATCATGTCTAAGGGCGTCGCGACGCTGCACAGCGCATCGCACTTTACGATGTGTATTTTGAGAGAGACGGAAAACAGAAGACGGCTGGGGACGTCGCGGTGACGACGTCCATTACGTACTTCCTGTGCCCTATGCCCCGCTGAAGGGTTGCTGATGGCGTCAGTATCTCGGGATCGGATGACACCGGCTTCCTATATGTGGGAAGTTGGTTCGGCACGATCCTGCGGGCGCTAGCATCGAGCCCTGTGTGCAACTGGCCTGGCAACAAGCCTCGGTAATGATAGATCTGGCCGGCATTAATTCCTTGTTTAACCAACAAACAACCTCCTTGGCATGCCGTTTAAGTAATAAAATATGGCGGCTGTGCCTCGGGCCGCTAACGACTGCCCGCCATTCATCCCCACTTCGGTCCACCTCGCCGTCCTGTGTGTTCGTATCACGGCATTACCTGCACGTGTGGTATAATACATCAGCACCGCGTAGACGGGCATGGCATGGCATCCTCGGAGAGAGGTTGTACGGAGAAATCCTACTCGGCGTTCCATCGACGAGCAAGGCCACCTCACCCGTATTCTATACGGTGAGTAGACACGTATCATTTCCCCGGAACTCGTCAGAGACATTCACCATCGCGTTGACGTTGTGTACATTTCACTTTGACACACGCCGACGCCTCGGTAACGCTACGTCATCGATTTGAAAATACCTGTGCTCCTTTGAGCCTCGAGAGAGTCTCACTGATTCTATGCAGATATCAACATCCACGCGGATCCACACGGTCCACGGGCTTGGAGTATTGCAGAAAGGTGTCAGTCTGACTACAAGAATCTACCGATGATGTCTTTCATCGATATCACCGAGTGCACTCTGAAGCTATTTATTGACTGTAGAAAAATGTACGTGGCAGAAAATGAAGCCGTCGCGTCATGATCAGGATCTTGATTCCCGTTCACCGCCTAGATTGAGACGGTACATGAATATCGAAATGAAGAGCCGGGGGACATAGGAGCCTGGAAATTACCATGGAGACCATTCATTTTTTGCAGAGTTTGGTAATGGCTGATGCAGGTGAACATATTTTCTATGATCTCAAACTCTATGAGTTCCACTTTTCAAAGCGTGAATAGATGTCTTAATGGCTCTGTCTTTATTCTAGTCTTGGAAACTACGAAGAGTCGTTGTACTAAAAAGCCACTGCAGCCACTACGTAATTAGGTGGATGATGTATTTTAATTATGATTAGGGTACGTCGGCTAGAAGAGGGCTGCACGAGCGTGAGATCCCGTCGACACCATATTAAGACTTGTGTGTATAACCATTCCAGCTCCGCGAGGAGCACCGGTTAGTATCTGTCAGATGCCCTTACCCGGAATACCCATTCGCTCCGATCTCCCCGCTCGGTAGGAAGACCATTTAATTTTTTGCACTTTCGCGGTGTTTAATTTAATTTAAAAAAAGGGATACATTTTCCATAACGATGATCGTGATTTGAGAGAGTTAGATCGATAGATGAACCTTTATTAGAGAGAGACACGAAGCGATGATGATTTTGTTTGGAATAAATTGCACTGCACTGTGTGACATCCATCAGTTTACACGCTCTGTTAATTTCGATGGAATGTGGAAAATAAATGATATCCAAGTCCACTCTTCTGCCCCGTGTGTACGAACGTATTTGTTGTATCAATTGGTCACGGTGCTATGAAGGCCCACCCACTCGATTGTTGCATCATTGAATCGCAGTAATTGAGCAGGTGCCATCTACGCCGGGATCGAATCACAGCTCGTTAATCATATCGACGAGTGTGTTTGGCGAGACTATGATATCGGGATATTCCTGAGATCTGCAGGTGGTTAGACCGTTTAGCCCGCCCCGCGATTCAACTAAACGATAAAGAAAAGGGGGCCTCGAGGGATAAAAATACTGAAACAATCACTGATGAGTAGCAGAAAAGAAGAAAAAAAGATTTGCTACTGAACCAAGTCATTTGTGTTTAACGGGCAATTTGAAACAATTTAAAGATCGAGATCGACGCAGGACTGCAATTTGTTCTCCGCAAGTACACGAAATTTCATACATTTTTTTTTTTCGTTGCGAAAATTGTATCGCTGGCGGAGAATACTTTGGCCACATTGAATGACGTTTTATCGCGCATGGATGAGGAAAATTGAAATGGAAAAATTGTCATATAGCGTCATTAAAAGTTTTTCCGTGTACAACTCCTGCGCCAGGGGGTTGGAGAGTTTGTCGAATATCGCCCGTGCCTATAAATCCCCCGGATTACCAGCCGCACTAAATATTATCAAGTGATAACCTCCAGGTTGGCGGGGTAATGTAACTCCCATTAACAGTTCCATAATCACGCGAGTTGTAAGTTAGAGGGGTTTCCCCGGCTAATTGTCGTGCCGCCGTAGTTATTAGGCCCGTAGTAGCATAGTGCACACAGCCCCCGTAATTATTAATCAGATTACACTCGTAATTTCTATCGCTCAGCGGCCTCCGGCCGGAGAACCGTATCCGCGCCATTTGTTAACGATTTCAAGTGAATTCAAAAATACATATCCTCTGTACATGTGAGAATTAACGCGATAATGAACATCATGTACGTGTGTGTATAGGTATATGAGTATGAAAGCGATCCCCTAGAATTCTCTCACTCTAATTCGTTACGGGCAATTTGAGATACTTACACGTATACTGCGAGTGTACGATTGTCTCGGATCGTGATTAAAGGCGGTTTGACGGAGCCTCGCTGAAGAGCGTCTTGTATTTCACGGGCCATCTAACAGCTGCAGCCAAACTTCGTTCTTGCGATAAAAATCATATAACAGCGGAATGGTTTTTCGAGGTAATATTTCATCGCCTATTTTTTGCCGGCAGTAATTACGCCGCATGTCTTTCAGGACCCGCGGGACCGGATTAACATTTCGAATGTACCGCGGATACTGTTGCGAACGTTAGAAACTTGGTGTAGTTTCGGATCGTATTAGCCGCAGCGCGCGCAAATACCAATTTGTAGAAGTCAGATGCCGGTTCTGCGGGCAACACGTTCCCATGGGGGACAGGTGACCGCCGAAACGACGTTTTCCATTACTAAGGGTTTATTAATTCGCGCCTTGCTCTGCGACGTTTCGTAGATTAACCGACCCAATCGGCCACCTCCAAGGATCGCCAGGATCTCTGTACTCTGAATCGATAAGGCCTTAACAACGGTCCAGTCTCATTAACCCCGCCCGCGTATATAGGCCGACGTACTATGTTAGCCAATCTGTTACGTATGAATTAGAAGCTAGGCTGACCAATCCGGGGTTCGGAACGATCCTCGTTTCGCCACCTGTTCCAAATATGCGATTATTACCACACGGGAACCCAACAGTTTGCTCAACTTTTGCTAGCTGCGAAATTGGTGGGAAGGGTTGAGAGCTGCTATAGTCAATCTTTACCAACCAAGTACTCCACTGATATCAAAACCTACGCGTGACAGGAGCGAAAAAGAAGATGATAACGGAATTCCGGAATTCCGTATTTTGATATCAGTGGAAATCGAGGTGGAAATAAGGTTACTTGCGGTTGGTAAAGATTGACTATAGCATGCTCTGAACGTCCAGAGAGCTGGATTTCCGTATGGCACAAGTGCTGTCCGCTAAAAAACTCTCGTACTATGATACAATCGCTGGTAAACTTTGTGACTTCATTGAGACATTTTCGCGACGAAGAAACAATTTACTGAAATTATGCGGCAATTCAGTTCAGTTCAGATTGGCCGGATAAAATCGCGCGCGACTGATTCGCGGGACGAGATCGGAGCTCAAGATCCGAAAGTCTTGGTTAGTAATATGCAGATATATAATCGTGGATATAGTTGTCCAGCCAATATCTTGCTCGACTGCATTCGGGTCTGTCAAGCGAGGGCGTACCCACTGTGTGTGTGTGTGTGTAGGTACAATCGCGAACACACTCCTCTCCGTGTTATCGCGCGGTCTGCTTTGTCCCTCCGCATCGCGTCGCTTTGCATCGGTGCACGACTTTTACGTCGGACGATGACAAAAGGTAGAGTAAACC
Source organism: Euura lappo (assembly GCA_018257835.1). Taxonomy (NCBI): domain Eukaryota; kingdom Metazoa; phylum Arthropoda; class Insecta; order Hymenoptera; family Tenthredinidae; genus Euura; species Euura lappo. The sequence continues at coordinate 322,397 of JAEUYN010000394.1, read as the reverse complement.
GCGTGTATCCTGCGGATCGCGGTTGAAGAGGAAAAACTTTTTTTTTACGATCACCTACTAGCCCACACACCATCGTTTTATTGCGCGTAGTCACTTGTAATACATTCCGTATTTTAGCTACGCGAGCGATTTTCGTGGGACGTAACAAAAAATCCATCAAAAAGGATCCAAGCTAGAGACGCGTCCAGACGCATTTCCCGGAGTGCGATCGAGGAGAGATATCTTGAGATCAGATAATCGGTCGTAAAGTGTCGAATGTAATGGCACTACTAGGAACCAGAGTCTACAAGCATAATCTGGTGGGGTGGAGTTATTAGACGCAGTGCTCTTGAATTTTTATAGTCATTGGTCAACGAGCATAATATTCCTCTACCTGCGCTGCAGCTCGGTATACATTCACAACGCTACCATAAAGTAGAGGCTTAAAGGTGCAGTCACGATTACAACGTGAATATTATATTTTCCGGAGGATGTAACGAAGCATTCTTCGCGCCCGTGCAGGCCACGGACTACCACAAGATGTTCCTCTTCGTGTGCTTGCGCTTCCACCTTACCTGAAAGACCGCGCGCGAGACCCTTTGAGAGCCTCTGTACAGAGAGTGCAGACTGTGGAACCAGGTCTACAAAGTATAGTGGTGGTGATGGTGAACCGGAAGAAAGCTTCTTTGTAGCAAGTGCCGATTTCTTTCAAGGGCTGTGAGGAGTTTGTGATATTTTTTCTTCTCTTTTTGAACAACATTAAGCCGCGGCCGCTGCTCTCTTTCGCGGTGAAAGCCTGCATAAAATCTGCATTGAACTTTGAAAATTTGTATTTCCAACTTGCAAATATAATTAACCACACCGTATTCGACAGAGTCTTTTCCAGTCCTTTGGTGAGGAAAAGCTTTTAAGTCCATTATGCAAACTGGACTGCGTTGCAACCGGGGGATATAACTGGAGCGTTTTGTGAACACTCAGCAGTTTATAGTTTTCGGCTTACTTCCATCTCCGTGCATCTCTTTGCCTGAGCTACGTACTTCAGAAATCGTCGTAGCTAGTAACGAGACTTAATCTCTTCTTAATCTGACTCACTTTCTCCTAATAATCAGCTCTCAACACTCGGTGATCCGATTTCTAAACTGCCAATAATGAGATTCCGTACACATCCCACCTGCTTCTGGCTTCAAGAGCCCCGAAACCTTTGGAATTGGCTTTCAAAAGATTTGCATCCATTAATTACATCCAATTTTAGACCTATGTCAAACCATGGAGGATTCGTAACTTTGTTCAACTATAAGATTATCGGTTGGGCGGCTTTGATAAACTGCCCGTGACGTGGGTCGTGAGAAATATTCGAGAAAGAGGGATTTTTTAATTTATACTAATTGTAAGAAGGAGATTCGGCGGTTGGAGGATCAGATTTCTTTCAGCGACACTTTTCACACAAGCTCGCGGTGACGTACGTAGCAAATATTCTCGAAGCAAATGTCCGGTTCCCAGGCTGGGTAGGCAAACGAAGAGATGAAACTGAACCATAGCTAGACGAAAGGGTAAACAGAGTTGCTGTGGATCGGCGAGAAGAGGAGGCCTTCGGTAAACTACGAACGGGTCATAAATCCGCGTAGATCCTATCTGAGAACCTCACCATGGAATCGCAGGGAATCTTCGATTCCGTGTGGGTGGTCGTTCCGGAGGATTTCTCGCGGTCGCGAGGCCTAAAATCGTACCGAACACATCTACACGAGTCGCGGACGATGACTTGCTGTACGTTTAACACGCGCCCCGTGTCTGGGTCGAAAGGTGCCCGAAGATCCTGCCACTGAAACCTTCCCGAAAATTCCAAGTAATTATATAAAAGACGACACCATATGGGCTTATAATCGCAGCCTGAGGATTCTAGATTAGTTCGGGCACCATATGGTTGCACAAAGTCTTTCAAGTATATCCGAACCCGATTATCGATTCCTTCCATAACCCACCGTGTCACAAATTTCTTATTGAAGATTCTCTGACAAAACGAAGCAGGGTGGCCACTCGACTCTGCTTACAGAATTCTCTGACATTTCCCGCTTTTTCCTTACTGATATAATTATTTTTCCCTGATATTTTGATATACGATTCGACCAGAAACCACCAAAAATTGTAATCATCCAGTTCATGCGTGACCTAAAATGCTAATATATATTCATCTTCATCGGGCTATCTCATATTTCTAATCGCAGATGAAAATAAAATCGTCAAGAAGAAGAAGAGAAAAATTATGATGGTGGCCAAGGTCTTTAAAATCCATAGAATCCATAAAATTCCCTGACATTTCCAAATCCAGATCAGATGCTGGGGGGAGTATGAAAATTCTGTCGCTAGACGAAGATTCGCCGGGTGTATTCCGTGATTTGGCAGTGCCCAGGCAACGAAGCGGACCCATACGTCATAATTATACCGTGAACTTAGACAGGACCACCCGAGTGTCTTTGTACGACGATCACCCCTATATACGCATTAGGTTCAATTAAATCAGGGCCGGACCTGCATGGACGGGGCTGCTGGACACGTTTAGGAAATTCCTAGATTATAACCCCGCGGTCCGAATGGGATCAGCACGGCTTGGCTCCTCTTCCATGACCCGTCTGTGCGGAGCTTGTCGGATACAGCGGTGGTCGGAAGGGAGGAATCCACTCGACTACGAGGATAATGCGCGTCAAGCGAATGTTCTCACGGCTCGAGGACGTACACTTTGTCCTCTTCCGCTGTGCTCTTCAGGTTCGAGCCACCGGGAAGCGTCAAGCAGAAAATCCCTCTCATGGCTTGAAAATTAGACAAAAAATCGCAATCATCACCCCAAATTAATTTGCGGTACAGTGGATCGCATTTTTTGTTTTTTTGTTTTTTTTTTCCCCGCTCAACCGCGCAAGGCTACAATGCGAGGCACTCGAACGCGTTAATTTTCGGGATCGTCGTTAAGACCCCCGGGGTAAGATCGTTGTTGTAAATAGTGTGTAGGCATTTACGTCAAGCTGGTCGAAAGAATCGTTATAGGGCTTAAGAGGATTCGGTCCATCCTGGCAACGATCCTGACAGCCATCATCGGGGCCTCTTTGGGTTCGCGGAGGCTCTTCACTCTTGCCTAGCAGGCCCGAGACAAAGCGGGGCAGATACCAATCTGTTTTCGCGCAGGTAAGCATTATCTCGGACCGCGTCGTGAGTGCCAACTAATGCATTCTTTTTGCGGCAAGTCACTGCGTAGGGCAATTTCGGCGTTCGCGTCCAAGACGTCGTGTGATTCCGGTCTGCGGACCTCGTTTCTCCGTCCCTGACGATCCGGACTGACAAATTTTCGGGGAACTTTTTCTCAGGATTAATTATACATCTTCGTCGAAGACATGGTCAAACTGTGAAACAAATTGAAAGGAAAAACAAAAACGAGTCACAACCTGGATGATTGTCGAGAATTGAACGACTTTTCAATCGATCATATACTGCAGATCTACACTCTGCTCTCGAATCTAGAGACCCCGTATATAAAGGCGACAGAAAGGTCTATTGATTGTGTTCGGAGGTGCGCAATCGGGGGGCAAGGGCCAAAGAAATTTGGTCTAGAAGGCCAGGGGCAGAGGGTTTGATTCGTCAAGGGTTGCCTCTAACACGTGTGCCCTGAGCCCTGTGACCAATTGCCCCGGATACCGGCGCGTCTCTCATCCGCCGTACAGCTACCTCTGAGATTTTTTCTCAAGTTTCTTTCTGGTGGCTTCCTTTCGTCCAGACGGTTTTTAAATTAAATTAAAACACCCCACCGCGGAAGGAGTGGAGAAATTTTTATTTGAAATGGAAACTAACTTCAAGCTCTTGGCGCAGCGATATTATGCATTCGTAGGCATTGCTCCGCAGTTGGATATAGCCGAAAGAGTTTTTGCGTTCTTTCAGCGAAATTTACTCGACCGAGTTTGTTATAATTATGCGCAAGCAGTGGAACCTAGCGAATGGAATATTTTTCTAAAATTGACCGAATTCGATAGCCCGCTGAAACGACGAATGGAAACGGTTCTCTCTAATCCAAGAATTGTGATGATTCAAAATCTCAAGCTCTGACGAGCGTCTCGGGTGAACAAAATTTGCAGCGCTGTTTCAAATTTGAAAAGCTTCGTTAGCTCCGGCTCGTCTTCTCGGAAGTTCTACTCAAACTGAACGCTTGACCCACGGCACCGTATCATCCTCCGTGGAGGCGGTTCTATGAACTCTGTGAAAAGCCTCCGGGACTCGGAATTTTGCGTGACGATTCGAAAATTTTCCAATGCTTTACGCATACTTTAGTACGCACCTAACGGACCACATGGCACGGTAGGCTTTGCTAAATTTTATGAACTTCAAAGCCGCCCGATCTTTTGCAAAACCTTCGATTGTCCGACTCGATACACTATACAATATAGATAATCCGTTGATAATCCATAGCGTGTTTAATACCGCGCATAACTTGATCTACATTTCCACGCGGGTGAGCGCTGCGTCATTGCTTGTAGCAAGGTTCATTCCGATAGGTTCAGCCACGCCTGTACTTTTGGCACGCAATTATATACACCTAATAGAGTAATGATTTAGGAATGACTCTGAGTGAGGACGAATTTTGTGAGAAATTCAAAATTACCCTAGCGGACACTGCTGGCCTCGAAGAGATAGCTAGCTTCCAGTTTCAACTTTTCAGGTCCCTAGGATTCGGAATCCGTTAGAGATATGAAAAAACAACTATCTGTGGACCAGCGGCTGCTGTTGCTGGTGTTTCACAGGCTTGACTGGCTCGGAGTTCCGCGGCGATCCCACAGTCGAGGCGATAGGTCCTTGGCTGGACCCCGATCGTGGCACGGGCGTGAAATCTCCACTATTTCACTTTCGACAAAACAGAAAAACCGGGAGGCACGTGTCCGAGGTGACCCCAACGAGACCGTGGGACTGGTTCCGGGCACGTTTGGACCCGCTGAGAAACGACGACGACTCGGAGCCCAACGAACCGAACCTGAACCACTGAACTCGTGCCGTTCGGAAGCTGTTGCGGAAAAAATCAAAACTTTCCGCCGCTCTGAGTTTGCGAAATTGTGCAGGGAATTCAAATTGGAACACGGAAGTGTGATTGAACTGCTTCAGGGAAACGCGTGATCTTTCGAAAATTTTCAACGTCTAGCGGGAACAAATGCGGATGGGAAGACGCGGTAGTTGAGCGTGATCTAGTGTAAGATGGCCGGGGAACGGGTGGATCGACGGTGACGGCCCGTGAGCGGCCGAGACGAAAGCGGATTAGTCAAGGACAGCGGGGGTCTACGAGCCACCCGGCTTTTCAACTCTATAATACACCAACTCACAATCTTACCATTTCCTAAACTTTTGATAGGATCCGATTCCAAATCAACCGCAACTGAGGTACTCTTGATCGGTATAACCGCGCATCAACTGGATTCACAATATAGTGGCATCGAAAAGGTACCAGTTGTCAAAGGAATTCCCATCACTGCAGGACTGGCGAAATTAAGCCATCACCACGAAAATTAGAAGTTTAGTTTTTACTAGATCTCCACGTTTTGAGGTCCACAGAATCATCGTATGTATATGACCAAATTTTTGACTGCACCATATCTCGAAAACGAGTGCGCGGATTTCGAACGAATTGGGCTCGATCGACGCGGTTTTTCCAATTTTAGAATTGATTAGATTTTGGCTTCGGTCGGTTTAGTACTTTTCGAATTATGTGAATAACAAGTTTCTAAAAAATACAATAAAATTTACGAAATCTTGATAATGGGAGGTTTTTCCATCCGCTGATCAAAAATCTGAGGTCAGATTTACAAAGTTCAAAATAGCTAGGCACAAAATAAGTGACGGAAAGTTCAAATGCTGGCTCAAACCCGCTTGTTGATTCAGCCAATGTGCTCAAACTAGCTGTGTGTGTGATTAGATAACCGAAAAGGCATTCCTACGAACCTTCAACTGCGGGCAATCGATAAGGGTATCGCGGGTGAGACTGTATCCTCTGACATGTTTCAGGCGCGAAAGTGTGTGTGGGGGGAGGTCGGGCACGGCATAAACAATGCAGTGGAGTGGTAGGGGCGTAGATACACAGGTGATTACTCGCTCTAATGAAGGTATCGTTATAAAACAGTATCCGTGGTGCAAGAAGTCCCACAGACTCCGGAGTTCTGTGTACACGGAAACGTGGTGCTGATGGTATCGTGTCGTTAGATCGCTTCGGTAAACGTTTGAGATATATTTATGGATTCCGGATCGACTCACGTTCAGCACTTGACTTTGTTACGTTTTTTTACAGCGATAGCAAAACTACACCGGGACACTGCCCGATTTCGGTGAGATCAGAGAGACGAAAGACTCGAATCCTTTTTTTTTTATTTATTCCTCGAAACAAGAAAATCCTCTTCGAGGGAATCTTCTTCCTTAACTGACGTGTGGATCGACAACTGGCCTCCATTACGTGCCTCCGTCTTATGCTACGCGATACGCGGTAAAACCATCGAAAATAACGATATAATAACGGAATCTGATTTGATTGTGTGAATTTTACCTCAAAACTCCAAAAGGCGTTTCTCGTATTTTATATTGCGCGAATAATCAATCATCTCGCGGAATTCAGTAATTTAAATTCGACTTATAGAAGAAATTTTCATCCTGATGGAAATCAAGTTACGTGACGTATCGATCGACGATTCGTTTAATGTTGTGACGCGGAATGGCATTATTGCACGTCACCGTAATAATCGATTCCAAAGGCCTTGCTCGATCGATCGAGATATTCCGGCGCTGCCAATTAGCGGCTTTAGCATCTGACAGCTGATTGACGTCCCGGCGCCTCCACACACACTTGCAACGGCAGGAATCAGGCTTGTGAGGCTCCGTTCGGTCGTAGCCATAACAGTGGGGCATGTTTCGATAGTGTAGATGGGTGTACACATATGCTTTTATTTTCGGCGCCAAACTGATGGAAGGGAACCTGGCGAAGACCATCTCGACGTGCCCAAGCCATCTCCCGATGCGCTAACTGCCGTGGATGACTCTTGTGCTTGTTGGCCGCATCTTCATCGAATTATCGGCCCGGGCGATGACGGTCAGAATTTAGATATGGAAATAAGACGCGATTCACTTTGCTTACAGCTCATCATTATTTCAACGTGATAAACGCTTAGGCAATACGGATATTTTCATTGATCTCTTTGTTGAAAAATTATACGGTGATATATAGACCATAAAACTAGGATATGAAGATTATGAAAACGCCCCCACGAATTAAAGTGGTTAAAAGACAAAGATCACTCGCACAAAGTGTGACAAACTGAATTGAAATTAGGCATAAGGAAATCGATACGTTTACTTAACAAGTGGTCAGCTCTAATTAAGCTGTACAATCACCGTAGCCGAAAATGTTTGAGTACCAGCACGCGACCCTAGTGGTCAGTTTTGCACCGAATGCCCTGTGGTGTGCGGGAGACTTGACAAAGAGGAAGATTTATTCAATCAGAATGTTTATTTCCACTATAACCGCAACGGGACGGGTTTTGACATCCTGAAATGTTTCTACAGAGATACAAACAGAGCTCTGTTCGACATATATATTTACAATAAAACCGTCTGCATTTCAGATCAAATTCTACTGCACGGTGTGAAGAGAAATTCTGAGAGGAGCGAGACGTATGACTGACAGATTTACCGAGTTTACAGATTATATGTTCGTTCTTAAGCTGTGCGGTGTGTGTATTAATTCGAATCGTGAGAAAGTGGTTCTGGGAGTGATAAAAAAAATTTGAGAAGCAAATTGATTGATGCTATCTGGAAGACTTTTCGTCCATTAATTCCTTTGACATAAATTATATTGCGTGGGAATTTAATTTGGTGGAAATAGCCCTTATTTATTTTATCCAATCGAAGATATCGCTTCGCGGTCGTGATTGAATTTTCAGATGATTACGTGATTCGGAATTTTCTAATTTTTTTCCTGTTAACGTCACAAGAGGCGCTCGTTCTCACCATAGAAACCGCAGTAAAAATATATATTTACATGCAATAAAATTCATATTTTAACGATATCATCGTATGTAATTCAATTTCAAATCACCGACTAAAATACCATAACCAGTTTGGAGTTGGGGAAAACTACCGAAGGAACATTGTGGATAGACTTCCGCCGTACATTTCCTTGACCGTTTCTCTTTTCTGACCCATCTCTCGGTTCATCTCAAACACAATACCTTTTCTTCCGGGAATTTTGAGGAATACAGAAACGTCTACCAAAAATCTATCCTGCAAAACTCTCAAAATTGCAGTAGCAAAGTGCGTGCATTCGTTCAACCACGATGGTTAATTTCAAGTTGAGAGATCTGTGCAACTCTGATAATTCCGATTTCCTTATATTTCCTACCAATATCAAGAATGACCGTTCCACGAAGTTATTTCGACCCCTTGCCAAGGGTCAACCTGTCCAACAACGGAACGCCGGTACCAGTTTCCCCACAATTGAAGTTTCGTAGAAGAAGAAGAGAAGGTTTTTCACCGATAAGCTGCTGCAGTCCCATCTCTCGTTCAAGGATTTTGACCTGCCCTCGCAATGCAGACGGTACGGATAATTTAACCGAGTATGTATAAGAAAAATTGACATATATCCATACGTTCGTAATGTTACAAGAAATGGAAGAACATCAAGTTTACGAGATTAAAAAACATCTTACGAATCTTTTTCCATCTCGATAAGAACCAATGTTGGACTCTGCTGGATCTTTCCACACAATTGGATTTCCGGAGAAAGGATCGTGAACTACCTGTAAGTTGTATATATATATATAGTCTGGTCTAGTCTATCGACTACCTACCCAGGTATAGCTTATTATACCCGTAGTGGAAGAGGATCAAGTATACCTAGGGTTCGCGTTCAGGAATGTGACTTGGTGGACCGGAGGGGAATTTTCTGGAGAGGATTAACGATCTCTGGCAAAGGGGGATGAATCAAATCTGGAAAGACGTATTCAAATTTGTGTTGTTTTTTTTTACAAAAGAAACGTATTTATTTTCGAAGTTCTGTTTTTTTTTTCGCTGTATTATTTTTCGAGTAATATTTAATTTAATAATATAATAATATAATGCGTTAGAGGGGTGATTGATGAGCGTATTTACAATCATACATACATAATACAGTAATAATAAATTCCTAGTCATTATGTAACACGTATATTCAGAGCAGTTACTAAATACAATTTATTGAATTATTTTTCAAAAGTTTTTTTTTTTTTTTCTTTCATATATAATAATATGCGTGAATATTTACAAGAATATAGGTACACTATTTACAAAGAGTCTTATAGCCTAGTAAGCGTCAAGTGACACACCCCCGTGAGCGGGAGGGCCAGCAGTCTGTAGGAACGAGGTCTCACAAATCGAGTCGCATCGAGACCGTATTCGATTTTTATGTTTAACTACAATCGCAAAGTATTCAATTATAATAGGAATAAGGGCCGTTTCACACCGTGTGGTCAGTGCGAGCGATCTGTACTCACCCTTGTCTCACTTTCTCTGACCAATTGTCTCTCTCACAACAATAAGTAGGTAATATATAATCCCCACAGATCCGATCGCACTGACCTCACGCACAAAATGTGTGATATCATAATCATAAAATGGCGCCTTCGATCTCACTCTCTCTCGTCCGTAGTGCTAACACACGCTAGACAAAGTAAGTTCTGGGATTTGTTGGTACAGGGGCTGAGGGAATCGCGGCAGTCGCAGTCTGGGCCGGGACGACCCCGTTTGGGGGTTCGGGTATTGTACTGTAAAGATGGCTGCCTCTGGAAGAGAGGCTAGCGGGCCTCGCGTTACTTGTATGCAACGCGCTGTACCCGCCGTGGTGTTGGTGCTCGGCGCCACTGTCCTCGTCCTCGGTTCTGCTGGATGCAGAGCTGACGTAGGTCGACTGTGTCGGGGTTGGGGTCGGAGCATGTACCGGAACCACCAAGCCACCACCGTTTGGTTTGGTCCAGGCGTCTACCGCCGACGGCGCGGCCGTGTAACGTGCCGGGGCCCGGTTCCTGTCGTTTGCCATCTTTTTGCCGTCCCTGCGTTTGTCTGAGTCTGGCATAGCGAAACGCAACTTTTCCCAGAACCGTTTTTCACCCCATACGATCACGGTGCAGGTTTGGAGAAGAAGCTGGAGCTCTGGGTCACACGCTGGAGGCTCGGCCGCGAGGAGAACGACAACCCGTCTTCGCCGGCAGCTGGGTCTGATTCCTTCCAAAGCGGCGCGAAGCGCCGAACGAAATTCGGGGTGCTGCCATTCGCCAGACAGAAAAACCGGCGAAAATACTATAATGATACGTCGGGCAGCGGCTGCGGCTGGCGGAACAGCTTCCTGTGGTCTCGCCGGAGGCAAGTCTCGCCAATGGAGGCACAGGACAAGACCAGATTGTTCGAGTTCTGCGGCGAGGCACCTGGACACAAAATCCTCGTCCCGTCCGCTGTAGACGATATATCCGTCGAAAAGACGGTCTCGTTCCTCGTCCAGCGGCGGTGTAGCCTTGCCGAGTCTCAGCCCGTACCGGGCGTGCGCCCAGAGTCGAACGTCCTGGCGAAAGGCGAAGGCCAGGGCGACGAAGAGGCAGACGGCAATAACCGCGACTAGAGCCCCGGCGAGTAGCGGAACAAAGTTTCCACCCAGAAGAGGACTATCCTGAGCTCCGCGACTGACGGCTTCGGTGGCCGGATCCCCGCACCGTTGCATAGCCTGGGCGATGGTCTCGACGCCGTCCCTGCAGTACATTTTCTCCGAGTCTCCGGGGTGCTGGGCCAGCCAAGTGCGTAGAAGAACGGCATTCGCGCATTCGCAACTCCACGCGTTACCCTCGAGGGAAACGCGGACTCCGGGTCCAGCGTCGGGGAGAGCCGTCCAGGGAGGAAAGTCGACGATGCGATTATTGTCCAGGCGAAGTACCTCCAGGCCCTTGAGTTTTGTGAAGGTAGTGTTGCCAACGGTCGCGATAGCGTTGTGGTCCAGATAAAGTTCGGATACACGCTCGAGCTGGTCAAACTCGTAACCCCGTAGCTCACGTAGGGCGTTGCCCTCGAGATGGAGAACCTTGAGAGCTCCAGCGCCGACGAATGTGCGGTTGTGAAGAGCAGCGATTCCGCTATTGTTCAGGTACAATACCTCCAACCGCCGTTTCCCGAGGAACACGTGACTCCCAAGATCGCCGAGCTCGTTTCCATCCAGGTAAATCTCCGTTGCGTCCATCGGGATGCGTTCCGGCACATGATTGTACCCTGCGTTCGAACAATCGACCACGTTACTGGACCAGCTGTGATCATGATAGCACGAGCAATTGTCGGGACACGTCATCTCGCAATCGCAAGCGTCGAAATCACAACAGTGACACAGCGCGAAGCAATGCGTCTCGTAGCGGCATAAAAAGTCACGCGGTTTCAGGCTGAGCAGAGGACGCCGAGGAGACGCTCGGGCGTGGGACATCTCGCAGGTGACAGAGTCCAGATCCATTATCCTCGGGTGCTGCCTGAGCCTGGCGAGATCATTGGCGGCGGGTAACCACTCCATATTACAATCACAAAATATCGGATTATGTCCGATGTAGAACATCGGCAGCTCTCTATCGGCCGGCACGGGCTGCAGACTGAGGGCACTGCGCTCGAGGTGTCTGATTTCGTTGCCGTAAAGGACCACCTTTTCGAGGTTCGTTTTTTGGAGGAAGGTCTTTGAGGCGACGTTGCGAATCTGGTTGTTGTTGAGGAATAGAGTTTCGACGCTGTCGGGAACGTTGGCATCGGATATCTCGGTGATCAGGTTATAGCTGGCGTCGAGCATCTTTATACGAAGAGTATTCCGTACCATGTAGTAGTTGCCGAGCTCGCTTACTTGGTTCGCGTGCATGTCGAGCCATTCGAGACTCGAGGGTAGATGGCTGTAGTCGAACCACAGCAGCTTGTTGTCGGACACATTCAACCACACAAGGGTCGAGAGGCTGGTAAACGCACCGCGAATTTCCGTTAGCTGATTACCGTCCAATCGTATCGCCCTGAGCACGGGATTGTTGGCGAACGCGCTCTGTTCAACGTGCCTTATCGTGTTGCTGGCCAGATTGAGAACCTGAAGAGCCGGGAGCGAGGCGAAAGCCTCGCGGGACACGTTCTCGAGCTTATTATCGACGAGACGAAGACCATAGAGTTGATCCAGACCTGCGAAAGACTCGTTGTCGATTTTTGACACTTGATTATTTCCAAGATCGAGAGTTTTCAAAGAGCGTAGTTCGCGCACGGCTTCCGGAACGTGAGCGAGGGAGTTTCCGCTCAGCGAAAGATCCTGGAGATCGGTCAGATTGGTGAACGCCCTGGGATGTACATCGCGGAGATCATTGCTGTCGAGGAAGAGTTGCCCGAGGGCTGTAAGACCTACGGTATGTGTGGGATTGAGCACCGTGATTCTGTTGTGGGAGAGGGTCAACGAGTGCAGGTTCCTCAACGAGCCAAAACACTCCTCGGCGAGCGTGTTGATGTTGTTGTGTTCCAGTTTCAGCACCTGGAGACTGTAGAGATCGGCGAAAACGTGGGAATCAACTCGCGTCAACTGATTGAATGAAATGTCCAAAACCACGAGTCTCAGGAGTCTCGCGAACGTTTCGCGGTTAACCCACTGACTCGTCAGTTCGTTGTTGCTCAGATCGAGCGACTGGAGTTGTTGCAGCCCTTCGAAAAGTCCCGGCGCCAAAACGGCCAGCGAGTTGTTGCTCATCACGAGTTCTCTGAGATCTGAAGAGTGCGAGAACAGCTCGGGCGGCAGGGCGACCAATTTGTTGCTCGATATATTGAGCGATTGGAGCGCGGTGAGTCCGGTGAGCGCGTGATCACCGACGGCAGTGATCGCGTTATCCTGAAGCTTGAGAACGGTCAAACTGCGCAGACCGCTCAAAGCGTTGTCGGGTAGCGCGCTAAGATCGTTGCTACTAAGATCGAGTATTTCGAGATTCGGAGCGCACGCCGAGTCGGATAACCCGAGGGACACGACGTCCTGCAACTTGTTGCGCGTCACGTTCAGACTGGCCAGACTCTGCACGGGGCAGAGCAGCTCGGGTGGTAAAATCCATATGTTATTTTCGGCAAGATCGAGGTGTCGCAGGTCCGGCAATCCGCGCAGCGCGTCCTGATGGAATCCGAGCGTCATGGCCGACCAATCGCTGTTGTGAGTCCTGAGCGACAATCTTCGCAGCGAGTGCATCGAGGCGAAAACACCGCCGGGGAGATATCGGATCTTGCAATATTCGACACGGAGATCTTGCAGGCGTGGTAGCGGTGCTATGAAACCGTGCGGTCCGTCTAGCTGGCTCTCGAAGAAAAGAACGTCGCTGCACTCCAGGCCCAGAGTCGTCACGGCTTGGGCCTGAATCGAGGAGAGGTTTCCCACGAGGGCCGGAGCGTTCGCGATGGTTCGGAGACGGCATATCAACGCCTCGTCTTCGCCCTCTTCCTTCCGCCATTCGCAACCCCGAGGAGCCTCCAGGGTCGTTATACTCCGGGCGATAACCACTCCAAATATTATCCCCAGACCCAAAACGGGCAGCAATACCGAGCGAGACATTTCGGACACTTGACACTATCCACCACTATTCCAAACGGTTCTATCGTCACGCACTCATAGTCACTTCACACTCGCCGCGGTATTCCCACTTTTTTTTTCAATTACCACTCGGGAATCACTGAATTACTTTTTAAGAGCACATGGGTATTTTGAAATTTCTCTAATATCGTCTTTTGGAAGTTTGTTTTATATATTTAAATATTACTACGCGCGTTTTAGTGACTCGGTTGATTTCCGAGAGCCGAACCCAACACTCTCCTTCGGACCTCGGAGCGCGACTGACTGTCGGGTTCAACCGGAGTTGGCGGCTCGGTTCCCTGCGTGTCTGGCGGCGTGGTCCTCCCCACTATACGCCACACCGACATCCCCTCCGTGGGGAATGGGGGGCTTCCTCTACCGCCACTTTGACCCATTCTCAACCTATGCGAGTCTCCGACCTGGGTTGAACTTGCATTGTGAAAAATCGGAAGGAGACAATATTTGGTAAATTTCTGAAAATTGAATTGGGAGGAGATTGCAAATCTGCCTCTGGGTCGATTTGAAGTCGATGCAGTGAGTCTAATTTCGACATTTTAGCAAAAATCGAATCAACGTGAATTTAAGAATTTTTGTCATCTCTGCGCAATTTTTACCCTGAAAAATATGAAAATACACATCCTCAAGGGTGCACGTGAATGGCTTTCAAATATCTGCTGCCGGTTTGTATATAATTTGGACAGTGTGGTCGAGAAAAAGTAAAAATTATGATAATTGGAGTGTTTTCAGTGTTTTTTCTCCCCCTTTAATCCCATAGGTATTATGTTTCTTTCTTCAATTCCACGAAAATTGGAGGCGGTCCATCAACAGATTGAAATCCACAACCATCCGACATCACTAATGCTCGAATGTGTGTCTGTAATATTTGCGATTTAATTATGAAACTTTTAACGCATCGAGAAAAGATGAGCTGATTATTTCAAGTTATCAAAAAATATCGACTCGCGTCGTTGAAAATAATTGAAATACAAATTCTGAAATGATAGATATTAAATATCCATTTGCGTGAATGGCTCGGAATTGTGAATCAGCGTCAAAGTAATGAAAAATACATTTTTTTCCGTCGATCATTTTAGACGGTTAAGTATGTCGATACCGTGGATATCGGGCTTGGCTGCTTTGTGTGAGGTAAACGACAGCAGGCGTGCATTGTGGCAGGCCCCGAGCCCCCGGTCAAACTGTGTGGAACAGTATCTCAAACTCGCGACCACTGGCTCCATCTGTAGTTGAAATAGGGTACGACCCAGAGACGAGGCTATGAATTTTTCAAGCACATCGTGCTCCGTGTGTTCCATAATATATTCGTTGAAAATGAATAAAAAGATCGTTTTTCAAATCCCTCTTCGGGGATATCAATTCAAAATATAATAGGTTAATAAATTGTTAGTCGGTGACGCGAATAAAGGGTGAAAATTTGTCAAAATTTGAAGAAATATGAAACCAATACCGCATCCGTACCCAGCGTTGTGCAGTTATTCCTGATAAATACCATCGACAATGGTGTGTATTAGCGGTGATGCATGTAGGCAGTATCGCTGATGCCCAGTTTACGCAAGCTGTTCTGGGTTCGTAGTTGATTGTTGTACATAAATCCGTTTGATCGATCGTACACCGCGAAACGGATTAATTGCAAACCCGGCAATTTCAACGGTTCAACTTTCTCACCAGCCCTCGGATCGGGGTGTTCGCGAACGGTGTGCGAGAAATTGACATTGGGGTATGCGTAATCTACACGCCGAGTTCAGAGGATAAAGTGAACGAAACGAGACAAGGCGCGGAAAAGACAGTCTCGACACGCCAATTGGCACTCCATTGAATTCCAGGCTACGTACGCCGGGGTAAAATCAACGACAGCGCGCAGTACCGTGTTTAATTACATGTTTACGGGTTGTCGACATAAATTTGCTTTTTCATCGTCTCGCCTGCAGCTCGGATGCTGTACTCTATCCTCCCCTTCTCCCTCTGTCTCTCTCCCTCTTTGCTTTATGGTCGAATAATTTGTCCACGGTTAGTCCGGCGCACAGGGCTCGGTTAACCCATTGGCAAATTAACGAGCCCGCGCCGGTGACGCCAGGCGTCTCTGCGCCACTTCCAGCGTCGCGATGCTCGCCGCGTATGACTAGCGCCCCGAAAGAGCGCTGCTGGCGAACGACTAAGGCCACAAGGTAACAACCGTCTCTGTTTTTGTCAGCCTCTGATCGGGCATCTCTTCGGGTAAATTCGAGCGAAATGAGCCCTTGAATTCTAATTACGTTCTCTTTTGTCTTCTAACTTTTACTTCACACCGTGTGTACGGAGGGAAATATGAAATTCTTTCCATGCGTCGGTAGTCGGTTGCAGATTTCTTTTTTTCGAGAATTCTTCAGATAATTCTTCACGTCTCTATAATGAGATAAGGCGTTTACGTGATAATCTGCAGATGTCCGCCCACGCGCGGTCTTCGAAATTACGATTTTCCTTACCGGTCCCCCAGAGAATCTAGAACTAGGCTCTGGAAAAGTCTGAGCGACAAATTTGATGTTTCGCGACCATTGAAAATTGAACCGCTGATCCATTAAGAATCGCTCAAACCTTTTGTGATTTTTGTGAAAAAGAAAAGCCCGTGTACTTGAATCGGATTGGCTAATTTCTCGGCAATCCTACCCTCCCGAGGTCGCGCGAGGCATCAAGGGAATCGCGTTCCACGGTCATCGGAAACGCCGCGCTTGGATCAGGACAGCAGAAGCTACACGCCGTCGCGTCGCGTCGCGTCGCCTGGATCTGGGGCGCCGCGCGGGTGCCGCGAAGGGGAAGCCCCCCGTCCCGTCGTACTTCGCGGCTTGTGCCGGCTTCGCGGGAGAATGTATCGCGCGTACGTGTGTTGACGGAGGCGGTCGGCAGGCGGAGCTTTCCTCGCGGCCGGCTTGCCTTCGCCTTCCCTCTTCGCTCACTCTCGCGGTTCTGAAAGGTAAACGCAGCCTGGATGCAGATGCAATTTTTGCAATTGTATAATTTTCACAGATTATTACTGTTGGGCCCGAATAATTTGCATACATTGATGGGTTAACGTATTTAGTAAAGGAATCCGGAATAAAAAGTTTGTTTCAAATCGCACTATTTCGGGCCTTTGTCAGCCCGAACTAGGATCCTCAAACCGTCGCGAATTTGATGCTCGCGATTTCCTTCAGACTCGAGTGGGTATCTGTTCGAAATAGAAAGAAAAAAACCGAGAGGAACGTGCGCGTAAGGCCTCTCGGCTCGAGGGGCGATGGTTTATGGATAGACAACTGTTCGCTGCACGATTTAACGTAGGTGTCCATGGCGCATGCGGAAAATTCAATACCGCATCATACCGCGTGTCAATGAGTTTGAACGTAGGCACAACGCAGACACCCACGTTGCCATTCGGTGGGCAGCTGTCAAAGCTTTTTTTTTTTGCAGCGCCACGTGCGATTCGCAATCTCGGTTCTCAGTTGTGCGACACTATATAGGTTTAGTAGGCGCATTATATATATTTTATATAACCGGCGCATCGCCAACTGGTGATCATATCGAATTACCCGCAGTCTGCGCTACAATTATGTGGGAAGGGGTTCGTCGAGCCGCGTGCCACTCGCCATCGAGGATGCGTCAAGTGGTATTGTATCATAAAATCGCATACTGTATAACGGCATTGAAACCGTGCACGTAATAATTAGCCTCCTATCTACATCCAACGACGCGAAATAGTTGTGTGCGAAGACTCCGATTTCCAATTATCGCAAATTAATGACGATATAATAATCATCATTGATATACTGTAGCCATTCGGTGGCGCCACTTGGATGGCCTATACGCAGTACTTGCTTCAATCGCAGTCGCATTCCATCGTTTCGACGTGCATTGAAAGTTTCTAAGCAGAAAATAGTGTGTATGCAATACACGTAAATGCCACTTATAGCTATCTCGATTGGGGACTGAGATACCCCGGAGCAAGACATCACGTGGTGTTCTAAGAATCGATTGATCTATGAAACTAGTGATCGATCAGTGCCTTTCACACTTGCTCGTCGCCTCGTTTCAACAGCTCACTACTCGTGGAACGAAGTTTTGTAAGATTTATACATTTGAATGCACAGAGAACCGATATTTCATATTGGGCTCGATTCGTCGGTAATCGACAAATCTTAAGCGTCGTGAAGAACCGCACGAGTATATGCGGTAAGAATGTACTACAGTAACGAGGTGTAAATACAACTAAACGTGGCTGGTGCCGGTTATAGAAATGATAGATCGGTAGGGAATGTAACCAGCAGTCGGTTACATCTGATATAATCGAGGCACAAGCTCAGACCTGGCGAAGTCTGACGGGATCACGAAGTGGAGGACGAGGCGAGACCTGCTGCGAGGAACACGACTCCCCGCCGGTCTTCGGCCCCGGTTTGCCCGCCCGGCCGCAGACATCAAAACGTGTCAAAATAGTCATAAAACAAGCACACTTTCACCCGCACCCCGGAGCGCAACCCTGACTGACGTACATGAGAACCCTGGGCTCGAAGGTAGGGACCTTTTCTGGTGTGGGTACCTTGGGCACATTCGGGTGTGTAGGTGTCGGCACTACACGGCAGGTATACCCGCTGCAGTCTGTCCAACATTCCGGAATCCATTAACCAGCCTATTAAACCTCATTTAAATAAGCAGCCTATCACGCGACTACTTATCAGACGCTTTATTGCTAGTTTATTACCAAAGTGTCCAAAGCCAGTCGCTGAAGTGTTTGGTTCAATTTTAAGTTAAAGCCAAGAGGATGTTTATTTCTGAGCGAGTATTGTGGTAACAGAATGCAGTGTGACCACGTTGGACCATCTTTGTTCGAACTCGTGAAAAAACGCTGCCCTTGACCGCTCGAGTGACAGACTGGCCAGATGTCCAGCCCCGTCTGCGTAGAAATCAATATCGCCTGGTGTACGTCGAGACAGGAGTGCAAGCAAGCGTTTAAACCGCGACATGCGGCCTGTTCGAGTACCTTGCGGGTAAAAAAGTTCGTTATAAACCAGGCACGCGCTAGCAGGTGTATTTTTCATGCGGTCATCCGGACGTCGGTGACTGATGACCAGACGGAGCGGACCGAGATGTACAAAAGTAACGCACTCTTTACCAGTGCGGATCGTAACATCCTAGGTACAAAACAAAATACATAAAAAGGACAAAATTGGACAGAGAAAGTTGTAACAGGTTATTCATCCCTGTTCCGCTTTGAATGGGGATTGATTAGCTCAAAGGGTTCTCAGGAGGCGAACCTCGTCGATCGACAGACTCGAGGAGGGGCCTCGGTGTGTTTTACAACGAAGGGTTTATCCCCTCTGTACAGTTAGACCGTAAAGCATGTATCCGTTCTCAAACGAAGGCAGAACCTGAGCCAAGGCAGCAGATGTGCGATTGTCCGGAACCGCCGTATGTCAGCGGCTCATGCAGATCAGGTCGCCTGTAATGCGGCTAATACGCACCGCAAACGTTGACGGGCTTGTGCATGGTCCCCGGGGAATAGATACTCGCCGGGATTTCAAACGGAGCAAATCGAGCGAGTGAACTTTTGGAAAAAGCAAAATCTCGATGGGATTGAAAGGAGGAATGAAAGGAGGTGATGCTTTCGGAGAGACAATAACCGATAACCAAAGACAATATCCGCACTTTCGATATACTTTGACTCCGGTTCGTTGACTATAGTGATCCGAATGAAATGAAATTCGAGATAATCCCTGAATGCTTCTTCTGTTCGTTTTATTGCCTCAACATCCACCGCGCGGTTGGTTGGCGGAGCGAATTTGTTCCAAACGGTTTAGCAAAGTTTGTGGATACTCGATTGAAAACGAGGATTGGTATCTCGCTGCAGGATGCGGTTCGGGATTGATGAAAGCCACTGTGAAATTCAACGAAAGGAATCGAGAATCCTGGATAAACAGACACAATATACAATTCGGACGTTACGTTGCAGCACACTTTGTCAACCGCTTTAGAACCGCAAGAGGAGGAGATCGCCGGCCACGACATCAATAAATCTGCACCCAGAGAAACGCTGCTCAAGGAACCAGACACATCATATATCTAAAACCCAAAGCCACACTCTCCGCAATATTTTGACAATGGAACTCTTTTACCAAGGGGCCAGGATGGCACATGGCTCGTCGGTCCGCCTGTGTCTCCTCTTAGATCTGTCAGGATAGGCACACCACACGCACACTCGTGTGAGTCCGCTTTTAATGCACGGTTTTGAGCACAAGGAGTCGAGGCATTGTACAAATCTTACAAATATTGGCGAAATATTGAATGCGTTTGAGGTAAATATCTGACGGTTGAATGGACCGTGGTGCCACCTATGGCTAACCAACTACCTGCTTCTTCCACAATGGTTCGTCGCCGTGTTTATGTAATCCTATTATACCCCATTGTCCTCAACAAGAAACACTATCAGGGGTGCTCAGTGGGCTTCTAAGTCCTAAGAAAAAGTTGTTTTGGCGAGACAGTAAAGTTCCAAATGAAATTATCCGCCATTAATGTAATGTCATAATCGTAGTGTTTTATGATTTTTGGAGTTTGAAAGAGATTGCAAAGTTGTGAGAATATTTTAAGGTGTACATCGTATTTTGGTTTATAAGGCTGGCAACAATAACTGTTTGTGTTCGATCATTTTCAGTTGAAAGAAACGTGAATAGCGGTTCTAAAGTTCTTGAAAAATTGAAAGACGGTATAAAGATTAACGGTTTATCGTTAAAATACTTTTTCTACGATCGACATAACCTGATAGTCACTGTCGTTACGGAGTCAGAGTTTGGGAATAAATGAACAGGGTTCCCACGGAAAGTATATACATAGAAGACTGGCGAATCGGACAGAGGCTCGGCGGTGGGGCGCGCACAGCATCATTGTCATCTTATTGTTGTCGTTTCCTTGGGATTTTCGCTGCGTAGCTCTTCCGTCCGTATAGCTAGCTCTTCGTCTTCAGCATGTGGTCACCGCAGCACCTAGACCCGTGTCTTTTTTGGGGGAGAGGAGAAGAATGACGATGAAAAAAAGATTTTCCGTCACCAAAGTCAATATTTGAGTTAGATCCTCGCCCCAAGCGCGCGTCCGACCTGATACCGTATTTTTATATCCACATGCGATGTGTGCGTGTATAAATACATGAATTTTACCCCGGCATTGCTGAATTCCAAAATCAACTTTTGCAGTGCTGCAAGGCCACTGATCTCTGCGCAGAATGCTTCTGCTCGTCTATCAGCTTCAAATTATCGAAGAGGAATTTAATTTTTGTTCAATTACACAGGATATAACAGAAGTATTTAGATGTATAGAACAGCTAGTCGTGGTTTGAATCGTGGAAAGAAGTAATAAATTTTACAATGTAAACGAT
Organism: Euura lappo; assembly: GCA_018257835.1. NCBI lineage: Eukaryota > Metazoa > Arthropoda > Insecta > Hymenoptera > Tenthredinidae > Euura > Euura lappo. The sequence goes on along the minus strand of JAEUYN010000394.1, from coordinate 301,398 downwards.
TGATACTCTGGCTATTGCGTCGGTGATAAATAGCCGTTAATCTAATCCTCTGATACATGCTCATCTATACAGCCTATACCGCCGCCTCTGCATAGAATTGAAACGACTTGACGATGATTAGCTCGTTCTGTGGTCTTCCTCAGGTAGTTTTTTTCACTGTTTTTATTTTATTTTTTTATTTTGAATAAACATGCAACATTCACTGCTTGTTACTTCGTCAGGACTATCAAAGTTCCATAATTGCAGGATTAGACGGCAGAGGGAAATAAATGAGATAGTAAAACATGGCATTATCGATCAAGCTTTCAATGCATCGAGTGAATATCTACATACAGGCATGATGTAGACATCTCCCAAGTTCAACGAGCAAAATGTTTCATGCTCTCCCTCGGGTTTTCATAGGTGTTTCGCAAGTAGATGATCTCTGTATCCGAGAATATGTATTTCTCGCATATTTCGAGATAGTATGATCCCATTGGCGAGAGTAATGTTCAATTGAATGTCTTGAAAACTGAAACTGCCATTTTACCCCCCGTTTTGAACCCTGGAATCTTTTTATTCTCATCAGAGTAAGAGTTCCTTGTAATTCTCGAAACCCCCATGGAAATTCCCGAAATTCCAAATAGAAATTCTCTGAAAGTACCTAATCACAGAATGATAAGTCATTTTTCGGTGTCGAAATCATATGTGAGAAGCTGCGTTTTATTCACATACAGGCGTCATAATATCACTTCACATTTGAGTAAAATTGATTCATAAATACGATTCATACACAATTTCGTATTTTTGCTACGAATTTATAGTAATATTAAAAGTTTATTCATAAATTCAAAGAACATGCATAGCAATTCACTTTGGTACAATAAATTAGTAATTTCACAAGACTTTCGTGTAGTTGATGTGGATTAAGTTCACAATCATTTTTTACAGTGTATATAGGTATGTGACCCAGATTGTCTCGCGTTTAGACACGTAATGATACTCAGTGTGCTCAATGTTTTCAAATAGTTTCTCCACCATTACGTCTCAGATACAACGTTTATAGATTTTGTAAAACGCTCTCTCGTTTTACCACAGAGCGAGAAAGAAATTCGAAACGGAAATCAATTAGCCAATGCTGAAATACTGGATGAAGATTCGCTGCAGGTCGTCTCATGACCGACCGAGTGTTGGTAAAAACTTTCAATCTTCGCGAGTGCTCCTTTCATCCTGTCCTAAGTATATATATACGCTCGTTAGCTCAATTAATTTCTTCTCAATTTCTAATACAAATTATAGTATTTTGTGCTCCAACCCATATATCTATTAGCTACATCGTATTTTTCAAAACTTTTGCTATCACGGAAATTAAGATTTGATTATTGATAGACACGAAATCGGAAACGGTATATGCGATATCAATAATAATTTGATAACTAACTCCGTGTTATCTATCGATATAAGACTCTAGCCTACAACAAATCGCACACAAACACGAATGTAAAATGATACGTCGACCCAAAGATTGTGCGTTGCGCAGCGTAGTAAATACTGCTCTAGATCCCTACCGCAGTCGGTATACAAGTGCAGAAACAGAGAGAGAGAGAGAGAGAGAGAGAGAAAGAGATCGAGAAGGACGGCGGCGGTAGGCGGTCCTAAGATTTGCAGCGGGGTCGCTCGGTCCGTCGTACTACGATTAGTTTTCCCGGTGGCCGAGAGGTGCCGCAGAATCCGAGCCGCTCTCTCGCTAGTGCTCTCTTCGTCGAGACGTTCGTATATATACGAGCGCTTCCAGAGACAGTCAAGTAACCCGATGCTTCCCGGTAAGTGGTTGGGGCCGTGTCGAGGAACAGCTGTGGTTTGTGCGTCGCCAAGCTGAAGTGAACACGAGTCCTGCACTGTGAGGGTACCAAGCGGTAATGTTCGGGCAAGGAAGTTACGAGGAAAATGGATGATCCACAAGCGAAGATGGACAGTTTTTCAGACTTGCGCCGTAACGAGTGACTTGGGTATCGGCAGACTGGTGATTGTCTCAGTACCGTGGCAGCGACTTTGGTTACTTTTTTGCCGATTCTTCGGACGATACAAACTTTTATTTTCGTCTCCATTCAAAGTCGGACCGTTGAAACTTTCGTGCAGTAGGAAATTTCATTATAGCGACACAAGCGGGGCAGACGGAATTAATCGGCTTACGATTATTCGGCAATTTCACACACAGACACACACACACGGGTACTTGAATCGCGTCACCTCGATCTTTTCCCTCGCTATCGATGACCGGGTTGAGGTCCGTTTTCGTTTGCCAACGTTTTAGCGGATAGGGTTTAGCGGCGAGGGGGCGTGACGCAGCTGAGGGAAGGCAATCGTAAATAAATCTGCAAATACTAAGTGAGTAAATACCGAGTGCCGAGGGTTTAATGATCGAAACTGTTTGTCCAGTCTGGGAGCTGCCAGCTGACCCGCCTGAATACAATGGAAAATCGTCGTTGCACGAGGCTCACTGGACTATCAGACTAGGAGTTTCTAGATCCCCGCATTTGGATCGCGTTTATACCCACTTCCGACTCCGTTAGTTGGCACAGGTGCTCGTCGATGCGCCCCGCGGTTCATCCCGGAGAGATGTAGGAAAATAAATTGCAACTAGTTTATGAAATTCCTGATAACGTTCTCAAATTTCTTGCCTTCGTCGGAGAAGAACCGCAGCCAATCTCCGAGTCAGGAACACATGCATATGCATAATTCCACGTTTTTGTTAAGCGGGGGAACGAAAAACCAGAAGGTAAACTCGGAGATCGCGAATTTTGGAGAATAAATTGGAATGTAATTGAATATAACTTTCATTCAATTCGAACGTTATGCTTGAATTTTACATCTAACTCCCTTTGGATCATGGAAACTTGTATAGGATAAGTTTGGAGAAATAGTTTGACGACCGTACAGGTTGAAAGACATTTATATAAAACAATAGGGATCACCATAAATGAATACTATAACCGAATGGGAACAAAAAGCCATCAGGGAGAAATAGGCGGTAATTGACGCTGTTCCAGTGTAATTAGGTGATTAAATTACAGACTAGAGTTAATTATAACGAGTTAGTTAACGAGCCGTGCGAGTTTTCCTTCAATACCTTCTTGGAAATGTTTAGCATATTGTGGAAAACTCCATAATATTCACCCGTTAATGGAAATTTGACAAAAGAAACGCGCAGTACGTCATAACTGCATTGTTTGAGTTGTTCAAAATTTGAACGAGGTCCCTTGATTCGAACAACGGTTCAATCGACGGTCGTAAATTATCTCACGATAACGGCATTTGCGGTGCTCGTAAATTAACTATCCACAGTTCAAAGACAAAAAAGAAAATACCCGTTATTTTATCCACTCATGACAGCACAATTCAATCGTTTAAAAAAAAAAGATTCTATGCCAGGTGCAATGCACGAGCCAAAATAGAGCAAGACGAGTTTCATTCCTCCGGCTACGACTTGAGCTCATCAAAATAAATTACATGCACGCAAATACAGCAAGTTTTGTATTTGTGCACAGTTTGAAAATCCGGTTCGAGTTGCGTACAAGTACTGGGTGCTGATCAAGTTGCCTTGCCTCAGGCGCATATAGAGCGACATCCGAGTTTCGAAGCGAGAGGTGTACTCGATGGCAAACGCGGTGCTAGGATTAGTTTCTCCGTTCCCTCGCGTATGTGAACAAATGTGTGCCGTTTGGAGCTCATTTTAATGAAAATAAATTTCCCCTCGACAACGAATCCGCCCATATAGACGAATGAATGAAAAGAACAGAAGAGAAAAAAACATTGACGTAGACTGCAAGAGACGCCGTTAATCCCTACTATGAATTATCCGAGGCGCGGTGGGCCACGGACCACCGCGTTAACCCCTCCGTGACGAATATCTCTCTATGAAAGAGGGATCGCTGTTTTTACATTATCCCGCGATGCGTGGGATTTCACGGGGTAACTGGATATCTGATTCTTTCGGATAGGGATTCTCCCTCTATTTGCATAAAAGTTCTCGCTTCGTATATACTATAACGGTAAAACATACCGATGATCCGGTGAGAGGCACAAATTACCTTCATCACAAAGGATTATCGACCATCGAAGATTTTTTAGTCATGATGATGTCGAGTGATGACGTAAAATGGAAAACAACAGTCGGTGCACATAAACGCCAGTCATAGATTCAGTTTAACGTTCCAGGAACAGATGTAATCTAATTCATATTGCACAGACACGATTTCCGTGCCACACCATAAATCCAAAGACCCCCGAGCAATTGAACGTTTTTTTTAATGCTCGTAGCGGTATATACATGTCCGACACCCTCGGCAAGCAGACGTAGATTTTTTTTTCTTATCTCAGCAGGGATGTTACATATTGCAGATTAATTTAGTTCGCTATAAGAGGGAGGTGCAACAGTGGCTGGGGGCTCGAACCAGGCGTAGTACGAAATAAAAAGGTCAGCGTTTTTTGAATCCTCGGTGACATGACCTGATCTAATGTGAAGTGGCAACGCTCCAAAAACTTGAATCTCGAGCTCGCGAATGTGTATATGCACAGGCTTAACTTGTATCTACTTGTTAATTACAGTTATACCTATCTGTACTTCTGTGCATGAATGTGAGGAAAATCCTGACGTTGGCTAAAGTCAGCAACGTCGTCGTCGAATGGTAACTTTCGAAGCGCTATGAAAACGAAGCAGAGAACGTTGGATATAAAGTTAGCAGTTTGCACAAAGTTGGCCCGGGGACGCAGCGTTAGATGGCTGAATATTTAATTACAGTAGGCCAGTACCCAAGTTCAAAGCTAGCAAAAGTTGTTCGGTTTCAAAACTCTGGTCTATAATAACAGCAAATACGTAGGAAAATCCACGTCTGGACTGGTTGAATGGATTCCCTTTTTTTTCGATAATTTTCTCATTTTCGTGCAGTCGGAAATTTTAGACCGACGTCACGCTGGGTCAGACGGGACCGCGTTATTTGCCATATCAAAGCATGCTCGTACAACGCCCCCTCCAGATAACGGTACAATGGCGAGCACCTTGTCCACTGGGATTTAATGATACGACCTTTTATTAGTTGAAATCATACGGTGGTCATATTTTCAAATTAACTTACGTCCCGACGGAGCCAGGGAGGAGCCGACCCCCATCGCGTTCGCGTAAACTCGTCCCGACTCACACCCGGCCAAATATCAGCCCCAAGTATATCCTGTCAGCTCGTGAAATGCCTATGCACGTGTGCGTGATACCCCCAAACGATATCGGGGCACCGTGACATAAAAAACTAATATTTCGACCACCCGGGGGAACAACTTTTCCACCCCCCCGCCCCTTCTTTGCGGGAAATATTACCAAAGTACAATATGTTGCCGAGAGTCATTTCGCGACGCATCGTCGTTCATTATTGAAAAAAATCGAGTATCAAATCCTGAGTGTGGTTTACGCAATGAGCATTAGTCATGGGTTACTCATACCACCAATGATTTCGTGTTGAGGTCAGCGCGCGATAAGACTAAATTTATACCATCCAAGAGGTTCGCCCACTTGAATTACACTCGAACGAGAATAACTCCTCGGATTCATCTTCACTGTACATTTCAAATGAATGAATCATATCATAGTTGTAAATTTTCCTCGTATACATCGACGCCCGTTCATAGCTGGTATCGTCGAGCGTTGCTGATTGTGATCAGTGTTACAAGGATCGGCTCCCGACGTGGGCATCGGTTCTGAGACTATACCTTGAAACTTGATTACCTGAGCGTTGCAATTTGCGACAGACTTTATCGGAATGAGATCGCGATTTCCGTCGTGAAATTAAATTCAATTATTTTCCTGCCCGTTGTGAGTTTCATTGCCGTCAAGATTTTCGAGCCAGACAGATCTTTGTGATGCTGCATGAATGGGCTGAAGATTGTCGGTCAGATTCCCGAAAGATGAGAGGGTGCGTTTCTAGTTTCGCATCCTGTGCATGTTCGCGCGTATCCACAATCAACCTATCAAGCGTCATTTTAATTTGTGAAAGTATTCATAGATTCAAAAGAACATCTCTACCCTTTCCTGGGCCACACCACTCTGTTATACCCATATTTAATATTGAATCTCATTTAAGTTACCGCAAAGTGAATGCGAGCTTTATCAGTATCTCCCCGTTCTTCAATTATATAAATCATCTCTGTACGTCAACGGCTATGACCATCAACTTCTTGCGTCAACCGTCGTGATGATTTATTTTGAATACCTCGGCAAGCCATTTAGTCACTTGAATAAAACTCATACAGTTGATGAAAAACGTTTAAACAAGATTTATTTTATGCTCAACTGACTTGTTGTAAATATGATCGACTCATTATTTCGACATATTTCAACCCTTTTTGTCTTGGTTCGGAACCAGTAAGAAACCAATCTTGGTTGTATGTCGAGGAAAAATATGCTTCTGAGAGTTTTATTGTTGGTTCAAGTCCACATCTCGTCTAGATATTCTGGAGAATTCTTTTTTTCTTGGAGAATTCTTTTTCCAAATTATACGGCCCACCACGTTGGCCGTAACGTTTTCGTCGTAGCCGAGAACGCGGGTGCTAAAACTACTCCGAATCCGAGCCTCTGGAAAATCGACTCTTCTAAATTCATGAAGGTTATGAGAGATACATGAACACATAGCTGCAATAACCCTCGGTACACGGATGGCAGGGGAGACCAGAGTCATATATTATGAATTGTTTTGCCCTCAGGAATTGCCTGTATCTGCAGCGATTTGCGGTATCGAGATTTTTCCGTCTCCCGTTCTCGGTGACGAACTTGTCTAAATTGCACCCTCTTCCCTTATCTCGAGGGTGAGACGCGTCCAATATTATAAATAAGTGCAGCAAGAGATACTCGGAGGGTGGAAGATACACCAAAGGGCGTGACTCTTGCCGTTTAGCGTGACTCACCTAAGAGAACAACACTTCAAGCATAGGCAGTTTGATATCTGAGCGCTTCTCGAACCCCTCGAAATCGACTTGGGCGCCAGAAAGGGGCTCCGGAGGGCTAACGGCTTAGAGCGAATCCCATTGTGCACAGGCGTCTGCGCTCTCCCGGCGACATCCACGTGCCGCGTCTAATCCTTTCATCTGCTCGGCTAATTGGTACGATTAAGAAACGGCAATGAAGTCTGCTTAACGAGCATATGCACCGCGGTGCAGTGACTATAAGGGCGGGCGCGGTCTTCCCCAACCGTGAAACTACTTTTTTCCCATTACTTCCCCGCAATTAGTCACCGCAACTTCGGTACCCAACTTTTATGCACTCCATGAATCCGAAATCGTAGGTCATGCCCTTCGCGCAAAAGCAGTTTTGCGGTACTATGCTAAATTAGGCAAGTCGGTTAAATCCCAGCGAGTGCCGATTACCTATGCACGGGGAGAACTTGTGTAATCCAGGGCCTTGCAGACACCCGTCGGCGCGGTTGGACTAGGGAATCTGGGGCGAACAACAGGGATGTCTTATCAGGAAGAGACAGAGTGATGGGCGTTGTACCGCGCCTTCCGACTGGAGACGGGGCACAGCATCCCCGTCTAACCCCCTGGAGCCCCGACTCACGATTTGCTTATCAAATGAGCCAACGACGGCGAGTCACTTGTTAAGTTTATTGCTGGTTAAATGTGTCGTTAATGTTAAGCGTGACTGTTTACGATGCCCAGTCCGCGGTCGGGAAGCCGACCTCTGCAGGCATTGTTGCGATTTTATCACCACCCGTCTGGTACCGGGCGGTGTGGTTTATTCAGCTACCAAATACCGGTTAGAACGAATTACTGACAGTTGAACATAAGATAAATAATTAGGGCGTCGAAATGGATTTCGTGATTTGAATGCTCAGACTGTAGGACATTATAGATTCGTAACTTTAGCAGTCACCTCTTCTGTTGCACTTTCAAACTGTGTTCAGTGCCGTCAATTATCGTGCTCTATGAGTTATTAGTTATCAACGACCCCGACAGGTTGAAACAAAAATGTCCGATTCAACAAATATTTGATCCGCTTTTAAACATTGATAACAGGATATCATAGTGTATTTTCATTTTCGACTGTAATCATTGTTTGTATCATTTATAGGTGCAATTGCGAATCACAGCACCGTTGACTCTGCTTCGTATTTTTTATTAATATAAAAAATGGTGACAGCGTGATCTTCATATTTTTGATCGTACATCAATTCTCATCGGGAATGCGTAAGCAGCGGAATCGTGAGGCAAGCTTCAGTTTAGCCTTTCTGAATTCGCACTGCCCTTTCTTTATATCTGATGCTCGAGTTCTTAAAATTGTTACTACGAAAAGTACACGGAGGTATTCCCTCCCATCACGCGCTACGCAACCACCGCAATGCGTCGATGTTGCCGAAATTATATGCCAAGTAGGCACACACACGTAGCCCTGATAAGTATACTCATAGTTGTGTGTCTACCTACCCGGCCCCAGAGTAAATTCATTAACCGCACCCCCCATGACCCTTGCACACACGCATGGCCCGTGTTCAAGTTGCGCCGGTAACGCGTGAAGTACTCTGATTTATTAATGAATCGCAGAGTGGCGATTCCGAGGTCGCGCAAACAAATTCCTCGGATTCGACACTGTGAGGTATTTGCGACACACGCACAGACAGAGGCTGCAGACATACGTGCGGAATTATGGCCGCACAAGGTCGGGACCGAGAGTGTATTTATCCGTTTTATCGAACGGAGGCATCGCTGCGTGTAAATCAAAACTTGGTAGGGAGTAATTAAAGCAGATGGCAGGTTTCACTCCCCTTCACATCCGTTCGTTGGCAATTGCCTAGAAAAGTGCACTACGCGTTGCAGAGACGCACTGGTATAGGATTGGTACCCTGCACAACTTTGTCTTGCACCGGACTGTAATTATCGATGCTGACTGCCACCGTCGTTTATTCGCTAGAAATATTCAAGAATGTGCACCCAAGCCCGTGTGAATACAGTGGCTTGTACAAATTACACCTCTCGTTCTGAATGCTGACTGGATTTTTAGCTAAAGGCAAAATTTCAACCGAGCACCTGCGAATGTTCGAATTTTCAAAACCCAATTCCAAAGCCAAGTGTCATACCTTTACTAGTTTGACTGCGTCGAAGCAGGAACCATTCGCTGCAGTACCGCAGTTCGGCTCATTGAGGAAATTGCCAGACAAAATTTCACGCTGTAATAGTATTCCACGAAGTTTGCAAGTTCGGAGGAAACGTTAGAGCTCCAGAAACACATTAGCACTCAAACGGAATCGATTTTTGTAAAAATTAAATTCAATTTTTACAATTGACCAGTCGCATTTCGAGGAAAGTACCAGGTGCAGTGGACGCCAACCTCTGCGTGATATTTACTATTTGAGTATTCCAAGAGATCTATCTAGCCATACAGGCCAGAAGAAACAATCAAAATGTAATTTCGTTGTAAAACATGAACATTTTTAATTCCACCCTATATATTTACAGTATGATTTGATGCGAGTTGTTTTCCCATACGCTCAACCATATAATGCCATCAGCATCATGATACTTGTCCAGCTGTACTTAATTACTCATGTGGCAGGTCGATGATAGTCTGCAGGCCACTTGACCAATTTTTATAGGCAATTAAATTATTGTCCATGAGCCACTTGACGGGATGGAGCTATAGATAGTAGCATATGAATTCTGAATATGATCTCACGACCAGTTTCTCTCAAGAGATCGTATACTATACTTGGAGCATTCGCTTATTAATAAATCATGTGTGTATAACGTTGTGCAGATCTCTATACTCTACGGGTACTTGAACAGAAGAGAACCATGTGATTAACTGGCCACACATATATCAGCAGAGTCCACCCGTTTTCCTGTCTAAACTGCTCTGTCCGTGTATCGATGCTCTGCTCTGTTTAGTGTCGCTGAAAGAATTTTAATTGCGTATATCGAAGCAACGAGATGAATCAAACGACCAGCGTGTTATTAAACATTTGAAACCGAGTCGCATTCAATACAGAAACAATTTTAAACTCAATCAAGATTCGATTTTGCCGGTATTGAGCGGCAGATACCTACTCCATTAACCCACGTCAAGTTGCTCAAAAGATTCTTTCATCTAGTCGTTACCTGCGGTAGGTATGAGCCCTGCTCGCATGATCAGACGAATCACACATCGAAAGGTAAAATAATTAATTTCAGACATACAAGCATCGCAAGCTGCGTCACTTTGTACATGTAAGTTCGTAAATGAATACTAGTTCACCGATTCACTAAAACTGGTCGACGTATTGGTACATTATCATTGATTGGGAAAAGTTTGGTGATTATTTTCCTCAACTATTGTGCGTGAAATTGCTCCGTGCACAAATTGGCGAGTGATTCCGATCCGTCTTTCCTTACGTGGAGATTTTTTCCGCTGAATAATAAGTGACTACGGAGTTATCGATAATTTGGTCGCCATCTTTAGATAACCGCGCGTATCTGGGGTCGTTTGTAAGCATGTTGACAAAATAAAGGTATGCCCCGTTGGAAATACCAGAGCTTTGGGAAAACCAGAGGAAAGTCTGGTCAGGCGCGGCAGCACGTCGGCGTGGTCATGGCCCGAAGAATTTACGCACACTGTTTAACCTTAACGATAAAATACTACGACCGGTTTCCCGGTGGTTTGTATCCTTGAATTGAGGACCAGGATCGTACCTCATACACGCTCCGCATGCATATGTGTATTACAAATTGTAATTACAGTCCAATAACGAGACCCTGGTAGCTAGGCGGGCTTCTGCGCTATCATTCCAATTAGATCTGGCTCGTTTTGATTTAAACCAAATCACTATGGAATGGAACAAATTGAACCAGGTTGAATGCAATTAGCGCTGACGATGACTTGGAAAATAGCCGATAATTCAAGGCTGAGGTTATATTTATTTCCCATTAAAATCATTACTTCCGAGTTCTACTTCGGTATGATGTATATTCGTAGTTTATGCCATAATCGACGGCCCTGAAGATGTGACGCCTGCCTCATGATCTTTGCAACTCGGGTGTGGAACGTGGAACCCCGCTGGACACTCTGTGAGTGTCCGACCATGGCTTGGCGCAAACGACGGAATATATTATCTGAGTCATACTTTTTTCAACAGCACTCGCTCAGCGAACTGTCTTTACTGGCCAGAGTCACAGTGCTGCCTGCGACATAGTTGGTCGCGCTTCTCTCCGAAACGTATACTAACTGGCTTGCATTGACTTTCACCTTGACTATAAATGTGAATATCTGGCATAGGAATAGATCGATTAACGCTCACTATGAAACTAATGTGTTTGTTGTTATGCGCGGTATGCGTCAATCTGACCGGCGCGGCTGACAAGGAAGTTACTTTTGAAAAACCACGGTACACCGTACATCCTTGGGAATTGCCAGATATTTTTGCGGCACGTCTGAAAGGCGTTCCAGCTTACCCTCTCGGTGAGTAACTTTTTGTCCATTGCAAGATACAAAAATTTTCAGTGCCACTCCCGATTCCCAACTGCGTTATATCATAGTTTAAAATAGAAACTTGGAACAGAGTTAAAGACTGTAACCATTTCAGCTATCGAAGCTGTTTTGAGCGTCGCACTAAAACTTCAAGGCATCGAGGATCATGACGGAAAACAACATAATTTCCTTGTGTCTCCATTGGCCGTTGCCGGTGCCTTGGGCCAGCTGATGCTGGGCGCAAAAGGTGGTCTAAGAAGGCAAATTGGAATTCTACTGACGCTAAACCAAGAAGCACAAAGTGGGTGAGTATTTGTGACTTAAGGTTGAAGGATACTCGGATCAAGGCTCGGACAATAATCCCGTCTTGCCTCAGGTTCATCCTCAGACCCTACGATTTCGGTTTGGTCTTCATTTGTATAGAATCGAGGCAATCTGCTTCGTAAACTTCTGTGAATATACAGTTCTGACGAGTCCTCGTCGTTATACCAGAGGAAATGACGACTCAATGTTCATTTACCGGACGTGGTTTTGCCCGTAAACGGTTATCCTTTTTTTTTCTTGTATTTTCTTCACCAATTTTCTAATAATCGTGTTCATAATTAATCAGCATCGCCGACAACTCTGCGGTTCAGTCACATGGCAACGGCAATTCTACCACACTTCTACAACGCTTGTCAAATATTTCCGCTCCAGGTTCGCTGGGAGGAAATCCCGTGTTGGTATGTAGATATGGAAGCGGATGTTATAACAATGCATCTAGTTTTAATCGTAATCTGAAATCTATAACGCAAAACATAAGTAGGTCATTTTAATATTACTACAGTTCTCCTGATTGAAATAGAAAAATTATTAATATGCATGACGGACAGCCCCATTTTATGACCAATCCAATCTGTCCAATATGTATTTAAAAAAGACGTGCGTTGTACATTTTAAACCATTCATCGCAGAATCACGTAATAATGCAAATCAGGTGTCATTACTACTCCTCATAATTTCACCGTTTTTCGCGTAGAATCAGCGCATCAGCGCCCAGAATGCAGGGTCTTACGAGAGTCAGGGCCTACAGCAAATGCCTCATTTTGCTGCGAAAGGACGAGACGGTCTACCCGGTTTGGAACTGCATCGTCAACTCGGCAGACTGATCCGCAATGTTTCATCACCGCTTCCGGAAAATGGGAACGTTCATTCAATCGTGAATAGCTCCTACTTGCACACCAGCAGCGCATTTTTCTTGGACCACAATCTGAACGTCAACGAGCCCTTTGTCCGCGCAATCGTCGATTTCTACGATTCGAAAGTCGTGCCCCTGAACTTCAGGTAATATACTTCGATAATACCGAAAACTTCGAGGTCAAGAAGGTCCTTCTGCGACACCTTTCATTACAGTACTAATCCAGTCGGTGCACAAAACGCGGTAAACGCTTGGGGATCACAGGAGACTGGAGGATTGATTGATCACTTTCTACTATACCCACCGCCACTGGATACCGCGGTTATCCAAGCCGTCGCAGTCCACTTCCGGGGCGCTTGGCACATACCATTTATACCCGAAGCAACAATTCCTGGATACTTCAAGGTAGTTGATTGACCGATGTCAAGGTATTTACCCCGTGGCGCTAAACAGCCGTTTCTCTTGTCTCCTAGACATCGGCAAGCACCGAAGTTCCAGTAAAATACATGAGAGGAAGTTTCGAAAACACTTACTACGCGGAAAACGCGACTCTCGGTCTTCGGCTCGTCGTATTGCCATACTCTAACTTCGAGTGTGCAATGTACGTCATTCTCCCAATGGAAAGCAACGAACGTAAGTTCAACGTTGGCCACATAATAACGGGGCTGAACAGCAAGGATCTCGCCGATTTTGTTGGCTCGGTGAGTCTCATAGCCCCAATTTTAAACCCTGAATGCGTCTAATGATCGATGTTTTTTAATCAATTACAGGTCAAAAAACGTACGGTGAACATAATGTTTCCGAAACTGTCCTTAACCGGGTCTCTGAGCTTGTCGGCAGCCTTGGAGAAGCACGCGGCCTTCTTGAACAGGCAGGACCAGACCGATAAAGCAAACGAATTCCCGAATCGAGTGTCCGTTCCGGAACCTCAGCCAAACTCGACCTCGACGGGTACCGTCAAGCCGGTTGCTTCCGTCAACGCATCGGCTCCAGCAGAGGTCCCGGAAGACAAACTTCGGGTTATACCACTAAACGAACAACTACCAGCCTCTGGCTCACAATCGAGAAAAGGATGTGCCAGAGCCGCTCGTGTCGCGACAAAAAATGGCGCCGGTACCGGTGTCCCAGACCTCGAGGCAGACGATGGATCCGCAGAAGCGTTTTCGCACCCGACGCTAACGTTGACCGCGGCTGCGGCGGATTCCAAGTTCCGAGTATCGGATATTATCCAACAAATTGCCCTGGAGATAAACGAATCAGGAACGGAGGCAGCAGCTATTGCAGGATCGACAGTAAACTACAGCGGAGACGTGAAAAACTTCAAGGTGAACAGACCCTTCCTGTTCTTTATCCGACAGGAGGAAGCAAACGCCATTCTCTTTTGGGGAACGATCGTAGACCCCAAAGCGTGATCAATTTCTCGTCTCGTGAACAGATTTCTTACATAGTGTGTGGAGCATGTCCTAGCATTAATTTTTTAACTATCAACAACGGCTTTTTCTCATACACATTTACAATCGCACAATAAATATGACGTAATAGAAATTTTGAAAACAATAATTATTGTAGGTATCCTAACGATGATACAGTCTGAAGTTGGTTAGCATCAAGAAACAAGCTTCCAGGCAGTTATGAACCGATACGACTTTTCGATGATTCTTTTCATCTTCGGACTGTATCATCGTTAGGAATTCACCTTGTATACGGATTGATTCTTTGAACATTGTCCTTTGTGCTACCAAATAGCCAGTAGTCGTAAAGGACGTCCGAGATCCGCGCGAGATGCTCGAATGGTTGAAGCGTAGAGGAACAGTTGGGTCATGTGGCAATCTCTGGCAATCGGACCGTTCTGGACGACGCAATTTCCTTTGTTAACGCGTCCCACCGGAACGATCGGACTATTGTATCCACTTCTTTAATAACCTTATTTCGACCCCACCTTTTTCTGCGCGGTATTACGACATGAAGTAACACTCAACCGTTGGAGGATCGCGTTCATCGATCACTTTCTACTGTAAGTTGAAGAAAACCACTTCAAGTGGGATGATTTGCGAAGTGTTTTTAACATTTGCATGATTCGCTTTCAAAGGACTTTGAGCGGGGTACCAAATACCGCAATTCATTGGTCTACCAACCATATTAGCATACGAATGTACCAACCTCACAAGGTTCGTTATTCGGAATTCTGTGTGAATAGAAACGCTAAACTTGAATGTGCACAATCTGTTGGTGTAAACGTTAAGTATTCAGATCCTTCAAAAGTAATCACTTTAGCGTTTTATTATAAAAATATATACAGAAAAAAATGTTGATCAGCATGAGACGTTGAACCACCAGTCGCAGACTTGTAAATATTCGCTGAAAAGCGTTCCGTTAGGGCACATCATTGGTACTCCGGTTTTTTCGCCATAACACACGTAGAACATCTGGAATTGAATAAAGATCGTGATTAGTGAACCAAAGAAAAACTACCGAAAAAGTAATCCACGATTCTTCACACTTTTACACTGTGACTAATAGCTGTATTTAAAAAGAGACGAAAACTGCTACGGATAACTGGCGTAACAATATAACAGCGTGTGAATCAAACAGTTGCAGAATTTTTCACAACTTGGTATTAGTGTAAATGTCAGCACGCCCATCCATGACAATCACTTTTCTGACGGATAACTTATTACCCTAAAACTTTAGTCTTACTTATTTTCATAGTTTACGAAAAAATAATAAGGTCATATTTTTTCTTTTATCAATTGTAGCAAATTTAGAGGCAATACAACGAATTGAAAATTACTACGTTGTGACGTCACCCATGCTAAAGTATATCTATATAGAGCAAAAACGCTGAGATTCAATGGCTTGTAACTTTGGTATTATACTTATCATTTTTGACAAAGAAGGAAAAATATGACCCAACTATTTCAAGTTACTCTACTGATAAAACACAATGATAGAGAGGTATTTGATCTCTCGATTCAGATGAGCAAGATGACCAGGTTTCCACCTGTAATGTGCTTTACATTTCTAGGAGCTGTCCACTTTCAAGATCTCCTCAAATTCAACAAAACTTGACAAACTAGTGCGCCCAAAAAAAAAAACTTGAACGGGTAGCCGTAAATTTCTTTCTTTCAGGAAATTCTCCAAAATATTTTGTTCGAGTTCGTACCGACAATTCTTTCATCATTGAGAATACCCAACATGAAAATTTGTATTGTTTCAAGTGAAAGAAATGTTAAAAGTGGAACCAAAATTTGTCAAAAATTGAGTCAAGATTTTCTGAAACGCACGAAACGCTTCCAACTTTGTGTAGGTGAGCTGATCCGATCCGCTGTATCGGTATACTTTTTGTACATCGGATATCGATAGACTGGTAGCAGACCAGAGGCTCCGCCCGATTGAATAATCGGTAGGTTTTTTACAAACTTGTGCAGAGTTTACCGCAATGTTTTTTCGCACATAAAAATGTTCACGTAATTTGGAAAGCTTTCGAAATAACAATTAAAGACCCGGACGTTCGAGTCCTATGCAAATCTTTCCGCCTTTTTCCCCTATTCACCTGACATCTTGATGCACGATCGGGCAGGTAGACGTGTGTTCCAGGATCGGTGGGGCACAGAAATCTGCTGGAATGATACCGAAGGTTGTTGTGCACGTGATGCTGGTGGACGGGATAATCTTGTCCAGGTACTCCAGGAATCGAACTAGCCTTCCAAGCCGTATCTAAGTGACAAAAAATCGCATTGTTCTCATCGCAAAAAGATGCCCACGTACCGGAGATAGAAACACAGTAGCGACAACAAAAATTCATGATTGCTGATTGAATCGAATCTATTGCATTCAATATACTAAGGTTTTTTCAGGATTTCGTATGTCTAGCAAGATTTGTGATCACACTCAAATACTTGAGCGAAATTGACATAAGTAGCCGGAACGTTGGAACGATTTTCTGTCCGTGTTCGATTGGTCGGAACATCGCGGGACATGATTGAACAAAAAGTATTGAAAGGACAATAATTAAGGTGGTTTTTCCCGATACTCGAATTTCTTTTATAAGTAGGTGCAGAGCGTGACGAGTAACCACATCATAAAAGCTGTGCAAGTCACCTACCCACAAATTTGTAGTGATTGACAGATTGAACTGGACGCCTTCCCCAGTGGTATCCACTCTCTTCTGACGAGAGCAGATCCTTTTTCTTAGGAATTTCATTGTCGTCCGCATCGTGATTATAATTGTTCGGTCCACTTCCTTCGGCTGACTTGACCACGGCGCTCGCATTCAACCTTATTTTCAGTGGTTCTGACGTAGTAGTAGTGGTGACATCCCAATAGGGTGGGAACGTGGCGTCAGTTTTTTTGGAGAAAGTTGACGAATATTCCCGACGATCTCCAAATGATTGTCTGTTGCTTTGAGGAATAAAAGAACGTCGTTCGTTGTTTTCTTCCGGTCTGCGTAGACTCGACAAATTCTTACTTCCGTCTCTCGGAGGATATGCCGTTGTGAGTTCATAAATTCTTGCACGACCGGAAGTGGACGTATCCACAAAATCGTCCTTCTCCTTCGTCGATGTCTTCGACGACAAAGGTTGGACACTTTTTTCATCGTTGAAATTGAACTCTGGAGTATAGGATTTGTACGGTGGTAAAAGTACGGATGACGGCGTCGAGTACCTTCCGGTTGGCCTGGCACGCAATCGAACGTTTCTACGTGGTGGTTCTGCAGGACCATCGTCAGTCCTGGGACGTAATTCCGGTGCCATTATCGGGGAACCAAACATACGTGGCTTTTCCGACAACTCATTTTTTCTGGTCCTCTTGCCATTCAAAACCTTGTCAGCATTTTGCAAAGCGATCGCCAGTGCTTTGATCCGGTCTTCATTCGTTGTCGGTAGAGTTCGATTGGGCCAAATTTTAGCGAGCAATGGATCCCTGTATCGACTACTGGATTTGGTGTTTGGTGTAGCTTCGGTTATTTCTTGTCTCGCGAGGGCTTCCACTCTCAGTAGTTGAACGAGTCCTGGAAAGTGGCAATGGTCCTTCAATTCACAGTATATCCTATCAGACTATTCCAATTTTGTTTATTAGAAAATTCAATCGCAATCACAGGCATCAAATCTCATCAACTTCTAGGGTTAGATAGGTATGATCCTAATTTTAGTAAAATGAATGTGCTAAACTGTTTATGTGTGGTATTCAAATTTCACAATATCGTGGAAAAATATTCAAATTCCGGAACCTATTCGAATGGTTACGGAGGATGAAACAGTTCTTGCAGGCAGTTGATGTCAAGTTACGCCACACAATCACCCATACAAATATAGTTCCCATGCGTCTGGAGCATATCCGTTGACAGCAGTTTATGGTATCACGATTTGCTTCGTAGAGCTCCATGCATCATAGTCTTACGTATATAATTACGATCAATACTCTAAAAATATGGGCTGAAATGAATTTGCGTGATGATAATGGTGAAAACTGATACATCAATGTTGAAATTACTTCTCATGCTCGCGTCGTGAAAGGTTAAAGCGTTGGAGTATACAATTATTGTATGATGAGTAGATTGCCCTAAAGATCGTTCATGGCATTGGCAATAGATACGCGAAAAGCGAGCAAGTGTTGAACTGGAACAAACCAATTGCGTTCCTCTCCCAAGGAAACAATAGTATATTACGTACCTAGGCCAGTAAAGTAAGAAAAGTCTCAGATCACATGTAATTGTTGGCCGAGGCGAAGCCGAGGCTGACAAACATGGGATCTGAGGCTTTCTTATTTACTGGCCAAGGTGTGTATACTATTTTTCTGCTCGACGCAGCCGGAAAGCGGCAACTTCGTTTAGCGCAGCGGCCAGAAAGTTACCACTTTCCGGCCGGAGGGCAGAAAAATCACTTTGAGAAGTAGATGTGGAGGTCTGATTGCATTGTGTCGCACGTAAATTTCTCAGTCACGAGCCACCGTACTATTCCCAAGCAACCCATGATCCGTTGCCAAACAATTGCTTCTCTCAATTTTGACAATGCCCTTGTGTATTCTCACAAGATTATCCCACTTCACGCAACCCAAATTCGAACATTCTCGACATTATAATGTCGAGTGAAAGATTTCCCAGCATTAAACGGTTTTTACATTCGTCATGACAGCAAAATTTGTGCATTCTTGACAAGTTGAGGTTGTGCTGTGAACTTTATCCTCTTCACTAACTTGGAGCATTGGGAAACGATAACAACGTTTCAAAGCCTTCTCAAACTGGGTAGTGGGTTTAAGATGCGGTGCGAATTTGTTGCATTGTGCTAAATTGAGTTTAGAGAAGATGATAAAGTGCAGGCAGTCAATCAAACTCACCTAGGAACAAGATTGGCCTTAGTATAGTCCGCATGGTGGCCTCCTTGTAAAGAGGATCTCTGTCTACTGTTTCGTTTGCCGAGTTGTGGTTGATACTATTCTCCGAGAGGGCTGATCCCGAGGAGGTAAACTATTACTTTAGGGCGTGGAGGGGGCACAATCTGTCTCTCCAAGTCTATGTGCTGGTAGAAAACCAGGGAAAGTCACGGTGCACAGCCTCACGCAAACAACTAGACATGTCTACAGATACGCTTGGCGCTTGAACTGTTGCAGTATCAAAAAAAAAGTTGACATCTATCAACAAGATAGTTGGGTAATCTTCGCAATCTCGTTACTCAATTTTGCTCAAAATATAATATTCTTCAACTATTACGAAAAATGTTAAATTGAATCTATCGCATCCGGAAATTCGCCAGGGAAAAACCACGGTATGTGGTGAAATAATTATATTTCTGCGAATTTGAAATGTCATGCCAATGCTCGTGTAGTTCGGCACTTTGACACTGTGTGCATTCGTTTGAGAGCAATCACTTTCCCCAGAAGTTCCAGACCTCTGAGTTCGTGTCTCCGTTCACACCTTTCGTTGCAATATTCGTCAATATGACACGACGATTCGTCAATGGTCCGCCGTCTCGTATCATGCGCGAAAAAAGTGTCACGCTCCAGAACAATCAATTTGCTGTGAGCGAAAATTTTTTCACATAACTGACATTTAGCCCCAAAGATTGCTCTCTGGTTAGAAAGGTCGAAGATCACACACACACTTTTTGCTGGAGAAATTTTTGACATTTGTTAGTATATTGTTTCCGAGTGTTCACAAGAAACCGGAAGTCCTCTCTCCTACAGGCTTATTATCTAACCGAACGGAAAACTTCTGGGTAAAATCTTTGGAAATTGAATGTACTACATACTCGAATGATATTGACATTTATTCTTCCAATTTGAATAATCGCTTATACGCGATATCATCGCATGTAGATGTGTAGACAAGCTTTTGCGGTGGGTATCCTTGGCCACTGCGATCCAATGAATATGGGTTTTATTTTTTGCGCTAGTTAAAATCGCGAACGTTCGCAATGACAACGATAATTGTTGCGAAATTGTGGGAAATCATGTATGCTTCGTATCGCACTTGACACATGACCGGCAGGACTCACCCGCAAGTTGCGTAAAATCGGTCTTGAAAGACCGCATATTGCACGTCTCGGACGCTCTTGATAATTATATGCTCGGGGAGTCTATTCTGCGAAGCAAAAATCGAAACCTTCAAAATATAACCTGACATCATCCAGAAACATCTTAGCGGGATTTCAATTTTTGCGCGTTTTTCAGTGTATTGCACGAATATAAAACGAAAAAACTCAGAAGCGTTAAGCGAGGATGTTTGCTTGCTTGCATCAGACGAAAACGCGGTTGGATAGATGAAATTCGACAAAAATTTGCTACGCCATGCTTAAATAATTTCTAGAGCACATCGACGCAGCTTTTCTCGCGAAAGCTGTATCAATACATTGACCTGCGGTCACGGATACCAAATTCTTTTTGGTGTTGTATAGATCATATAGTCGACAACTCTGAATGCAGTGTCGCGATGTATCGTCGATAATATACAATATTTCATTATCTTTGATTTCTCATATCCTACAAATGTTCGATAACTACACAATAAATCTCATTGAACTGGATCGTGGCGATATGCTTGCATATGGATCCACTGCTTTCGCGATCCCCGAACTTGTCCTTCGCGGTATGATGGTGTTTTTAATTAGTGAAGGGCTCGGAACTGCGTAGTGAAAAAAAGAGTTTGTCTAGTAGGCAGAATCCTGGCGTTGAATAACCGGTCAATCCTTGGACTACTCGGCCTTTTTGAATTTATAATAAGAACCGCAAACTCCTATGGATGACGCAATAATTCCTTCGCGTTGATGTAGGTCTTGCCATCATTATTTCGACTCGACCTCTGTTCAGGCCTTGGAACAAAGTACGATTACCATCACCAGCTGTTTTCGCGCAGTTTCCCTTCAAACACACAATGCGTGACCGCTCTCATGTGTGAAGACACGAGTTTTCGCTTCCACACAGTCTCTAACAACGTCCGCCCATTGATTTTACAATGGCAACATTCCGCGTTTGACCAAAGTTCAAGATTCGGCCTGAAACAGAGCTGGGTACCTTTTGTCGGAGGCGAAACACCCCACCCTATTCATCCATCTAGTATATGGAAATCGTAATCAATATATGCTATCTGTCCAGCCTTCAAATGCTTTAAAGTCGGTTAATCAGCTTCACACTGATGAATCATTTCTTATGCAAAGGTTAACACTCACGCAAGTTTCGAGACCAGTTCTTACGTGAAATCGCATTGATCTAAGGCAGCCAAGGGATAATAAAAAAAACATCCAGATTCGGGATCTTTGGCCAATTTTGTCCCCCATTGCATTGTCTCCTCGATTTGACGAGACGAGAATCATCGATTACCATACACTCGACCTTCGGGTCATCCCCGGACTCGACTTAAAGTATCTGAGGTGAAGATTCGTTTGCAAGGTCGGTTACGCTCACGCATTCAGTATAATTAACCAAAGTTACACACATCTCGTGGAGGATGTCGCACACATTGTTTTGTCACACTGAATGGACGAACGTGCATTATACGTCGTAAGATTCGGCGGACGCAAAAATATCTTTCATCGTGAATCTGCAAATTGCACAAGCCTTTTTTTCACCGCAGGTTCCAGTCTTTTGAATCGATCAAGATTGCGAAATTAGTCATATAGGAATTAAGTAAGATATACATCTCTTCAACACCAATAATGCTTTTTTTTATTAAATACCAACCATTGACTCTCAGTCTACAGATAAATGACAGTGTCTGCGCTGTAGTTCGTAGTGCATACTCGCCTGATGAGGGGCAACTCGAACTACATCGCTGCGCAGGGATGTCGGATTTTGAGCAACTTCTGGGGTAACGTTCCACCATCACGCTGAACCAGAATTTTGAAGTACACCAGTAAAAAAAATTCCACAGTGCAAGTGCAGTAGCGTCTACCTAATAAAGTATTTACACTTTTGTACAATTCTTTGGAGTAACCGAGGAGATAATTTTTCCTTCCAGTAATCGACTGCGATTTCATTCTCTGCGGTCTGAACTGCGAGTGTTTCGGCATCGGGAGCATCTTTGGCGTCCATCATAGCCGCTGGTGCGAGCCAAAGACTCGTGAATAGACCGTAGTATCGATATTTTTCAACTTGGCGTTTGAGCCACTCGAAAGTCAGTTGGTCCAATTCGTTGTTGGTTATCACCGCGAGCTTTGATCGCAGTCGCGTGTGATAAATTTTTAGAAAATTATCGATATTTTCGAGCAAGAGTTCATGAGAGACACTGGTGTGAAGAAAATAGAGGATGTCCACGGCCAGGGGTGCGAATCTGGACACTTGGAAATCGAGAAATCTCACGCTGCTGACTACCTTTCTTCCGTTTTCTTTACGGTACTTGAAGAGCAGATTGTTTATCCACAAATCACCAGCACAGAGAACCGAATATTTCTTGGGTCTGACAATCTCCTGTGTAGCAGAGAACGCTCAATTGAAGGGCAAAGTTTCTTATTGTTGGAATAAAATTTAAAAGATTGTACCTTGACCACGTCGTAAATCTTCCCTCGATGATTGTTCATGAATGCAATCTCTTTCGCATAATCATCTTCCGGTGTGGCGGCAGTTTTCAAACAGAAAATGATGAAATTGGGCAAATCGTTGAGAAACTTTCCGATTCCTGGCGGATCAATGTCAGGAAAGACAAGTTCCACGAAATTATCCCTCAATTTGACAAACTGTTCCCTGTCGGTATGTTCTAAAATTAGGGACGCGGCGTGAAGTTCAGCGACTGTCTGCAAGAAATTATAGCCCACGCCAATTGGCATGCTGATTGGAAACATAACGCATGTGAGAAGGACTTAGTTTGCGCTCTGATCATACAATGATGTTTACCTCGAGTACTATTTTCGTGTGATCAAAGTCCAGGCCTTCGATCCTGTCCCCAAGACGAAAGCCCTGCGGTTTCAAATCTTTCAGGATAATTTCTTGGTTATTAGCAAACAAGCAATCCGCGATAATTTCCTGTTTATTACCGAGAAGAATCGGCAGTAGACGATACATCGTTGCCTCGTTAGCGAATAGTTCCCTAGTCTGGAAAACCTCTTGATGGAATTCCGTTTGAGGAAGAGATTTGGAAATGAAGCTTTTCTGGTAAGCTGAAGAGAAACGGTGATACCTTTCAATGATTATTTCTTCTATTCCTGTGTTTTATCATTACCAAATGTGCACTCACTATTTGGAAGGTGGTTGCAAAAATACTCATCCACACACACTTACACAAACCATTTCCAGTGGTTCCTGTAACGAGAAGACGATTCACGACGGACATGAAATTGTCGCCCTTGTCGCAGCCAGGGCTCACCGTCACAAATTTGACCTCGAGGTTCGGGTCATTCTCATATTCCCGCAACACTTTCCGAATGAATGCTACATCTACAGAATATAAAAACGTGTAATCTGTTGTTGGTTATATATTAAATATTCTATTCTGCGAATGGTTTGGATTTGTGATAAAAAGCAGATTCTTCTCGGCCTCATTTTGTCTGCATCAACAGACGCGCAACTCGGCCCTCACACGATCATTATTTCAATGATACAATACCGCGTGACATGAAAAGTCGCCCCTACAATTATCCACTTTGAATGTTACAGAGTTAGATTCGTATATGGTCTATGAAAATGTTCCGAGTCATTTTCTCTTCAACGGATCGAAGGACAAGCAGTATTCAACCATGTTCGGTATATACATATAATCTCTTGGAGAATAAAGGTAATACGTGTGCAGTTGAGCAATCGTCGACTTATAAACTGGCGCAAGATTTGTGATAATAATATTGATAACAAGGTACTCCGTAAATATGTCAAGATACGTTACCCATCTTGTACGAGGATTCCGATTCAGTCATGATGAAAACGATGCCTGTAACATTAAAATACATATTTATGGATCATTACTCTCATTATACCTACACCGTCTGCCGTATACCTTGTGTATCGCGTTTCGATATGCGGCTAAGCAAATTGACACATTCTCCCCATTCAAATCTCTAGAACAAAACAGTCAAACGCGTCATGTTTGCCAATGTCATATGAATAAGAAAATCCAATGCGACAAAACAACTTAGCGAGTTCGACAGGTTCAATATACTGAACGTTATATCGTGGTGTGAATAAATTACAGGCATATCGCTCGACACATGAATGGCAAAAGGTCACAAGCACCCAAATAATGTCAGGGCGTTGATTGTTTACATTGATAGTCACCGTGCGAAGTTTGAGAGCCAACTGCCCAGCCCTCGCCTATTTCACTAGTAGAAATTTAATCAGGGCTGAAGCAGGCGGCAGTAGGGCGTAATAGGCGCCTGATGTAACGCTTTGTTCCATCAGGCCCTGATTAGACAGTACTACTGAATACTAGAGCCTGATCAGGCCCATGCTAACCTTGCGTTACACGGGCATGCCTCATTGAATTTCTACTCGGGTATTGCTATTTGCACTACACCCGCCTAATCGTCCTAGTATCACAGAGATTGACACGGATTTCTCTGTGCGGTGAGCACGGATTAATTAAATTTCAGCAACCGTACCCAATTCTGAAGAGTTATTTCAAACTCTGCTCGGAGGCCTCAAACACCACAGAGATGATGTGATTTCTCTTTCAAATGGCGAACGAATCATTTGTAGTTTTTGCTATACAGCCTCCGGAAGGATTGTCGTGGTTATCAGATGGGAATACAATTTTCAGTGAATTTCCAGCCATCGATTGCATCTCGCCATCAGATTTACACAAGTTTAATACAATATTATATACATACTCTTATAACGTGTGTGGATCCTCAATCACAGAGTACTCGAGGAAATTATTTGCGTCGCTCGGGCGTTGTGTGCTGTGCACTTTGCTTAGCTCGAGCTAGCTCATTGGCCTGGCACACTACTGACCCACTGCAGCAGTCTTACACAGCTGACATCACTAATATCGCTTGCACCAGGGCCGCTCCAGTAGAGCGAAAAGTGGGAGACTAGGATTCGAGAATCTTACCCCTGCAACGTAGCAATTTCAAATTTTCAAATCCAGAGATCTTGGGCTTTACTGTCGCCCGATTCGAGTGCGAATACCTGCATTGAAAGGAACATTGTTTCATTTGACACAACGCAATCCAGTGAACTGGAGACTGTGGCATTATTTCGCTGAATTCAGTCGTATAGAAATTAATAATGAGTCTGGGTGCGACAAAGAAATTCCCTATACTTTATACGATTCAAGAATTTCACAAAATCGCCGGTCACTCTCGACGTTGTATCGCGTAAGGTCGACTGATTGTAAGAACGCAGCAGAATTTGTCACCGCATTTGAATGTAAAAAATAAATATCTTTGAATTTCAAGATAAGACATATAGTGACGTCAATGCATTCATGAAACATAAAACTTTGTTCTTTGACACAACATTTATTCATAATCTATCGAAGTGAACCGTGCATATTTTTGCCTGCAAGTGCTGAACCGACAATCGATCAGTGGAACATGGAGAGCACTGATGCGAGAATCTAATGGTACTTTGACACAGCTGACCACTGCACGGTACCACCAGAAACATAATTCTGCACTTGCGGCATCTTCGATTATCGGCAGTAAAAACGATGAATGTATATAAATATCTATTTTTATTTAAGTAATCGTTTCACAGTCTTTGATATACCATACATCACACAATGTGTATAATAAAATTGGGGTAAACAAAATATATAATATATTCATCTGTACAATATGCAGCCATATTATTCATAGTGTCCATCATGCAAGCGAGTCTCAATCTCGATTAGTCCAAAAAACTTCCGTCATTGATGTAAGAGCTCTGGACCACTTACGTTGTCGTGACACCATCACCAATCTCGAATCGTCAACTTTCGTTCTGCAGGCGTTATCAGGAAGCACCGTTTTCTGTTTTAGTGCTAACCGTCGTCGTTGGCCGATGAACGAGCGGAAGTTCCACGTCCTTTTTGTCTTCGGCACCTGCGCCGGTAATTTTGTCCAGATCCTCAGGTGGTACCAGGCGTTTGTTCATAATCTGAACCCAGATCATCGCGAAAACCAGCATGACACCGGTAACGCCAAAAGTCTGGTAAGTCCCATACCGCGTGTAAATCAGTCCGACAAACACCGGACCCAAGACGCGGGATGCGCAACCAGCTCCCGTCATCAGACCCATCCAGACTCCTTGCGGACGTGGACCGAGTATTTTACTGAATATCGTTTGGATAAGAGTCACACCCAATGGATATCCGATCGTTGTGAATCCGTAACCGATGAAGAACTGCAGTAATGTCATTTGTGGCGTGTAGCGACACCATTCCTGCGTACTTGGGCAGCCGAGAATGTCGGTGCCGTTTGCATCTTTGGTCTCATTACCGAATGCTGAAACACATTGTCGTTGTTGTCACTAGGATTCAAGAGTTTATTTTTTTTCTTCTTCTTCTTTTGCGACGAAACAATTATATTCGAGGAAAAAGTATACTTACGACCGAATTCGGCTATGATTGGAGGGTCAGGACCCCAGGGGATACAGATCACCCTGCCGATGATCATGAAGAAGAAACCACCCCAGAGCATTATTTTTCTCTCGGAAAATCTGCGGAAAATAAATGGATATTGATGATTCCCAGCTGGAGTATCTCGTGATGCAATTTTATCCATTGACCTTTCTCGTGCAGTGTATAATTAGCGCAGCTCTTTGATCACTTACTTTTTGCACAACGGTCCGATCATCACGAAAGTAACACAGGCGACTACAGCGCCGACGCTCATCAGAATACCCATGTAATACATGGCTTCTTTCTTTGACCATGCGAACTGATCCATTGTCAGTGATGTTCCCAAGCTAAAGCATATCGAAGTCCATTGAGTTAGATTTACATCAGTCCGGTCAAGTCAGGTCATCGGGTGCAGTTGACGAATTTTTTGTTTCAAATTTAAAGTCATCCAACTTAAAAGATGGTTGTGATTAATTAGACCTGTGATAGATTAATACAGCGAACTCACGTTTCGAGCAGCACAAAGTTGAAGACTAATACGAAGAAGGCACAAATCAGAGTCCAAGATGCGAGGTAATCTGGTTTTGTCGTTTTCCAGGTTTCTTCCTCTGTAAAAATTGCGTTGATTGAGTTTTTGCGATACATCAAAAAGCACAGTGCCTTTATCTGTTTAGATATGTGAGAATAATATTGATCAGTATTCTTCACCTGAAGCCTTTCCCTGCACATGCATGGCTTCTCGGGCTGCAATTCTGTGCTCTTTGAAACTCCACGGTAGAAAGAGAACGAAATTGAAGACACCCATCAGGACGTTGATCCAGCCGGCCATCGTGTACATATTGAACGGTATACCGAGGAGATAAAAACCCTCGACGTCCAACGGTGTCACTGCAGCTTGTAATCCTGGACCGACCACGAAACCCAGAATCTGTATGGTAACAATAAATTGATAATCACAGTATCAGTTATTTTGTTGGACATGCAAGTTGAGCTTGATTATGTGAATACTTATCGCAAACGAATTGAATTTCGCACAATTGATCTGGCATTTGCAATCTATTTATAGGAAGCTCAACTAATGCAACTCGATTATAATACTTTGCAAACAAGTCGAGATTGAGAACGAGCGAATGGCGTATGTATAGTCTCACTGCGATATTGTGCGATCATCTTCAATACCCATACATGACATAATTACGCATAAGCAACAAGCTTGCAGGGTTTTACATGGCTCGTTTCCTACGACAAATTGAAATGTGATTTGACCCACTTGGTCTTTCGACAAATATTATGCTGACCGCTGTACAATCACAATTATACATGAGAGTCAACCTCTTGCGAATGATACTGAATTGTAATTGGTGTGTGTGTACGTACTTGCGCGAGAGATACCATAGACACGGCTTGAGTTCTTTCAGAGAATTTCGTTGCTGCCGAAAGATAAGATCTTGCCACTGCGATGTTTGCTGAAATTGGAAAAAATTGATATATAACTTCTGTAACTTCGACCATCCATACTCTATAATTTTGAAACGTTTCGAAATATCTCTGAATGCTTGGCCGATAACTAGATAAATGAAAAACGAAAACGAGAATGATGCAACCGAGATAATACTGTCCCAATTATAACCCACTCGTTTCCAGCCAAGCTGATAAAGAGAACCGAATTTAAATTTAATCCCCACAGCAAATGTGTCCAAAGCTTCAAGTAGATTAGCGACACTTCAAGCTTTATCAACATGTCTCTTTTCCCATCCCCGTAATCGTTTTTCGTTCATTTTCTAATCAGTGTAAATCAAATCAAATTTTATTAACCGGAACTGACGCCAACAAAGAACCTCGCAGCCATCATCGCATACTTCCTGTTCTCAGGAATGAGTTCGAGTGTGCTGTATACGGCAGAAGCCACAGTGAATAGCGCTAGAGTAATCTGAAGCGGTAGTCTGACAGATCCACGTTTGTTTCCCCACCAGCCGACCAACGGCGAGAATAACATCTGTCCCAAGGGGTTAGCAGCCACCACGTATCCCATGAATTCTTTGTCGGCTGTAGGATCTAGCTGAAAAAATATATTTCGTCTGTATAATAGTGACTGATATATTGCTGCAATTGTTTGAACTCTGGGCGGAAAATAAGAGTTCCATTGGACAGACAGATCCAAGAATGTGCAGGTCATAAGTAATTCATGTGCGATTAGATGCAGTTCCAGATATTATAGTATCGCGGGTTACTCATAATTGCGTTCTACAGCAACAAGAACAATTGTATTTGTTGTATACACACAAATCAAGCACCAAAGTTCTAATCAAATTCACACCTTGTTCAAATACGGCCAAACACCCGTCAGGATGATGCTGAAGCCAAGAGACATCAGAAACATCGTGAAATAAATCACATATATACTTCTCCATCGTTCCCGTCTCTCAACGAGCGTCTCAAACTCATCGGCTGCAGGTTTTGGCCTTCTGTAATGCAGAAAATAAACGCTTTAGGGGGTGTTGTCGCACACGGATGACGCATCATGTGATACAATGAAAGCTGGATTAGAATGATGGTTGTTTTGTCATTTTGTCCGTGCATTTATTGTCATTTTTTCATTCGTGTGTGACATGAGCTTCGTAACAAATGACGTTGCAGCGTTCACGCATACGGCATATGCTCTCTAGTATGAATGTTCCTCTTATTCCGGCACAAGCTATCGCTCTACACACTTCTAGATTACATTTAATCGGAAAATTATGTGGTCATTGACCCAAGTCGGATGGGCATAGTCTTACAGCAATCGCACGAGTGACGCAGACATGTTTTTTCGTAGCTTTGATCTACTCGGACTGTACATATAGATGATATCGAGTTCTATGATGAAGCAGAATACACAATTACATTTCGTAGAATCTGAAAGCATACCATATAGACTTTTTCAGATCTGAAAGTTGAGCAGGAGATACCGTTGACCTGCACTAGCCACGGAGATTAACATACAAGCGTTCAACTACGCTCCCGCAATGACCGTTTGCCTCGTTATCTTTGTCTCGAAGAACGAAATATCAATTTAAAGTATCAAACACGTCGGGATGTAGTAGGCGGCAGTTTGTACACCCAACCGGTGGTATATGATTCACATTTTGTGCATAATGGTCCTCAGGGTTCAGCACTAACGTCACATCGTTGTGCAAATATGTTTCAACTGCGTATGATAAACTCTACATATACAATAGATATCAGTTTGACCCATAATTGTGACAAAAGCATCAATATACGTATAACAAGAAGATTCAAGTGTAGCAATCTTCAGCTGTATATCGACAAATTCGCGAATATCCCATATCAATTTAAATTTATTCGCAGAAATAACCTTGGTCAATGACTCGAGACTTTCGCCACCTCGCTGAAGGCCGTCACGTGTAAGTAGATACACATTCTACACAGATCTCCGCAAGCATCACCTGCAGTTTGAAAATTGGCACTAGATTCGCAAAGATCCGCCATTACTTATTGGATCGCCCCACGTTTCGATCCCAAATTCAGAATATACAGACGAACGGGATTCTGACAGGGTTCTCTGCGTGACTCGTGTACAAACTCGATTGAACCCATTTGTACTTCATATGATAAATAAATATAACGACTTTATAGGGCAGTTCTAAAGTTACCTGTATAAAGTGCCACTTGATGGTCCGGAAATAGGCGTCAAAAAGTAACTTTTCGATTAAATACGCAAATGTTTTAGAACCATACTTGCAAGATTCTGCACAAAAAGAAGCAGTCAAATACCATATAATTTCTAACTGTGCGATATGGGCTAAATCTAATCGTTTTCGTCACTGATAAGTTATAATTACTGCTCTAAAACAGTCGTTGAACATAAAACAACATGTAAAGTTTGAAAACGTTCTTGAGCCATTTAAGTACCGGTATGTATAAATCATGGAAAGAAAGCTTTCGTTGTTCTTCCCTGAAACCAGTTATTGGAGAGTGTACATTTTTTTCTTCGCATCACAAATACCAAGAGGCCGTTACCTTTCACTGCCACGTGATCGGTCGTGTTTTTATTTCCACAACCTTGCCGTGAAGAGCAGTGCGTTTTCCTATAACCACAATCTTGGATGCAGGTCGTTGACCCAATTACCTACACTCGAATCTTTTTCAGGACGTTTCTCTCTATCGAATATTATATGCCCAATACACAAATACCTAAGCTAACAAAGCATTGTCGATACGGAGCAATGTTTAAAATGCAAACATTGTCAAGAGCCACGGAAAACAATCAAATCCCAATCACTTTTTCTCTTCCATGGTCCAAAGAACGACCCTCTTCTTCAGATTGTATATGCTTATACGCACTGTGTGACATTCCATTGCATGTGATCGATGATGCTCACGAACCGCGGTCAATTCGTCCGCATGTGGCACAAATATTTTATGTTCGGCAGCACTTTCTATTCTCCGGAAGGCATTTTGATATTGATTCATTTGAATCTGGCATAGGCCAATTAAGTGACCATTCCAAACTCATGAATTCTGTCGTGCTTTGCATGGTTTGATTTTTCTGATAGATGAAACTACGTTTTACATCCGACGAGATAACTCGTCTGCTCATATTATCAGAAGGTCGCATACGCGCCATTGGAGGATGAGGGAATGTGTTGCGAGTTTTATTTTTTTGTTCTTTTTCATCTACTACCAAGGTAATTACTCTGCATAGTGGGATGTAGGAAAACTAGCGACACGTGGAGGAACAAATTATAGCGGCTGTTTGAAAAATCCTTGAAGAGAACAAGTTGTCGCAATTGTCATCAATTGCACGGTCGAAAGAACATGTTGTTTTTCACGATTACACAGATACGTGCCAACGTATGTTGTGCATCTTTATACCCGGCAAAATGCCAAACTCCGCCACACAAGCGATCCCAACGTCAGGAAATAGATCTAACCGAGAATAGTTCGTTAAGGAAAATGGGGAGCTGAGAGCCAACAATTAGGTGACATCACTAATATACAAATATTAATCTCACCAAAGAGAACCAGAACGAATGCTCGACATTTCCCACAAACTACACTGCAATGTCGTACTGTCCTACCCGCATTACGCCTATTATAGGTATGAATATAGAGTTGAACTTTGGCCTGTCACGTGCATCACGATTGTCATTGCACATACCTATATGTATATACATATAATGACTAAGTCGCTAATTTCACTCAACTTTGTTTCTTAGCGATCCTTGTCGTTTCCCAACAATCAAAGACACGTAATGAATCCGGAATTATTATGAACCAATCTCACCGTTTTTGACGTAGTTTCCTGTACCAGTCCATGTTGTATAAAAGTAGCCCGCACCGGTTGGATTACTACTGACAATCGGCTTCAGCGGATGTGGCTGCAGGTAAAAATCGCGTCGTCAACTAAGCGCAGACAACATTTTTGGTCCAACGTGTGTGTGATGTGTTTTAGTTCTGCATCGAGGTAAACAGTCGACTCACAAAGTGCTTGGCAATAAGTCACGTGCCGGATGATCGGTCGACTCGTCCGAGAACCTGATGAGTCTTTTATTCCATGCCAAAGACTTTGTATTGCTGACTAATTTTCCGGTATGGATTGATGAAATCGTTATATTCCCCACGGCGCTATATGCTTTCTTCGTAGCTGTTATACAATGTTCGTCTTTCGAGTAACAGGACAAATGTGTAGAAACTGTGATTTCTCCGAATCTGGGGATAAGAGATTCTCACTACTGTACAAAATACACGCTACAGAAACGCGCACAGTGATCGTCAGAGTGGGTTGATTCGACGATTTAGATAAAACAGTGATCGATTGGAAACCGTATCAAGCAGTCCTAACGTTCTAGATCGCATAATTATTGATGGAAAAGTGAACTGGCACGTCGCGACGACTCTGCGATGTGATAAAAACCATCGGGGAAGATACCGGGGGCCTGGGGAGTCTGTTTGTAACAATGACATCCGTAATTCTGCTGATGCAATATTCGCAAACTATCACGCTTTCGTTAGAGTAGCGAGCATGATTATCTCGCTTGACTCAACTCTTCCTCATTCTTTACACATCAGTTTAGAATTCCAGGACACGAGGACGAGATATACGCTTGTCCCTGAGCACCTTCCGTGTGCAAAAGCTCATTTGCGTGAAAAAACTGAACACTCTTCAAATTCTGGAGATAAGATAACACTTGTTGCATGCAAAGATCTTGCTGGAATCTCGATGTATCTTCATACTCGATCACGTGGTCGTTGGTAGCAAAACAGCGCGTTGATCACTTTGTGTGCTGATGCACTTGGTGTCACAGGTGCACCTACGCTCACTTTCAAACTCGGCCTCTGTTATTGTTGAGAATAGGACGCGATCGAGGATACGGCTGCCATCGGTTGTTTCTTACAAAGCTTTCACGGCTGTAGCGTTAATCGGCGAGCATCTAGCCCCCAGGGGTTGATAAGAATTTTGTCAACCGAGTTCCCGGAAGTGGTGTCAAACTTTGTACCAGATACACGCGTAGACTGAACGAACGCCAGCGCGGCTGCGATCCCAATAGTATACTGACTCGACTGACTTGACTGAATCGCCGACTCACTGACTAGACCTCGGCTTGTGTGAACCACGCTTATTCCGTGTCCGTATGGATTCTACTACACTCCCGCGACGGCCAACCACATGACCTCTTATACCTGTTGCCACTCTCCGCTTCGACAGGGGCGTAGTATAACGGCAACGAACCTCGATTCCGCTTTCGATTGCATACCGTGGCAATCGAATTGCACACACTTTAACGCAACGTTGATCCGTACAGACTATAAGTAAATGTGCCCAACTAGAGTAGAACCCGATTTAGTCTTATATATGCCATGAATGACAAGATATTTCAATTACGCCATCGATGATAGTGCATAATTTCAACAGCCCAGACGGTAATCAGTGGAAGAAGCAGCCGGTACAAGAATCCAGGCTTATCTAATTTTTATGATGCTAGGATAAATTGATAAGCGGTATTTGTCTGTGTATGTAAGCCGTCACTCTGTAATATCGTACGTGTGTAGCGAACGATCACATTCGGTGCAAAAGTATAAAAATACCGGAATCCCCCTTTGCGGATGAGTAAGAAACTGTCATGATTTTGTTTTTGAAGATTTGGAAATTTCATCAGGATTTATTCCGCGACTGGCGAAGAAAATATCATCCATACAAATTCAAAACGTCTCCCGCCTACCTGTTTGCGGCAAAAGTAGTTGCGAAAATGTAGCCAGAGTGGCGCTGGTTCCGCGCACGGTAATGGTGCGCGGGTTGCGTGTAATAAGGCGGCGCTGTAGCGCCAATTTGAATATTCAAATTGAGACACGCTTACATCTTTCGGTTCGGATAACTATATTTTCAAAACGTGTCTTGATTTGATCATAGTTGTAAAGTTGTTAAGCTAAAATAGACGAAACATTGCTTTTTGTCTTTTTCCGTCAACATAATTCTCTGCGAATAAAACAAAATTTGGCTATGAAGAATTAAGCTATAAGCCGGTTTTTCGAGTGACTCGAACTCGCTATTCGAGTCTTTCGATATTGGTTTTGACTATTTGGCATCCGAAGCGAAGGGGAGGGCGGTCGGTGATTTAATGCAAGCAACGATAATAATTCTGCTATTCAACATTTATTAAACATCAGGATTGTTATGTGGTAGTACCTGTTTCTGCAAGACTGAAATTAAATTATACAAATTATATGGCTGTCATATATATTTTTTTTTAATTTTTTTGTTTTTATAATTAATTCCTATACATTGGTAAAATTACAGTATAAGTTTTCGGTGTTACATACGTATAGTAATACTATCATCACTCAGCCTTCTACACGAAATCTCTATATAATCATATTATAATATAATCACAGCTACTTTATTCACTTTCTAGATGTAAACATATATATTATGACGTCCGGTGCTGTGCGGAGATGAAAGACTATAATTTGTATCTATATTCCACTATGCGTAGTCTCTGACCTTTACCAAATTATCGATATCAATAACTAGAGATAAAAATGGGTAGTAGATATGTCAATGTTAATACGAAACGACCTTTCGATGAATTTCAATAAACCTCTTATGTGCAACGATAGGCCAACAGAGTCTGGTGTATTATAATTATTTATTGCTACGACGTGATCTTACTGCGATGTCGCTACATCGCAATTACGACAAAGTAGTACAATTTTATGGCTGAAAGTGATTAAATTTCTCGTACATTGAGATAAAGATAGACGTCTAGTTTGAGTCTGTCGTCAAATACTCCTGTATTTTGATTTTATGAGTATAAATTTTGGGAAACCCTCTTGCAGATGAGGTTATCAGGTATGTACATTACTGAATGATATGATCCACGATCATACAGCAGTAATTGAAATATAATGATTAAATTATAGACGGTAGAAAGTTGTAGAATTATAGGTGGTAATATTTGATAAATGCTACCTGTCCATCTCAAATTTTTCTTTACTTTTGGTCAAAAATGATATCAAGTATACAAAAATAATTCTATATGGTCACCGAACATCTCTCTTTCTGTGAATAATTGTGCCATCAAATAATTCGCGGTCTATAATTCTTAAAGAATAATTTATTGTGTTAACAAAAAAAATAAAAAAATGCGTTCATCAAATTAGTTGCATCAGAATTAGTGAGAGCAATAGCAAAATAGACTGCTTACTGTTTCCAGACTTTGAATTGGAACCAAATTTATAAGAGCGTTAGGCAATTTGACGAGAATAACAACGTTTTTAAATAAATTATTCGTCAACACAGCAGCACAAGTATTATGACAATACAGTGTTCTATCTCAAGTGATACAACGAATTTTCCTTCTACGGGCTACTCAATTGAAGTTGGAGAAATCGGTTTTCAATTTTATCGAAGGTGCAGTGAATTTTATCGCTTGTTTCGTCGGCTCTGCTAATTTTGACTGTCTTTGAGCCTGCTGGTGACTGGATCTCACTGCATTTTCAAGCTTCGTTTTCAGCTCTGTAGATTGGGCCATCAAAGTTTTAAATTCCTGGAAACAATCGATATTCCATTTGAAACATTCACAATTAAACCAAGTATCGTTCTAAAAGTCATTCAAAGGATGGCACAAACCTGCGGGTATTTTGGTCCTATTTTATTGAGCCATTGAAAGCTCTGTTGATGGAGACTGACTTGGAATTTGGATGCATGGTGCACGGCATCACCCTCGAGTAAGTAGTTTATCAGAATCGGCACCAGCAGAGTGAGCATTTGAATTCCTAAAAATGGAAAAATCTCAGTCCACAGCCGATTTAAATGCGTTATTTCTTGTTTTTAATATCATAGATTGAATAAGATGGTGATTCCTCTACAGAAACTGATTAGAATAACTGAAATAGTAGCTGTGGGACTAAAATAGGAGAAATTAATCCCTGAGATACGCAGATTGATGAGCACTGCGCTAAAGTCATAACATACCTTGCATAAGATCTCCTGGTTTGCATGCAACATTTGTGATTTATCAATCGAATAAGAGACAATATACATATTATCAAAGCTTATTGAGAATTGATTTTTTGTTTTTTACTCACGGTTAGCGGGTTCGGCCAACGATATCAGTGCTTCGATAGTGGCTATACTCTCCAGCGTGAGAGTGAGTTGAGTCTCGTTTGATACTTGTTTACTCTGTTCACTGTACAGATATTCCACAAGCCTCGGTGCAAGCGCGTGGATATAAGGTGTGCTCACAATGCGTTCAGGATGCATAAAGATCGTCCTCAACGTTTGAATACATTTCAACTTTACCTGGAATTGAAATTCAATTATTCCATCAATAGTAAAGCTTAGAACAGTGTCTCTAGGAACTATGAGCCATAACAGATCATTGATATACCAAAGTATTCTCGGACTGGATGCACTGCCGAAAATGATTGATGCAAGGATATTGTAAATTGGGTGCACTGACTACTTCGGGAGAGGCGTGAAGGACAAACACTGCAATTCCCAACATCATTGCAACTTCATCCATTTTCGTTTCATCGGAGCCTGAAACGAGACAAAAATTTTAGTCAAGAGAACAATAATTGAAACCCAAATATCGGGTAAATCATGAATTCACCAGTCTTGGCGAGGTCAACAATCTTCGCGAGAGCACTCTGCAATAAAGTTTTCCATTGCTGTTCACTTCTCGAATCGATCGCGTACTTCTCGGTCATAAGACTCTTCAGACAATGCAGGGCCCCGTGGACGGGAGCCCCAGGTCCTAGACCGGCGATATCATTGCCCGTGCGTACAGCCGTCTCTCTTATCACCCCAGTCGTAAGATAGAGTAACGTGGGTAGAATCGCCACGGCACCTGTATAGAGATGGCGAGATATCGTGCGTCAGATATTCTGTCTTTGAAGATGGAGCAAAAAACGTGATGCGACGAATCAACTGATTTGATACTAACCCTGTGGAGAGCACAGTCTTGGAAGACCTTCCATAACATTGAGAGCAGATGCAATGAGCCTGCCACATTCTTCCGACGGTGTGTATCCTCGGTGGGATAAAACTGTTGTGGCACCACCCGGGGTGGGGTTCAAGGCTGGAATTTGGCGAACAAGTAGACACAGGCAAACTTCTAATACAGCAAAAACCAAAGACTGTCCTGGCACGAGGTCTCCGGTCTCTTGGCCTTCTCCCAATATGTCTACCTCTGACGTTTCCTTGGACTCTTGATTCACCGGCACAAGCTCTGGAATGTTCAAATTGAATTCAGTGACTCGCATTCGTGATGATATTCAGAATCTTAAGTCTCAGAATTCATAACTTTGAGACAATTTTTTTCCAACATAATAAAACAACCTTTGAGCTTTGCTCTTTTACGATCTGCCAAGTCTTCTTGCGCGGCTCGCATGACTTGTTTCAGTACCTCCATGACCATCATTTGAATGGAGTAGCTTTCTCGAGTTAACAGCAGCCTGAAAATGACGAGACGAGCATTAGCTCAAATGACTCTAAGATAAATAAAACCTCCTCACCTATGAAGAACGTTGCAAAGCTCAATTGGAAGAGATCGATCGACCATGAGAACATTGCGCGCCCATATCGAATCGAGGAGAGTAAAGAGGGCACTGAGGCACGTCTCCACACTTTGAGTAGACTCCGAGGACCTGGGACTGCACAGAGCTTCCATGCAAATACCTGGAAGAAATAATCTTTCAGATTGCTCCGCCTATGAACATGAAGCGGAAAAAGAGGAATAAAGCCTTACCAAACAAGAGGTGAAACCGTTCGATATTGGATTCTGTATTCGTAGCGTTGTTATTATTGTTGTTTCCGATCGAACTTTTACTGTTACTATCTGCGTTCGTAGTCTCCGGAGATTCAAAGCCTCTCGCGTTAAGCCAAAGCGTAGCTGCGTGAAGTATCGGAGCCCAAGATTCCAGGTAGTAAGGACGAGCCGACTCCATGGTATCCGTTGTATAGAAAGCTCCTCCGTCATGAGGCAGCTGACTCGAAAATTCTGTACAAAATATAATCGAAATTAGAACATCGAGTCTATTCTGAATGAAATAAAGCTGAACCCGAGGATCCAAGAAAAATAAAAATAAAATACTTTTTTCACGTAATTCCTCATTGCAATATTTATGTTCATGCTTTAATAATTAAGTCGAAAAAAAAAAAAAAAAATGAATATGTAGCTTCAATTAAGGATGTATTGACTGCAAATTTTCAACCAAGAGTGACGTCACTCTTGGTTGAAAATGTGCAGCCAATACTTTGAGATAGGATAAAAATCGGAAAAAAAATCAACCATAATCAAGATAATAGAAGTATGAATTTTTAATGGTAATAATGCTCCAAAATTATCAAAAAATTGTTTGATAAATTTTCAGGGAACGTTTATTTTCTTCATGTGAAATGAATTCATTGATCGTTCTGTGTACACATGAATTTTTAAAGAATTTTTTCATGTTTTTTTTTTTTTAATTCTCGTTTCCGAAAATTTGTAAAGGCTGTATCTACGAAACTATTTGTTCCACACTCCGGTAACTTCGGAATTGTAATTTACATCGTTTTCACGAAAACATATCCAAAATTCACATTTTTTTTCAATTTTTCAAAATTTGGAAATTTTCGAAAACGGGAATTTAAAAAAAAAATGAGAAAATTCTTATAAAATTCATGTGTGTACAGAAAAATCAATAAATCCATTTTACATGAAGAAAATAAACGTTCCCTGAAAATTTGTTGAACAATGTTTTGTTTAAACAATTTTTTCATAACTTTTGGGCATTATCTCAAAGTATACAATTACAGCCAATACATCCTTAATGATCATGTGTTCAATGAATCGATATCTACCTTACCGCCTGAGAAAATTATCTACATTACCGACCGCAAAACAGTATCTGCATTATCTTTCGAGTCGACGATTAGTTCCGGGTCGTTCGTTAGGCTCGCATAGTTGCATATTGCAAATGGCGGTGCAAAGTGGTCAATAAATTCGGTGTATCGTGCGAAATAATAAAAGTATTACAGATTTTCGACTATCCGAATCGCGTTATCGAGTAAAAATCCAGTATGGAGACGATACTGGAACAACAGCGGCGTTATCACGAGGAACGTGAGCGTCTGATGGACGCGATGGTGAAAGAAATGTTGCACAAGAAGCCGGGTCACCGAGAGACAATAAACTCGGAGCATCGTTTGAAAATGTTGCTGGACCAGCACATGGACAGTACCGCACATCTGCAGGACCTCTACGAGGATAAGGACGGGCAACGAAAGGACGAGGTCCAGGCCCTGTCTGGGCCTAACGAATTTTCTGAGTTCTACTCGCGTCTGAAATCGATAAAAGAATTCTACCGACGTCATCCGAACGAAATCAGCGTCCCCATGTCTGTAGAGTTCGAGGAATTGGCTAAAATGAGAGAAAATCCGACCGAGGAGCTCGCCAACCTCGTCGAATTTACGGACGAGGAGGGATACGGCAAATATCTGGACCTTCACGAGTGCTATGAAAAGTACATTAACCTCAAAGGCATCGAGAAGGTAGACTATATCACGTATTTATCAACTTTTGACCACTTATTCGACATTCCGAGAGAAAGAAAAAACGCGGAGTACCGACGCTACGTCGAAGCCCTCCTGGAATATTTGACCGAATATTTGAGCAGGGTTCGACCCCTCCTTGACCTCAACGGAGAGATCGATACGGCCAACAGAGAATTCGTCACGCATTGGGAAAACAGCACTTTTCCCGGGTGGCCGAAAGAGACTGGCAGCGCTTTGACCAACGTCGGAGCTCATTTGGAGCTTTCGGCATTTTCGTCGTGGGAGGAACTCGCTTCTTTGGGTCTTGACAGACTAAAATCCGCGCTTTTGGCTCTGGGCCTGAAGTGCGGAGGGACATTGGAGGAGAGGGCGCAGAGGCTGTTCAGCACCAAGGGTCAGGCCTCGCTGGATCCCAGTCTACTGACAAAAAATAAGCCCGGCAAGCCGGGGAAGGGAAGAGACCAGGAGAAACAGAAGGAAATCGCGACGCTGGAAGCCCAGGTCTACAGGCTCGCGGAGCTGGTTTCCAGCCAGAGAGTTTCTACCAAAGAAAACGTACAGAGAAAACAGGCGAGAACTGAGGGAGAACGAGGGGACTCCGACGCCGACGCTAGCGCCAGTGAATCGGAGGAAGAAGACGACAACGAGGTTCCCTACAATCCGAAGAATCTACCACTTGGTTGGGATGGAAAGCCTATTCCTTATTGGTTGTACAAACTCCACGGTTTGAATATCAGCTATAATTGTGAAATTTGCGGCAATTTCACGTACAAGGGACCCAAAGCTTTCCAGAGACATTTTGCCGAGTGGAGACACGCTCACGGAATGAGGTGCCTTGGGATACCGAACACCGCACATTTTGCAAATGTTACACAGATCGAAGATGCTCTTGCTCTGTGGGAGAAACTCAAAGCGCAGAAACAGTCTGAACGATGGCAGCCGGAACAAGAAGAGGAGTTTGAAGACTCTCTGGGGAATGTAGTCAATCGGAAAACTTATGAGGATTTAAAACGCCAAGGGCTGCTCTAAATTTCTTAGCTAATCGACGAGCACTTTTTTTGCAGACACCCTATCAGGAGAAGTGTTTAAATTCCCTGCCATGTCTTCTCAAATATAGCTGGTCTTAATATTAGACTCGATATAAAATCGCATTTAAATGTATGAGAATAAGATTTTAATAAATATTGTGCTATGTGCGAATTTTGTATCGAAACACCCTGCCCCGACGATGAAACTCTGCTGGATGAATACAAGGAAGAGCATGTAGCACTAAAATCGCTTTTTATTAGTGAGAGGTCCCAGCTGAACATATGATTGCAGCATTATTGGCAAACCTTGAGAAACCCGAATACATTACAATGCAATTCCCTGTATCCCCCTCCACAATAATTTTTTCGTACGATTAAAAAGTTTTGCAACGTCAATGCGGCAGATTGATCGCCACGCGTACTTTTGCTGATATATAATGGGTGTAATGAATCAACTCACCGGGTGGTAGAGACAGTAAAGCATGATCTCGCAACGCAGCCAACCAGTGCTGACTCAGACTGAGTAATTCTGGCTGAACTAAACTGAGTAGACTTTCATTTTGAAATTCAAAGTCCCCAAAACCCTCTCCGTCATTGTCAACAGCCAAGGGCATCTTGTTTTTTGACAAAGTGTCCATGTTGCCCGGTGCTGATCCGTCATTTATCATCGCTACAACGTACACCTGTAACAAGTGACAAACATATGAAAATATTCATATATGTATATGAATTCATTATTGTCATTTTGTCAAATTCAAAACTTTAATTCACCTCAGCCCAAGCTTTCAGTATAGCCAGTTTTTCTAGCGTAGACAGACTCTCGTTGTAAAGTTGTTCACGAGTATGTCCGCCTCGTAATTTTTCCAACGATGATACAAGGAGCTGATGTACCCGTCGTAAGTCGTTGAGGTCTCTCGCGACGCCACTACCGATCCAAGCACTGC
The DNA here is from genome assembly GCA_018257835.1 of Euura lappo. NCBI lineage: Eukaryota > Metazoa > Arthropoda > Insecta > Hymenoptera > Tenthredinidae > Euura > Euura lappo. The sequence continues at coordinate 259,792 of JAEUYN010000394.1, read as the reverse complement.
AAGCTTCACAAGCTGCAGCGGTCACGTGAGATGCCGTTTCTGCGGAGAATGCTGGCCTCAATGCGGCACCGACCTGTAAGATGAGAATCATGTCAATTTTCAAGCACAGATTCTTCGCCTCGGGATTCATTGCATCTTCTCAATCAGGCTCAATCACCTGGGCTTGGAATTGTTCCAAAAGCAAATGTCCTGGAAATTCGGGCTCTGGAACTTTGGCAAATTTATCGATAACTTCCTGCAAAGTTTTCAGGCCTTCCAATCTCAAAGGATCACAATCGCTTGTCGCAGCCATGAAAGCCATTCGTACTAAATCTGATAAATGCAATACCAGAAAATCTCCTGCAACGAAAAAAGGTGTTGTATGATATACAAAGGCATTCGCGCAGAGTGAAAAATACTTGGTATTGTTATTTGAAATCAGACATCTTACCCCTTCCTCTTGTCAGTTGCATTTCCTTAGCTAAAGCAAGATCAAAATGCGCTTGTTTGTTGACAAGACAGGCAGTGATGATTCGCCTCACACTTTGGGCAGCAAATACTCGGGTAGGCCAACGCGGTGATACTGCCGGACGTTGTCGAGTGGACTCTTCAGCGTGAAATTCTGCCTGGTCATCGTCACCTTCTGCTTCGCCACCTTCATCATCAGCTGTACTGTCGTCGGAGACAACGACGGGGAGCTCTTCTGTTGTCGTGCTCGATTCTGTAAACAAATATTTTGTGATTCATCTCCGTTTCTCCCTCTTCACAACGTGATAAAAAAAATAAATGATGTGTTTCGTAATATCTGGTTGATAATTGTTAAATTCTTACCTGAGGCTACTGTAAGAACATCTTTGCAAAGAGACAACCATTGCGATAAATTATCGGCGGCAAGCATTTGCAGCATACTAGTGAGGGTATCATGTATATCTTTTATCAATCGGCTGTCCGTTTCCGTGTCTAGCATGCTGAATAAAACTCCAGGAAGACCTGTCTCGGTAATAACCAGGCCTTCCACAATGTTTGTATCTCTGCTCTCATTAGCCAATGTCATTGCATGTTCGCATACTTCTTTAGCTTCACGTTGAGCAAGCTGACGCAGGCATGATATTGCGGCCTTGCGAAGTAGCAGGTGATTGCTTGATAACGTGCGCTAAAATTAACAAAAAACAAAACAACATATTTTGGTTTGGATGAACAAACGAGAAAAAGAAAATAATTACAAATGATGAGTGCGATAGAGAAATTTGTCTTTCAACTTACACAGAGCGTGGGGACCAGTGAGGACAGATTCACGTGACGTGGAGCAAAAAGATGCAGTTGTTGTAAGCAACCAGTAGCCTCGGCTTGAACGAGAGGATCTTGATGATCCTGCATTATGGCACAGGCACATAAAAACGACGAACGTGCCATACATATCGTTGACGTATTGCCTGTAACACCGTAGTTTTGGTATATTGATGACAAGTACATGATTTCTGAATCATGTTTGATTGAACGGGGTAATACAAACAGAACATATTACACACCTTGCAATTCCGGTCCAATGGTGGTGATGAGTGCTGACAATACCTTGCCGATGCATTGATGAACGTCGATGTAAGAATGTGGAACATTGAGAAGGAGAGTCAATGCCAATGACAAAGTAGGTTCGACATACCCACGGAACATAGGGCCACCGGAATCAGCGATAAGTGCAAGCGCATGCAATGCCCAAACCTAGAGAAGAGAAATATTTGAATCACGGAATAACACAGAATTCAGTCATACGAAATTTTAACTCATGGCCGAAAATTTGTATAAACAAACCTGTACAACGGGGGATGTGTTATCCTGAGCCAGGGCAAGGAGAATGCTAACACTGGTATTCAGATGTTGACTGGAGCCCATTCCACCGACATATCGATGCAGGCAACCAAGTGCCAGGGAATGTCCAGTTCTGCTTGCTACATCACGAGCCGATTTCAGCCTATCAAAACTTGTCTGCGCCAACTCTGCAGTGAATTTAGAATCTGAAACGACTTGTGCCATTCTTCCGACTGCCTCACCGGCTGCGCACCTCAAAATCGAATTGCTGCTGACTAGTGCTCCCTGTAATTTCGATTAGGGCTGTAGTGGGAATACGACGTGGATTGCCAATTGAAAAGTCTCTCAATTATCACAAAGGCTTACAATGATGAGATTTGTCGCTGACTTCTTGACATCCTCCTGTCCAAAGCTTGTTTTGGCTTCGTTTAGACCTTTCAATCCACTGAGAACAGCTGTAAAAACGTTCATCTGTACAGCTTCCTGTCTTGCGCTCTTGGCATGCTTAATACATTCGCTGAAATGTTCCAGCATTTGCAATCGATGTTTGTTCGCTACACGGGGAAAGATTTGTCCAAACAAAGACACAGACATGTCGATGACAGCCACTCCCAAAGGTAGTGGTCCAGGAACGATTTCACCCTGAATAGGAAACATTAGGTTTCAATTTTGACAAATATACGAATATTCGAGTGCCCGATCGGAGAAATTTTACTGAAAGTAATACTCACTGTTGGTACGGGACGATACAAACAGCACGAGTCATGTTCCAAGGCTCCCGATCCAGCGGCACTGTTGGGTTGTAACTAGAACAACACAGGCAATATGTTGATTTGGTGCATTCGTGAATTTTCCAACAACAGCACACAATAAACCACAAAGAAAGAAGATGAGTGTATTATTGGGAAACGCATTTAGTACCCTTTATAAATCCAAAAAACGCCACCCATGTTATTGATTCGATACGAAATGCCCCAAACGTTAGGTGAAATTAGCCAGATGATGAGAACATGCAGAATAATGACCACGAAGATGATTTGTTAGAAGTAAATGAAACAAGTTTTGATATTCGTGATACAAGCTACCTTTGGTGAAGGGGCGCTTACTATATTGCGGACAAAAGAGTTGAATCGCCAAATTATTTCAAGTTAAAAAATACTAATATTATCCAAATACAATGGTTTTGAAAAATGTTGATAACCGAAAATTATTGTGGCAATAAAAGTATTTTAAAATGATAAAACTGATTTTTCTCGTGACTAGCTGAGTAAAGTAGCCGCCACTGTTTGCAGAGCACGTTACTCACATGTTCAGAATCTGCCCTTCGGTTTGGTTCCATCTAGACACGAACGAGAGCAGTGTGCGTTAATAATTATTGTAAACCATTACCCGAGATCAGTTATAATACATTCATATATGCGCATGCTTGTACAGTCAACTTTCCAACAGAGATCAAACTTTTTCTTTGTCGTTTCGTTCTCCTCTACCACCAAAATAACTCTTACGTTCATCGGATTCCACAAGTAAGCGTTAAGAATGAAAACGAATAAGGTGTGAAAAACATGGACCGTATGAGCCACTGAACCATTCATGAATAAAATACATGAAAACCTGAACAGTTTGCTTGCCAAGGCTGAAGACTCATTTCATTCACCATGCACATGCATTAAGAATTTCATATATTCGTAAAAACTATCCTCAATGAATTTCTCGATTTTCAATGCACAGTATTCGCCAACTAGAAAGCTATTTGATATACAAGTTAGACTACATGATGGTATAAAAGTGCAGCACTAAACAAAAATCAGGATCAAAAGAAATATTATTGATTCAAAAAATTGTGCAATGGGAACGCTTCCATCGATTTATGAGGATAAGAGTTGCCACGGAGTAAGCCGCAGGTGAATTTACTTACCTGATCTTCGATGGTTCGGTGATCTGTTTCTTGCAACCATGTTCCAAGAATGACGGAATCATCGGCATGACATACTACACGTAGCAACGAAGTTGTGGTATTTCCTGGATTCTCGGTAAGCGTGAATTCTGACACCAACATTCTCAGCAGATGTGTATATGAGCCTGTAATTGTCAACGATACATCGATTTTGCGATGAAACCCCTTTCTAATAATTATTTGCCAGACATTATCAGAAAGATCAGAAATTTTTACTGTAAATCCAAATCAAGCGTTAAGAAAATCTACCTTCGAAAGTTTGGGGTGGTAACAGCAACAACGTTTCGTATAAACGTAATCTGACCATTGCGGCTGGAGCTTTCAGTTGTTGACCATAGTTTTTCAGAACAGTAGATAAGCTATAATGAAAAATTCTCAGTCATTGGTTTTGTGGAGAATAAATGACGGCAGAACATGAATTAATCCTGGCATTACATCATGAGGATATAAAAATATATTGTATAATATACTTGGTGAGCATTGCCAAGGCAGATTCGATTGGAGTAAGAAGCCTGCGAGTGATGTCATCGTTGAGTAGGTCCGGGCAATGAAGTAGGAAGCTATGCATAGCGGAGAGTGCTCCGGCACGTCCCTCCAAAGTCACCTGCCAAGTGAACGCATCTCCACGAGCTTTTTCACTTTCTAGTTCTTTGTTTGAGCGCGGGAACGAGTTCCTCCAAAGCAGCAGCATCCGTGGTAGTAATCCCCTCACCACCGCCACACCTGTAATTATAATATTGTGTTGATTAATTTATTCCAGACTGTAACAGGTTTGAATAACTGGTATAATGCTCTTTTGCACGATTTGAAAAAAAATTTAAATTGTCTACTTTGAGGTAGGATAGAATAATTTCAAATTATCGAATTTCTCACCGAGAGTCATAATGGATCCGATTAACAGCCAACCGGCATGAGTTCTATTCAATGATAAGCGGCTGTTTTGACTTGCACTTCTCAACAATTCTTCAGCGGTATTGAATATGATCTGAGAAAAAAATATTGATTATTGATAATTATGGATTGTCTACATCAAGCATAAATCATATGCTAATGGAATTAATCAATTCCTAGAATTATTAATTCAGTAATTGTATGGATAATTGTCTGTAGGTTGAACGAATATGAAAATTCTCTAGCCTGTACCTGGACTGTACAAAGCAAACGACTTCATTTAGTTAGGTCAAAATTAGTTTCTTTTCGACCACTACCTTTCCCTTAGTATGCGGAACTCCAAGTGGCGACAATCTCACGCTTCCTAAAACTGCAGCTAGGGCACTGCTGTACCCAGCTATAGCTTCGGGTGAACTTCTCATATTTTCAATAGCATCTACGCAGCGATCAATCAGTGGTGTTATCTGACTAGGAACAGCGACGCAAATGCATCTCAGACACCACGAGGCTGCCAATCTTGCAGCCTGACACGGGTGCACCAAAACTGCTATAGTTGTTTCGATCAGACCTGTAAAATCAGTTGGAGCAACAGAGATCTCACCTTCATCATAAAAACTGGGAGTGGCGACGGGTATATTTTCAATTAAACTCACTGAGAGACTGATCTGATATAAGATTACAAGCTGTTGTGCCTAGGCCAAGAATCAGGTTTCCCATCTCTTGTAAAGCACAGACTAGCAGGTGCTGGCTGAATAATGTTTCTTGATTGCAGTCTTTAGCATTCTCTGGGCTGAAGTCTAGACCAGAATTAATTATAATTCATTAATACGATAAGTTCTGTGATTAGTGATGAATGAAGTTACTGTCTTCACTTAGTCACATACCAATTGAATTCATTTGCTTCAGAATAACGTGCGCGATTTCTTTGCACGCGGCTGCCTGAGCTCCCTCTCCCAACAGCTTCCCTATGGTACCTCTGAGTATAAAGTTTATGCATTTTCTTGAGTATACCGCATCGACGTGGGAACTTGCCGCCTTAGGATTAGCAACTAGATCTAGGACATGGGCAACCAGTGTGCTGATGTTACGCTCGAGCCAGACACCTCCAAGAATTTGTACGAACACTACGTAAGCCTGAAAAAATAAAAAAAAATATGATGACATGATGACACTGAGAATAATAATTGTTGGTCCCAGATTTCCTTAGCATCACGTCTATTAATGTAGAACATTGTACCGGGGCAGCCATTTGCAACTATAGGACATTTTTGGCTGTAGAAACGTTTATTTCTTAGTCTCTTGGTATTGGTGGCCAGAAAAACGAAATGAATGTATATTTTTATGTCTGGGAATCAGCATATGCAAATTTGGATGGATTATTATATTGTACAATGCTCACATGCGTAACTCCGACTCTGACTTCTCGGTTGACACCTGAACTGCCCTTAATCATTTCTCCGGTTCCTTTCAAAAAACCTGCACCACCACGAAGAAACCCAGACATCAGTATGTTCAGTGCCTCGTCCAATGATATTGGCTTGTATCCTTTGATCTGAGACGCTGAAACCACAGAGGAAATCGTTTTGATATTGATTCCGTATCCCAGTGGGGTTCAACCGGTGGAAAATAGTCCATGCATCTCGTTACCTGCAGGATTACTTCCCTTCGGTGCTGGTTGTTGAGTAGTTGCAACCAACGCGCCAAGTAATTTAGCGACCGTACATCTTACTTCATAATTGGAACCTTCGAAGGCCCGGAAACACAATGTGGCAACACTTTCAATTTCGGTGGTGCACAGAAACGGTGCATGGTTCAACATTTCCAGGAGACACTGGAATGATTGTTTGATTATTTACTGATTCAATTCACGTAGAGTGTCATATCATTCTCTCAGGCAATTACAGTCAAAGGTAATTGACGATCTTATATCAGAAAATTAATGTTCTTTAAATATTCTATTCAACAGAAATGCTACAAGTACGCAGCTAATCACTACAGTTTCGAGGGTACAATGAAACCAACTTGTCGGTGATCATTTGGCGCCGAAAAATAGTCGCATTCACGTCAAAGCGAGGGAAAAAAAATTATAATCTTCGTTCACTTTGGTAAATTGAATAAATTCGTAAACGAGTTTACCTTAGCGGCGGCGCACCGCACCGCCATCACTCTGTCAGTCAGACAGTGTCTTGCCACTTTGTAGATTTCCTTGTGAACATTTGTGATCGCAGATCCCATCCCCGCGCATACCTAATGACGAAATGGTCAATGATCGTTATTTTCCCAATACGGAAATTGAACTGTATGAAACGTGCGAGAGTTCCCTTACCTTTTCAAGTGTGTGCATTATCTCTATCCGAGTCTGTGATTCCGCCGAACGAAGTGACTTTATCAGTATTTGCACAGTGTCCTCGTACGACCTTCCCATCATTCGTCCCAATTTCTCGTACATACATCCGACACAGCATATGGCGGCCCTGTATGCGGAATGAGCTTGTTAGTTTGCCAATGTTTGATCGATCCCGGTGCAATTTTTCCGAAATGATAAACGCCTTACAATTTCGTTGGTAGAAAGCTTGGAGAATCGTCTTTGTTTTTTAGAATATCATTGCACTTGTTGACAGTATCAAAAAGCAGAAATGTGTCACCAACACTGAACAGAGTAGCGAGGCATCGTGCAATCAGACGACGAGTTGGTGGTCCAGGAGCACCTTGCATGTGCCTTGTTAGCTGTTCCACCAATTTCTGTTGGCATCCTTTGATGTCACTCTGAAACACCATGTAAGAGATTTTTTTTCTTAGGTGGGTATATCATGAGTTGGCAGAATACCGTAACTAGTAATCAATCTGCTGAATGAAATAGGGTCCTGGATTCTGAACAATGTGATTTCAATGGCTTGCAGACAGGCATTGAATAGCAAAAAATGTGTCGAATTTAATTCGCGTATAATTATGCATTGGGATATGATTAGATAGAAACATTCTTGGCCGAGTCATCCTTTTCACCACCTAGATGCTATCCTTTCAGAATCCTGACAACAATTTTTACTCGCAAACATTTCTCATTGTCAGATTTATTTTGAAATTATTCACAATACATTTTTCGATAATGGTACCATAATCTTGTAAATCACCAAGAATTCTTTGAACTTGTAAACGCGTCCAACTTTCGTGCCATTTTTCTTGTATTGCGTTGTTATTGATACATGTTTTTGAGACGTTCCACCCAAGCGGAGATTTTTTTTTAATGCGTGAATATAAATTTAATGTTGACCTTGTGCGTGAATTACTGATCGTTGTTTTGGCCGGGAAGGTGCTAACTATAGAATCAGTAAAACCACGCAATAATAAAGTGCACTTGTATTCGTGTATCGCAGGGATACAAAATCAGGATTTATCATTTATTATTTTGCGGCATTCTCTCGTACATTCTGATAATAAAAATTCTTGATAGATCGCATGAACTGCGTCAAACATGCGTAGAGTCCACGTAATATTTTCATACAAAGTGTGGCTACTGCAGGTAAATGTAAATGCGAAATCCTGAACCAGTTTGACTGACCTCGAACGGTTTTGGTTCCAGTTTATTTATTTTCATTTGTATTCAGCATACGTATATTTAATAATTAGTCGATCAAGATAGTGTCGAGTAATGGAACTGACAGTTGGAAATCAATTAGCAGGTTGACATCTCCGGATAGATACCTGAAAAGACGGCAGAATCAATGCCGGCCGAATGGTACCAAACTGTAATTGCGTGACGTTTGATGCTGTGAGAGAGAAAACGTTCATTGGAAGCAATCGAACCGTTTGATCGAATGCATCCGGAGAATTAGCTGATTTGTTCCGTGATTGGAAATTATCGATTCTCACAAGTGCCCGTACGATAAATATTCAAAAGAGCCGATTGAACCACCAATCCCTGCGTTCGTGTATCTCAATTGTATCATATAATTCTAGTCACATTATAAATTGCGCAGTTTTTATGAACAAAAGAATTCCATTATTAAATTCATGTATGAAAAAGGTAATTGCTACTACGATCGGTTCAAACGACGATTTAATACGAGCTTACGTTGTTTTATTTCGAATCAACTGAATCAAGTATTGGCAATGAATGAATGTGGTTATATAAAGATTCAATAATAATACTGTAATCGGAGTTGCGGTAAGAACGATGAATTGTACTGTATAGTGTATTTATTATCGCGATGCAATTCCAAAATCGCACACGAAGGTGTGTATTCGCTGACGAATAAAAATATTTACTATTATAATATCGATGAAAAAAAATAGTACAAAAAATACATATGGCAATGCAAAAACTGTTCACAAGTCTTGAAAGAGCGACCATTCAGGATAATCAGCGAATTAATAAATAATCTTCTGATCAACTTATGTAACTTGCCAAGTGGTTATTTTTTTCTGGTTCCGAATTGAGAATTGAGTACCGCGATGAAGTCACAATCGAATAAATTACATCCATATAATTATACAGCACAATTTAGTAACGAAGAGGAAAAGATCGCGGTTCGCCTCGGGAAACGAGAACGAGGCGTGTATGGCATCTTTCGATTGAAATTGAAATACGATCTCACGATGAGGCATGCAAAAGTGGGAGAATTTCAATTTAGGCACCTTTTGAGCAGCTACAAGGACTTTATCCAGAAAACGCAACCATTCGAAGACAAAGACGGGTCTTTTAGCCTCCGGGATTTGGTTGAGCGCATCTTCGTTAAGGGTGAGACTGTGACTCAGTTCCATCATCGTGACGGTCCCTCCTCCTTTATCTGCACGTTCGATGCACCCTCTGCGCCTGAAACACGAGACGAGACATATTATGCCATTATAGAATCGCCGTTAAGGTTTGAAAAAAAATTATGGATCTTATATTACGTGTAAAGTACAACCGTAACAACGAGAATTACAAAATTATACTTCTTCTTTAGGTGTTATTACCTGGAGTCATTTTACACTTCCAACGACCTCAAGTTATTATAATTTTTTTTTTTTTTCTTAGATGAATGGACATTGCTATCGAGGTTTCCACACATCAAAACAATCATAAATAATTATTTAATAACTGAGAACTCGCTCGAAAAATAGAAAACAAAATTAAGATTCTATCTCGACAGCGAATAGGTAATTTCTGCATTTGACGATGGTGTTCCAAAGAGTAGATCAAATTTGATAGCCATATATGCATACACACGTCACGGGATAAAATCGGTATAATGTTATCTCGTGCGTAGACTGATTGGAATGATTTGTATATCCAAGTAGGCAGTTAATAGCGTTCAAGCTACGCGTAGATAAATGTCTATCATCTTTGTTATTTCGAGTCATTAAATTTGAAACGTTGGAAGGTATCAAGGCCGCTAGGTTGAGACAAACATCCTCTGTGAATCCAGTAATCGCTAATTTCTTTCCTGCGGTTTTAGCTTCGGTTAATATCACATCAGACTTTGTTTTGCAAATTCTTTACGAATTAGGACATTGAATTTCTATAATCGGTCGTTCGTATTGAAGAATGGGAGGACGAAGGCTCTAATGTAAGTTCAGTATGACTACACACGGACAGAGAATCAGGACGCCCGCGCCGGTGATGATTTATAATGACACATAACGATGAATGTAATAAAAATGAGTAGGTTACTCGTGCCCACTACTTGTACCGCTGGCAAATAGCACTTGCATACCCAAAATAGTAGCAGTTGCACACAGAAACAAACGTTCGTTCATATTCATGTCAGGGTCTTACCGTTGTACCTTGTAATAATATCGTCAGGTGAATATGAGAACGCATAAAAGTTCTCGAAATTTTTATAAACTTTTATTATCCAAACGTATTCTGGTCAGTTTGATGCGTCAAAGTCGAAGAAATAGTAGGATGACTCTGAATGATGATATGAATCGCGTAGCATGGATCCTCTGTGTAACTTACGGTGAACCACGTCTAGACGAGATAACCATTCGATTGTGAACTGAGTGTTCGAACGGAATATATATATGATTAGCAATAAATGTTGCGATGTTGATGAAACAATAACATCGTTCGATAATATGCATACGTCACATTTTGGAATATCGTGAAATCACATAGATTAGAGGTGTGTACATCGTGTGATGTCAGCATCGCACTGCACATGCCAATAAATTCTGCCATCATGTGCGAATTATGAAAATACAATATTATTACTCAGAAATATGTTATTCGGATTATTATCAGGTTTAACTTTCAAATTACATAGTGGAACGTATGACGTAAATCGAAATCGGATGCGTTTAGAGGGTACAATCAGAATAGAACCTGTCTATTATACGTCTCAGATTGGCGTGAGATTTAGGCTGCAGGCGATTGCGGATGCCGAATCAAATGAGCACGAAGCAATGCCCGTGAAATAAGGATGATTAAACGTACTTTTGACTACTCGTGCGTAGTAGTATCACGTTAGGAAAGCATTACACCGCAAAGTTTAACGAGTTTGCTAGATACCAACATTTGCAACCATGATCTTTCCACGATCGGATGACCGAGTCAAACCGTTGAAAGGGTGTTTTGTCTCACAGACAAACAAGTTCTTTCGCATAATCCCGAGGCCTCTCACCTTCTTTGTGGTCGCGCAATGAAAAATAACTTTTTACAACCCAGCAGAGAACTTCGACGTGGTATACATCGTCAATTGTTCACTCACGATGATTCGATTTTGAATACTGTCAAGCCGAAACGTATCTTCACTCGAATTCGATAATGACCCACTTCGACGAATCGAACGAAGTAAAGACTATGAAATGGACATCTCTCGCATCGGATGATCAAAATTTTTGCACTCACTCTTCGCGCAAAACATAACCCTGGCCTATAAACAGTTACTTTACGCGCATGCCACATGAATGCATGTATATTCTTCGACACCGTGTTACGTGGCAATTACCATTGGATGGATTCCCTTTGATTGTATCGCGTAGGAAGACGTGGCATATAATATTGCAATCGACTTGACAACACATATGTCTAGTAAAAAACTGTTTTTGTATTCCGGTGATTCTACCAAATAAAAAGTCAAGACTGCGATTTAGAATAACGTGTCTTTTCATGTACGCAACAGGAAAAGATAAGATTGTTTGTTTTAGATCACGGAGTACAAAGTTTATCCAGGAACTAATATATTCCGCGAGATTTGACACGAGTGTAAAAAATGACACCAGCACACTTGTTGGTTGTATAAAGCGTCCGGATTCTCTTGACAAATGTACACCAAGCCTATGGTGAACAGGTGAGTATAAAAAGAAAGTTAACTTGTCGATTTGATACAATGATAACGTCTCGATCTTTGCAATATCGACATCTATCTCAATGTACAACGCCGAACAAAAAAATGATATTGAGAAGATAGACTGACAATTAACCTATATTATAATTAGGCAGTGTATTCGGATTTAGAAACACATGTCAAAGGTGTTCAATAACTAATCTCGCTACATATGTCATATACATGAAGAAAATTCTGTGCATCTCAATAGCTACTAGGTGACAGGTGAGACTTTAAATTATTACACTTTTTTCTGTCGTTTATAATGTGAAACCAGGGACAGGAAGAATCTGAGCTTAACAGCTTTAATTGGGTATAAATTATTCAGAGTCGGAATGTAAGTGGAATACGACTTATCGATAACATTAATCAGCTGGTATTGGACCCGAAGCGGAATGATAATTATACATTTTTTGATGGATAATGAATATTTGCATTATATTCAGGTTTTCAGGCTGTACCCGTTACAAGCTGGGCAACATGCTGCAAAGGTGTGGGGTGACGAAAACGCGAACATATTATACAACATTTTGGAAGAGGTATAAACAATTAGTTTGTCAGTTCAAACAAGGAAATGTCATTCAAACATTTGAACAATACGATCAACACTAAACTGAACTGCGCGTCCGTGAAGAATAAGATTTTTTCTACATCTTAAGAGCATGCTGGAGTCAGGCTTTACCGACCGTACCCGGTTTTCACTTGTTTTCACTGATAGCAAAGCCTACGCGTCACGAACGCGAAAAAGGAATTAATAGCGCAATTCTATATTGAATTCCGAAGATTTATATTGCAAAACTTCTTTATTTCATGCACTAATCGAGACAGGAAATGGTTTTCTGCACAAAATGATAATTGTCGACATTCGACAATTTTTTTCACATTCCTGTCTCGATTAGTGCATGAAATAAAGAAGTTTTGCAATATAAATCTTCGGAATTCAATAAGTAATATTCTTTGTTAATGTTGCTGCTATCAATGTGAAAATGTACAAACGCCTGACTCCAGCATGCTCTTAAATTCCCAACAACAAAATAAAATGTATTCCGAAAATAGAATCAGTTAATCATACTCTCTAAATTTGAGTGAGTACAGAATTCGTTTTTTTTTTTTCCTGAAAATAGTCTGTTGCCTGATTCCAAAACAGAAATTAATTTACGTTATCGAAATCGCAGTACCGACCAGAAGCAGCACGGTTTTATGTACCACAGGTTCCTAATTCCAACAGAACGTAGAAAGGTAAACAAATATAACCAGTTAGTTAATATTGATGGTTACATAGTGTATCTAGTAGCAAATTCCAAGAAATATCATACGACAAGACATAAATTACTAATGGAACATCATTGAAATATGTAGTCTCAAAGTTGAACTTTGAGATTATTTTCCCACCTTCATTGCAGTCTTCATCTCCATATGAACCAAGTCTTTTCGACCATATTTCATCATCTCTCTTCTGCAACCTGATTTGACAAATGCTTTTGCATCTGTGAAGCAGGATACCGTGAGACTAACTAGAGAATAAGATCAAACAAAGATTCCCACGAATCAATTGCCAGAGATAAGTGGTTCCTTAATGACTGCAGCAATCTGGGTCCTGACGGATACATTTGGGCTTTCGGATCGTTCCAAAAACTAGAAAAAGGCAGTATCGCAAACTTGGTGCACGCAATAGGGTCATTATTACCTGTGAAACGATTAAATTCGACATTGGATTCAACCGGAGATCATTTTCGTGGGATTCATGGTTATCCTACCGCTTATTTGTTTACACAATCATTAGTCGGCCGTGCGTCAGTAACTTACGGAGTAGGTGAATGCGTGGCGTGACTGCGAACACACGATGCTGTCATCACTGCTGTACAATTCATAGTTTACTGATATTTTAGTAAAATTAATCATTTTTAATTCAGCTAACGCGGTTATTTCCTCGTACCGGTCTGTGCATTAACGTTTCAAGTCCACGATTTTGTTTCAACAGCTTTATAAATCACATTAGAGAACAAGAAGACGTGTAAATTAATTCTCAATATCTCAACTACATCGTATGAATAAGATAATATTCGGCAAATTTATAACCACGTTCGGTAAGTACCATCGAAGTTACGGGGGTCAACAAATATTTTGTACGTCTTAAATATCGAAAACACGTATATCGCTCTCTCATTTCGTAGAAAGAGAGGCGATGAGATGCGTTGAAGATTAAAATAAACTGTTCACCTTTTTTTCATCTATTTCTTCAAATAAAAAGTTGAAACAACACTATTTAAGGAAGCTTCAGGCGAAATACTGTTCTCTGCGTACTATTATTACTCTTTAGAGGCACTAAATGTACTGGAATTTATTTGCCCGTTGCCATGATTCAAGACCCTCTCTTCATCCATCACTTTCTCAACGTCAGAGTAAAAACAATGTGTTCTCACTCTCCAGAAACATACATCTGCACAGTTGTAAAGGGTGAAATTCTCGAGTTAGGAGTTATTTTACTAAAGGATCCAGCCATTTTTTTTTTTGTATCATCTTTGTCTCACTAGGATTTCCTCGGTCATTTCTCATTATTTCATTTATTTTCTCACTTATTTCTTATCATTTCATTTATTTCTCATTATTTCAGTTATTTCCGCGGTTATTTTTCAGCATTTTACGAGCCATTTACAAGTTATTCGAAGGAATTATTTTCCCCTCGGGTCCAGCGTGACCAAAAATTACCAAAATTCCAATTGACCTAATGCAAGTTGGGCATGCGTCCATTGTGAATGTTCATCAAGTTTTACTGCGATATCAGCGATATAATATGTCATCCAATGGTTCTTTGCACTTCACACCATCACAAATATATCACGATTTTCATAAGATCGACCGAACCATACATCTTTTCCAGTTCAATTAATTTTAGCGCGAGATCATCACTGCCAGATAATGAAAGTAACATAAAACCACATTGACAGGTGTCTGTGCTCGTTCTACACACGGTTTCTAGAAAAAATTGCAACCTGCGTCACTAGTTTTAATGGGAAATATAAACCGTGTGTGATCGGCCCATACATATTCGCAAGGTTTTAGTGAGCTGTATTCAATGCTATGAACACGGACGTTACGTGTCAGATTTGGAGAAAAAAAAAAGATTAACGAATAAGTTGCCGCACCTTTTGGCAAACCGCGTTTAAATGCACGCGACTTATGTCTTGTGGAAAAACAAGAACCGAAAAGAATATGCCTGAGGTTCAGAGCAGGCAGCAATATTACCTTGGACTGTTTCGCCTAATCTTTGACTCAAAATCGTTTCTTTTTCGTATACTTAATGTTTCCTTGTTTTCCCACATACTTTTTTGTCTCTTCGTTAATTTTTACCTGCATGTTCGAGAACGAAGACATGAAAATTGCAAACATTTCGCCGTGTTGAAAAAGTGACTATCAAAATTTGTTCTACCCCGTCGATCATTGGTTGACGAAATACAATGTTTTACAATCAAAATTGATTTAAAATCAAAATAGCAGCTAGAAGAAGTTCACCATTTTTTGTGCCAGGATTACTCAAAATATACGGTACTTACTCATCAAACAGTTTTATGATCAACCACCTGCGAGTATATGTGGAAAAAAACAACATAAAATAAATTTTTTTTTACTTTTTTTGATCACCGAACCTTCGGGTTTGGAATATCAGATTGTGAGCACAAGATTAAGGCATGATAATTAAAAGCTTGATCAGCGACGATATTTTACAGAGCTGTTTATTAATTTTTTTTTTTTTTTAATCCACGCGTTACCTTGGCGAATTGAGGCTGCGAGTTCTTTCTATATGTTCAATTTTTTTTTTCTTATATTCCGTTGAAGCCTTCTGCGCGGTTCTTCATCTGCGTCAGTCGTCACCGCGGTGAATTTTTGGCTGGGCAAACGTTGATATTGCTACTTGAAATCACGTTTGGAATAAGATGAATACGCCGGGTTACATATTTCTGTCACATTTGTCGTCATATAATAATCACCGATAAAACACCACATTAATTATAGGAACGTAAAAATATCTATGCTTCTTAAGAAGCGTTACCTGTATCGTTATCCTCTTTTATGATAATTCATCCGCGATTTGGAATATTTTGGGAATATACGATTAGGGTCCTTGTCTTGTCATCTTTACTAAGCGATAACATGTCACACTGGTATTACATCATATTTCAGAGCTCCCAAAGCGGTGAATCCCAATGTAAATTCACCAAAAACATTTATAACGTTAGCACTTGTTTATGGTGCTGACGCCGAAATGAAACACAAACTATAATTCATTTGAAATCTCACCATATAACGATGTGAGATATTCATATTCACGCGTCATATCACATTCCCAATTTCAGTAGGTGCTTGATCCAATAGTATACGCATATAATGTGTTGAAAATATGGGGAATAGAAAATTTCTGTTGAGTGTGGGGTAGAAGCACCGTTTTGGGCCACCTCACCATTTGTGGTCAGATCTTAAAGGTCGATGACTCATTTCCGATGCCTAAATTTCATCAATTATTCGATTACTATCGGCTTAAAGAAAGTCTTGGATGCAGTTTTTCAGTAATTATTCAGTTACAAACCAATTTATTCGAAGGCGCAAGTGCGTTATTCGTTTTTGTACCGTTTGTGCTCGGAAATGTAGCATTTCGCAAGCCCTCTACAGGCAGGGCGAATGACATTAGGCCGAATCCGCGTGGATTCACCCAGATTTTCCGGCCATGTTTTTTGTGGAGGCTGAAACTTTTTTTAGGGGTTCTTTGGCGTATTTTAAGCGACCCGTGTCCGAGGGTTTCGCCCGAAAATTTTTTGAAGGACCGTATTTATTAATTTTAAATTTGGCGAGAAAATCAGTCTTTTTAAAACGAATTTCAGAAAAACTGCTGTAAAATTGAGCCAAATGGACTGATTTTGACGATTTTTTTTTCAAAATGTTCAGAATTTCCTCACCTTTCAGGTCACACCTATAGTTTTTGATTTTATTGCAATGCGAGTCCACAATTTTGAAAAAACTGAAAAGATTCGAAAATTTTCAAGTCAAAATATCTCAAAACACCACATCTTTTTTTTCGCTCGTTTTTTTATATGTTTTTGTACATGAACAGTACTAACTTCTCCGAAAGCGGCATCCCCAGTACTTTTTTTAAACGCAAGATATAGCCGATTCCCGAAAATAACAGGTTTTTTTGGCGTTTTTCGCCGTTTTCACGTGTTGTATCGAGTTTGAATATTGAATACGCTTCAAAAGTCATAGCTGTGATACCTACATTACATTTTAACATTTTATAAATATGAAACACGAATTTTAATTGACCACAACCCGCTACCAGAGTCCTACTTGAACGAAAAATGTTTCAAAATAAACATTTCAGATACGTTAATTTTTCAATAAAAACCACAATTATTATTCATGTTTCTTGAACTTTTTCTTCATAATCATATAGGTATACACTCTCACGAATTTGTGATGTATTTGCCCCTGACTCATTTCACACCGAGAGAATAATCTAGCGAGATCAACCGAAGTCTGCTCGGAATTACCGAAGTGGTTTAAAAGGTCTCTCGTCGGTTCTATGCTTCAATCGAGAGCAAGCGAAACAGAGATACCTGTTAGCGGTGCGCGCGTAGTGCAGTTGATATATTTATTTCACTCCGTGCGTAAAGCGTGACTTTTCGCACGCAAGCGTGCGTATAATCGGACTTTACCCGCGTTTGTGATATAAAATTTTGTTCGATACATGTGCGAAAGTTGTTTTTCTACTCGTGAGATTGTCACCCTCGCTTTGCTCGGCCCCCGTGTAGAAAATTGGTTAGGCATCCAAGACTGACGAAAGGGCCCCGGTCAGGCGTAATCAGGGCTTCCTCAACAGGGGTTCCACACTGTTTCCAAACTGGGGCCTATGCAGGGCTTCTTAAGGAATCCTGGATTAATTTTGTCCGGATTTGCCCATCTACTGCCAAAGTGGGACCTAGTTGGGCCTTCTTTATCCGTCCAGACTGAATTTCTACCTACCTACCGGGGGCTTATTTGGAATTCCAAACTGAATTTAACTCCACTTCGCACACCTTTGACCAAGCGGGGGCCTAGTCGGGAAATCCTCAGTAAATAATGCCAGAATTGTTCGGGTTTTCCAAACTCGCGCCAAACTGGGACCTAACGGGGGCTTATTTGGAATTCCAAACTGAATTTAACTCCATTTCGCACACCTTTGACCAAGCGGGGCCCTACTCGGGAAATCCCTATCAATTGATGCCGAAATTGTTTGGTTTGTCCAAACTCGCGCCAAACTGCGACCTCACGGGGGGTTATTTGGAATTCCAAACTGAATTTAACTCCATTTTGCACACCTTTGACCAAGCTGGGCCCTACTCGGGAAATCCCTATCAATGGATGCCGAAATTGTTTGGTTTGTCCAAACTCGCGCCAAACTGCGACCTAACGGGGGCTTATTTGGAATTCCAAACTGAATTTAACTCTATTTCGCACACCTTTGACCAAGCGGGGCCCTACTCGGGAAATCCCCATCAATTGATGCCGAAATTGTTTGGTTTGTCCAAACTCGCGCCAAACTGGGACCTAATGGGGGCTTATTTGTAATTCCAAACTGATTTTAACTACATTCCGCAAACATTAGCCAAACTTGGGCCAAGTTGGGGCTGATTTGGGTATCCAAGTTTATTCTGTCCAGGCTAATTTCCTGACCTTTACCAAACTTCGGCCAAGTTCTAGGGTTCATCCAGGCATTACAATTGATTTTGTCCGGAGTTTCCAAGCCTGTGCCCAGCTTAGACCTAATTTGGGCTAGTTGGGTTGTATGGGAAAGTATATGATTATGACATTGCGACATTCTCTGCTCATCTAAATAACTATAATCGTCAGTCTTTCAAGTTTGTGTCCACTGTTCCTTCCAATACTATAAATTTTTGATTCGTAGCTCGATGTTAACAAAGACCTGGTGGTCGTGCGGACAGCGTACTGGATTCATAAGTGGAAGATCGGAGGGTAGCAGGTTCGAGACCGGTGGCGGACATGAAAATTTTTATTTGATCAAACTCAGCGATTCATTAGAAAAAAAGTGAATCATCGTCACTTAATTGAAATCGGATCGTTTGGAAGTGATACCGGAAGAAGAACTTCCAGCCTAAATTTTTTGAAATATTTTTATAATTGATGGGGCATCGGAAAATACAGCCAATAAAGGCCCAAGGTTGCCGAATATTCAAGGCCCAAGTTTGTCAACCTATATAGGCCCAATTTTGACATCCAAAGTTGGCCCTTGTTTGACTACCAGTTTTGGTCCAAGTTTAAGAACCCGTGCAGGGCCAAGTAGAAAAAGCGTTACATTTCGACACTGGCCCATTACGGACAACCAAACTTGGGCCTAGAGTATATCAAGGAAAAATAACTAGGCCCCAGTCAGAGCCCGGATAAAATTTCTACACGGGGGGGGACAAACCTCCCACTCGTGCCAAAACAAACCTTTCGCACTTGTATCGAAATATACTATTCTCTCACACTCTTCCTCACATTAAACATAGAATCAAAAGACTTTCCTCCGATAACTACAACGAACTTGACTGAACAATGACTTCGGTTGATCTCGCTAGATTATTCTCTCGGTGTGAAATGAGTCAGGGGCAAATACATCACAAATTCGTGAGAGTGTATACCTATATGATTATGAAGAAAAAGTTCAAGAAACATGAATAATAATTGTGGTTTTTATTGAAAAATTAACGTATCTGAAATGTTTATTTTGAAACGTTTTTCGTTCAACTAGGACTCTGGTAGTGGGTTGTGGTTAATTAAAATTCGTGTTTCATATTTATAAAATGTTAAAATGTAATGTAGGTATCACAGCTATGACTTTTGAAGCATATTCAATATTCAAACTCGATACAACACGTGAAAACGGCGAAAAACGCCAAAAAAACCGGTTATTTTCGGGAATCGGCTATATCTTGCGTTTAAAAAAAGTACTGGGGATGCCGCTTTCGGAGAAGTTAGTACTGTTCATGTACAAAAACATATAAAAAAACGAGCGAAAAAAAAGATGTGGTGTTTTGAGATATTTTGACTTGAAAATTTTCGAATCTTTTCAGTTTTTTCAAAATTGTGGACTCGCATTGCAATAAAATCAAAAACTATAGGTGTGACCTGAAAGGTGAGGAAATTCTGAACATTTTGAAAAAAAAATCGTCAAAATCAGTCCATTTGGCTGAATTTTACAGCAGTTTTTCTGAAATTCGTTTTAAAAAGACTGATTTTCTCGCCAAATTTAAAATTAATAAATACGATCCTTCAAAAAATTTTCGGGCGAAACCCTCGGACACGGGTCGCTTAAAATACGCCAAAGAACCCCTAAAAAAAGTTTCAGCCTCCACAAAAAACATGGCCGGAAAATCTGGGTGAATCCACGCGGATTCGGCCATTTTTGTTTCAATATTGCAGCAAAAGTTATCATGTTTACATATGCATGCGGGTATTTTTTTTTCTTCCAATAAATCAACTATATTCAATCGTTGCGTACATAGAAAATAGCAGAAATGGCTTTTTTTTGTACCACATCTAAGTTATTGCTTTGTCATCGATTTTTATTTTTATTGAGGTCATTAGTAAAATAGTAAATCATGCGAAGTGAAATCTTTTGTGTTCACGATGCACTGTACGGTCGCTCTGCTCCAGGCGCATGGACTATACTATATATGGTTTCCTCTGAAACAATATTCACGATATATAAGTGATTTACAATTCCGTAATTATTACATTTACATTATCCACATAGTGCAATGGATGAATTTAATTTATGACTGTGAAAAAAACAGAAACACAATTGCATATTAATTCATCGGCCATCCTGGTTCACGCGGAATATAGTTGTTTGCTCACATAATTAAAATACGCATGTTTACGGAAAAAGTGAGCAATGCCAGGAAGACGAGCAGGACAACGGTCATAGAAATGTCAAGATCTCCAATGCGTGTATTCCTAACGACTGAGCAGTCTGAAGTTGGCGAAAATCGGGAAACAAGCTTTCAGACTGTTCTGAACCAATCCAATTGTCTGGAAGCTCATTTTTAGATTTTCGCCAACTTCAGACTGCTCAGTCGTTAGGAATACACGCTGATACTGATAAAAAATGAATAAATTACCGCGAATTGAACATTCATAGTCGCTTGGAAGCCTGCTCTCACACCAATACTGAACGGATTTATCTCAAATGTCCGCAAGCTAGCTCAATATATAAAAACAGTCTTTCGCTTTCACCACATATATAGAATGTACTAGAGGAGAATCCAGTAGCATACTGCATATAATTACCCGTCTGGGATCCCCAGACTTGAAACATGTTTTCAAAGAGCCTATTCGAATCTTTGAAAAAAGCGCTTTGTTTATGCTCTAAGGAAGGAGCTCAGGGGTCAAAGACGTCAGCCTTCAGTTTCAATTATGGCGGTGCTCACGGATTTGGAAGTACCTATATAGTCGAAGTCGAAGATATGGTGTTTTTTTTTTTTTTTGCTCATTTTTACAGTGCAAAACGATTAAAAATCATGTCAAGCGAGTAAAAATCACGAAGACGCCTCAGCCTTCGACCACTCATTTACCTCTTTTTTTTTTTTTTAAAGGTCTGCAATCGTGCAAGGCTGACGCTCACGATTTATGAGACATGCCTAACCAACTAATGAGTGGCGGATAATTGTTACACGGCAGCCGTGAGTGTTATCTGTACCATCGAGGAAAGGCACTCTAGAGACTAACCTTCATAGGCTATTTTGAATATCAATTGAATATGAGTTCAAAGGGTCAACCACTCAACAAGTCAGGTGTAAATCTCGTTGAAGAGTACTGCGAGCACTGCACAAAATCGTATAATCATTTTCTCAGAAACTTCGAGTCTTCAAGTGACGTATACAATCCATATGATACATAATAACACAGTTCAGCCCTCATGCATCGTGTGAATATTTCCGAATAGTATCACCAGAAAAAAATTCCGAAAGCCTGATGATGGAAACTCAATGTCCACTCGAGCGTGGGCGGTTTCGTAACGGCAGATGAAAAAAACGAAAAAATCAACGCGACATATTATTATACCAATGTGTTCAAATTTAACAACCCATTTAATTTCCTAAAGCATGGATCGACCCTCATTCTTCATAATGAGTGAGTATAGCGGGTATCAGAGATGCAGAAAAATTAATGATGAGAAAATGTGTACCACACGAGCCCACACCTGATATCATTTTATAATTGCAGATTTCGACTTTCGCGGTTACTCAATATGAAAATCTCAACATTGATTTCATGCTTTCGTATAATATGTAGGTACGTATAATTTTGTTCTGTGGTACATAGACCCCTGTCAGGGGTCTGAAACCCAATGAAGGAAAAGGAAAAAGAAATATCATTTTTTGCTCTACTATTGCTGTACAACAGCAAGGATAATAATATAATTAATCATATTTAGGAGAGTAATAATCCAGGATACCTCGACGGAGAAGAAAAAATTACAATCGAGGATATTCAAAGTTGTTACTATGAATTGAATCGATTAAGAAGTAATTAGCTGCCTCTTTCTACAGGTAGTATAGCGGTTGAAACGATTTGTGAGAACATCATACTCCGTGAAGTTCACCTGCACGTACTGTATAGGTTCATATCACTTCCTTGAAAGATGATTACCCTGACGAATGAGTCTCTCAACATCGCTTTGAACAAAATGTACTTGCAGACGTTTAACCCGTCAGCACTCGTGCTATGAGACTTTCTCCCACGCTCTTATCCAATATCATATACATTACACTGATTTCTTATAATCGCGTGAGTACATGGTTTATATTTTTCGTGTCTCGATTTCATTCTCTTTGCCGTTATCATGGTATTTCTCGCATTGGAGGTGTACGTCAGCTATGAGAGGTTCTCTCATCGCGCGAGTATACAAATTATGGTTATGACATTGCATACTGTCTATTCATAATTTCACGTAATATTGGAGAAGAAGATCTGAAGATTTTCTGATTTACAGAAGTGTTCAAAGGTCTTCCATCAATTGTTATTAATCGCTAATGTCTTGCTTGTTGGACACGTGGACAGTGGAAATGTAATGCAAAAATATTCATGGTTTATACCGCGATAAGTATCAATTAGATCACCTAATCATTATAGTTTCAACGCGAGTTAGAATCAGATACGTAAACTGTGAAATAAAAAACAATAATTTATTCACAACTGCACTAAAGGTTGCAATCGCCGAGACTGTCTCCGTTTATTGCTCATCTGTTATTAGTGTTGACATTTTTTTTCGCTCAAAAAACTTGTTTTTTCCGCGCTTATTGCTTCTCATAGTTAATCATTCTTTCGTAGGTTTTCCTCCATATTGTATACGTATGTATAAACGAACAGACAGTCGTCAATCGCGTCATGACAAAAAGTGTTAATTGTATAAACTAGACATTTTCATTTCAATAAAGTATTACCATACATCATTTCTAATGGAAGGTTCTAAAAACTTTACAGACACGAGATTCATCCGGAGAATAGGCACTTCGAAGACTTTTTCTGGAATTACAGGTTAACGACGACATAGGAATGCGAGAATAACAACCCATCTTTAAAAAAGGACGATTGAAAAAATTCATTAATAAACACACTCCATCGAGAGAGGGAATATAAAATTATAGAACTTTCGAATATGCACGCGTGTAGGGCACGTCACCTTTGCAGTTATTCGAACTATGATCCCGCTGTTTCACAATCAGTCAAATATTTACCACGTGTCAGATGTGTATCACTCAAAGTATGAAAAACGATTCCATTGAAATTCATTCCAGTTGGATTCTTTCGCACAAAAAGAATTGTGAAATCGAGATGCTAATCGAAGAGTTATATCGCGTTCTTCAGTCTCCTGTAATTATTGTGATGCTCGTCATTCCAGGTATCATGATGAATGAGCTAAGGTGATTCGTAAGAGAAAAAAAATATATAGAATGTTATTTTTTGACTACTAAGTACTAACGTCATGATTCTGCACTGTAACCTGAAATTATTATAAAGGAATACATGTGATAACAAAAAATAACTGACGCATATAATCACTTTACAACCACCAATTAAGTATACTGTAAGATAGTCAAATGTCGCTTTGAGTTCATCCTCCGACGCATACAATCCCGTGACGTCAGGCAGAACTCATCCGTCTTCACGGTAGCGACGTGATCGATGAGTGCAGTACCCAAATCATAAGTCAATCTGCTACGGATCATATGGGATGCATTTATTGCACAAATTTCGATGCCTCGGTGGATATTTGCAGATCAACATCCGAGAGCCAAAGCATTTACGATCAGATCGAAAAATAAGACTGGGAATGATTTCAAGGCACTAACCCACATGTCAATAAGCGTCTGACAATGTCACCTGTACCTAAGGTTATGTGCGGCATATAGGGCAGGCCTTACTTTACCTTACTTCATGGCGCCATACGCGGTTATAGGTGTGTAACGATGGTCGAATTTCATTAACCTGCTTATGCACCTGTTTACATCTTAATTTAGTACGAAGGGCAGAACTTTTGAAATGTAACTGAGATTTCCACATGCAAATAACTGACGTTTCTATAGCTAATGAGCGAACGGACTCTAGTTTAGTAGGACACAGAACCAGTTTTTGCTCTTTCCAAACATCCGCGGCTCAGGTGTTTTATTGGGTAATAAAACATAAAAACAGTATCTGTCGCTTATTCACAGATCTGCGAATATAATAAAGTCACCAATTTTGGTAATTATAATATCAGGAAAAGTTCTGAAACCAAGCAGGGGACGATAATTCTTTGCGGAATATTGACGTTTTTCGCTGAATTGCTTACTCTTCGCATTCGTCAGGATTAAGAGGAGAAACGAGCGCCGAGTTGTATTATTAAATATTAAATTTAATTGGTCCAACAGAAGAGTAGAAAAAAAAAATCAGACGTATGTAATATATTTAAGGCTTGTCAGTTTTTATGTTTTTATTCAGGTGTTATGTGTAAAGATATAAGTTTTTTACCGTGAAGATGGACGATCAAATTGAATCTGCAGGTAATAAATTTTTTTAGCTGTAACACCTGATGACGTATACCTACAAATAATTTGCACTCGATTTATGTTTGAACTTTTTCTTTTCAGTTTTGGTTCAGTTTAGCATGAAACTTTCTTTGTATTACCTGATTTCATTGGATCGTCCATCCCCCCACCACCCCTCCCAAATGAAGATGCCGGGAAGTAAATTCTATGACAGTGACAAATTTTTTGTTTTATCATCTGCAATGCAAATTATTTTTATGAGCTACTGCGGGTGTGGTAGTCATTTCAAATATGGGAATCCCGAGTGAGTATATAAACAGCATGTTATAACAGATCGTAAAACGTCATACGTCAACGAATTAAGGATAATAATAATAATAATGATCAAACATAATATCGTTACCTACATCATAGTTTGAAATAGAACTTCAAAACCTGCATTTTATGCAAACTATAAGAAGAAAAAGCAGAGAATACAATAAATTGCGTTTATATCACTCCGTGCGTGAAGTGCGACTTTACGCACGCGAGCGTGCGTATAATCGGACTTCACCCACATTTGTGATATAAAATTTGGTTCGATACATGTGCAAAAGTCGTTTTTCCACTCGTGAGATTGTCACCCTCGCTTTGCTCGGGCGACAAACCTCCCACTCGTGCGAAAACAGACCTTTTACACTAGTATCGTGATATACTATTACGGTCAGCCATTGTAACATTGAAGCCCCGGAAAATGCATTCATTGTCAGTAAGAAAGGCCAGTTTTTTTTTCACACATTCTTACAGGTATATTTTTTTAGATATCTGCTCAGGAAATTTGTTTTCTGGCTATCTGTGTAGCGTGTGTGAAGTACCGTATTAGAAAGAAAAGTTACGCATGCGCAACTCGAAAATCATCTACTTTCCGCCTAAGGGCTTACCAAGTAAGCCGTGAACAGGTTTGGTATACATTTTTTTGGTATAACTAGACGCATCCATTTAATACCTTCATTCATAGCGTGCTACTTAGTGTTGTGTTAAATATTATTCCCTAAAGTGATAATGCCATTTGAAAACAATGTTACAGCACGGAAGCAAAGCGCGGTCATATCGATGAGTAAAGTTCAGGAATAGCTCGCAGTACCCATACTACTCGCGAATAAAGAAGACAAATATCTGTACTAAGGGATCCAAATCTTTCCATTGCTTACGAATTGTCCAATTTTGATGCGCCAAGGCTATTTCAATATTATTTTTCATGCAAAACCGCAATTAGTATCCTCAGATGAATAATCTTTTCAACCAAATATCGCATGAGTCAGTTACATGACTTTTCACAACTGATTCCCTCAAAGCTTGATCACGTTTTGTCAATTAACGTAGTTAATTTATTTTTCATCCAATGAATTGGCGGGGGAAGGAGCCTCGAAATGAAATCGATACAGACATACAGATTAAAAAAATATACTAAATATGAAGTTGATTTATCAACGGCAGAAAATATAGAACGAAATGCAAAAAAAAGGTAGCAATGCCGTCGACGGTCAAAAGCAGTGCCTGACCTGTTGAGAAGGAAGTGAAGGAATGTTCAAGTTTTTAGAATTGAACGAGAATCTAACGCCCGTACGTCCCAGTTTCCTGGTTTGCACTACTATCAAGAGACTCGGTGGAGTTACGCGCCAAGTACATTAAAAAATATATATTATTCACAGATAACTAGCAAAATTCTCTACAGATCTAGCTAAAACTTTTAAATGATTCCCATAAAAATAATTCATTTGATTCCAATTAATTATATTCATTTCAATTTTAAATTTATTCCAATGAGTTCCATTATCGAATGATTCGCATTCCAGGTTTATTTTCAGATTTAGACAGTTCGCGTATAAGTTTCAGGCAAATATAGTTTTACCGGCCAATTTTACATTACATTCTATTGAAACTGAACAAATTCGTACCGGGTCCCCCATACAATTCCCTCTTGGAGTGAAACTTTGAGTCAGATAACAGTCACTCTAAATTAGAGTGGAAAGATTCACTCTATGTACTAGAGTGAGAGATACCACTCGCAAAATTAGAGTGAAAATGTTCAGTCTTTCAACTAGAGTGAAGTATGTCACTCCATAAGAGTGGAAATTCACTCCAAAAAGAGTGCCCCGCTTTTCACTCCTCGCTAAGAGTGAAAACTTCACTCCAAGAAATTTAGAGAATATGTTAATTCCATAGTCAGCGAATAAAACTCGATGTTTATGATTTTCGAATTATTCGGACCGAGCAAGTATTACCGATGCGCACAAGTGCCGCCACTCAAATAACCATTGATTAATGATTCGGATTTTTTGCGATCATCAATTTTCCCCGAACGGATATTTGCTGTGATAATTCACGACTTGAGCCGAAATATATCGAAAAAATATCTCCAACACGACATTAAAACAAAATGATTCAAGGGTGTACATGGGGCATTCCACGTCAAACCGACCCCTCATGAGCGTGACCCTCTGGGATTTCGATGCCCAATGGACTTTTGGTTCGTTTTGGTAAAAAATGATGCCTCTAATTTTTGAAAAATTTTCCGACATTTTTGAAGGTCGTATGGTGACCTCAAATATCATCATCAAGATGGACATTTTTTAAATCGCTGATTTTTTTTTTTTTTTTGTAGAATCAGGGACTCGAAAACACATCGTTTGGTCATAGTCCGATCATGGGATGAAAATGCTAACATTTTTATTTTCAATTTTTGATTTTGCACTAAAATATCAAAAAAATTCTAATCATGGTTTTTTGTAGTAAAAAATAAAACAAAAAGAAACTTTGTCTTGGTGAAATTTGATTTTCTTGTTGGTTCAAGAGTAAAACGCCAAAAACGATCGTTCATTGCGGTTTTTTTTTTCGAATCAACCATCGTTTTTGGCGTTTTACTCTTGAACCAACAAGAAAATCAAATTTCACCAAGACAAAGTTTCTTATTGTTTTATTTTTGACTACAAAAAACCATGATTAGAATTTTTTTTATATTTTAGTGCAAAATCAAAATTTGAAAATAAAAATGTTAGCATTTTCATCCCATGATCGGACTATGACCAAACGATGTGTTTTCGAGTCCCTGATTCTACAAAAAAAAATCAGCGATTTAAAAAATGTCCATCTTGATGATGATATTTGAGGTCACCATACGACCTTCAAAGATGTCGGAAAATTTTTCAAAAATTAGAGGCATCATTTTTGACCAAAACGAACAAAAAAATCCATTGGGCATCGAAATCTCAGAGGGTCACGCTCATGAGGGGTCGGTTTGACGTGGAATGCCCCACATACACTTGAAAATTAAAAAAAAAAGGTCCAAACCGTCAAAATTTATTTTTCCTAGTTCAGAATGTCTGTGTCTTTGACGCACGACAGCAAATTTACCGGTTGACCGATTTCAGATTCTCTGGTCTCAAGCTGTTGAGTAAAAAGGCGTTTTTAAAATGAACAGAAAACTTTTTGATAAACTCATTTTGACTCGAGTTATCACGAAACTGATGAATATCCTGTACCGTTTCCATGAAAGCGAAAAGTTTTTTTTGTTCATTTTGAAAAAGCCTCTTCACTTAAAAGTTGAGATGAAAAAAAACTTGAATCGGTCCACCGGTAGATTTAATTTCGTGCATCAGACAACAGAAAATAAAGAAATCAATGAGGAAATCGCCGGGGAAATTTGTATAATCCGTATTGAATCAGTACAGAAAAAAAAAAAAAAAATAATGATCAACACTTTCGATTAGTTGATATTTCCGTTTATATTCTGATGTATGCTTCCGCGATCCTCGACCAAAGATGTTTTCGGGCATGATTGTATGAAACTCGACGCGCAACGGAACTAATACATGGACAGTTTTTAGGAATTTTCCAATTGAAGGAAATACAATAACTCATATCCTGCAACATGGATATTTGCAAGAACTTTCACATATGGCCCAGTTTATGTTCATTCATATATAAGTTGATACACTATCCTCGATATATGTACTCGTAAACGATACTGATCATAACTTGGAAACTAAAGCAAAGTTTTGTCTGTTCATGAAAAACTATGAAATAACAAAATTGTACTTTTATTCTACTATACTCTGCTGAGGTGGTGAAAAGAAAAATTATTCTGTTCCGTCGCCCATTTTAAAAATTTGCAATCTGATCCATATCAATAAATATATCGATCATTTAAAAATGATTAAAATTCCGCATATGCGATGTTCATGATTCCGAAGTAGAGTAAGAAGCTCTCCGGCATCCCGCTAGAACGACCGGCGCTGGACTGGCATACCGTACAGTCCTGGACTCCTTGGGCAGGTAGGTATAGCGATCGTTGTTGGTCCAGCGATTGAAACCGATCTGTGCGTTGGCCATCCACGCGTAGGACCCCACCTCGCGGTACTGGAACGCCGGTAACCACTCACGAGACAGAACTCAGACACAACAAGGATTTTTGAAAATACAAATCTAGCCGAGCGACCAACCAGTAATGCAAAAATCTTAACGATACAAGAGGCGCGGAGCGAGCGGAAGAAAGGGTCGTCGGGGCCAACCTTCCGGGACTATATAAGTGCTAGCCACTCGACGAACGCTTTCAAGTCCACTTCGAGTGTTATGTGTGCGGGAGTATCGCACGGTACAGAAGCCTATGAATTACTAATTAACTATATCACATCCTCTCACAAACTGATTTTCATCACGCCGTGCGAAAAAGTGCCATTATATGCACGCAAGCGTATATAATCGAACTCTACGCGCGATTGTGATGAAAATTTTGTTCGATACATGTGTGAAAGTTGTTTGTACACTCGTGCGAAAACAAACCCTTTCACCCGCGTATCGAAATGTACTATAATTGACTACAAAAGTTTCGCCCAAAATATATACGTCGACGAAAGTGAATTGGAGACTCGGGACTTCGCGAGGATTATAACGGTGCAGTGTGTCAAAATAGAAAAAATAAGGAGGAGACATAGTGACATTAATTAAGTATCGGTTGATTAACGTTGGTAGTATTCATCCGTCCCGATTCCCACATCAAAACGACAACGCTGATCGAACCTTCGGTGAGTTTGATATTATATAATTGCCCGGGTTTCGACAGCGTTGGGAGAATCCGCGGGGTCCTCGATATAAGGATAAGGGATACCCTCTTCTGTCCACGTAGGTGGGATTACCCAACTGGCTCAACTGGTTCGAGGTCAGAGTTCCTGAATTCCTTGCTCGTTTTTGGTCCGACTGTATATTGGGTATCAGTATATTGTATCATTACACCCGTTGTTTTTCCCGTTCGGGACCGTGTCTTCATATTGGAAGTCAAAGTCAGAGAATCGGTTCGAATTAATTCCTGTTATTAAATTCCACGCATCGTCGCAAGATTCATACAATCAAGAATCCATGATCTATAATTAATCATATAATGCTACGTTCTAGTAATTTATAAGACCAAGGGTCACTTCGTATAGCGTATGGAAAGAAGAAGACAGAGAAAAAATTTGCAATCTGGTATCAAAGCAGGAAGGCTTTTTGTGCTCGGAGGATACTTTGATAAATGTGACTGTGGTCTACGAAAATTAGTCAACCAACCAACCTTGGGGTCTTGGTCAGATATGAATATTCAGAAGTACGAAAAACCGAACAAGCGCGAGTCAAATCCGCATGGCTCATCACTGTAAAAAATGTTTATTCTAAATTCTCGTAATTATTTCGAAAAAGTTTACCAAAATTGGAGAGATAATGCTCAGGAATTTCCTCTGGCACACCGCGTTTTTAATTTTGGCGAGACACTTGTACAGCAAATGTGAGTAAATTTAGAATAATTTCTCACAGTGATAGCATTTGCTTGCTTATTAATAACCACACATCCGGGGATTCACACGGAGAAAAAGACGTCTCGTTCCATTGAGGAACGGAACGTCGGAACATTATTCGTTTACTAACATCAAACAGAACTCTGCACGGCGCGGCGCCGTCCTTGTAGGCGTTAAATTGAACGATGTTTTCTCTGCACGCCACGCATTCAAGTTTCTTATTGTAAAAGAGATGTGTATCGCTGCAGTGACACCTGAGAAACGACTGACCCCCGACGCATGTCTGTCCACCGGCCCATCGAAGGACGAGGCGTCGTGCTTCGACTAAACGTGTAATATGTTGATTGAGAGACTAATTAACACATTTTTCTCTTCAAATATCAACACGGTGAAATAGTTGCCTTCCGCGTTGGACAAACGTTTAGAATAACATTTGAAAAAAACACTCAATCATGTTTCGGTGTTAATAGTTGTGTAGTTATCAGCTGTTATCGAGACGAATCGGATCTTGGGTGTCAGAAAACAAAAATGATCTGACCTTATGTATGTTAATGAATCTAATTATATAGTTATAACTAATTCTGCGATGTTGTTCGAGTTCAGTCTGATCTGAATAGAAGAAATTTCTTATCATTTACGCATCATGGACTAGTAAAAACTGTCTGTCTGTACAACATGAACAACATCATGGCCGATATACTGAAGTCGTTCGAGTTTTGTCGGTATCGTAAATCGAGTTGTTGTTAATTGGGAACACCAATTAGATTGGTTCGTTTTGTAATTTAAGTGAGTCGTGAAATGTAATTCTATGATAATCAAAGTCGTCCGATGTAAATGATAAGAGATCACGCGACTGAAGATAAATATTTTAGTTTCTGAATGATCTGTGTGGCAACAAGTAAACGGTCGTAATTGCCTGTCAAATTACCCCATTCACAAATACACAAAATTATTTAGTGCAGCAGATAGATCACTTTTCGTCAACGACGCCAGTCACGTGCGGAATAAAACTGTTTGGCGATTTATTACCAGTCTAAGACCAGTACGAGAAACTGGAAGGTAAGACATTCCGAACCTTTCGAACATTTCTCGCTTCCCAGTTAAAAAAAAAAAAAAAAAAAAGTACATGAAATAGTTCGAAGTTGAGGTAGAGGTATATTTTCTTTTTTTCTGCATCTAAACGTACGATTCGATATTTATCGTTATAGTGATCATACGAAATGTAATTGAATGAAACAACACGATAGTAATCAAGCCTCCAAATCTGAGTGGAAACGCATGAATGGAACGAGCATGCGCTAGAACGAGTATATGAAGATCGTAGCTAATTCGTTTCATCATCATCGTTGTTGTCATTAGATCGTGCGCGTTACTTGTCGGATCATAAGCTATTGCTGTGGTTATTATCTCCGACAATAACGGGTTGCACTTATCAAGTTAATCGGCACAGTTTCGCCGGATGAATGAGAATTTGAGAAGCTAAGCTTGCGTAACGTGAGGCATCGCGTAGATTGTCGTTGCTCGGTCAATGCCTCCATTCATTCACTCGTTCGTTTATCATATCGCCACGGCACGAGACGGTGTGTGTGAGTAAGATTTACGACATTTTCTAAATCAATGAAGATTCCGGTTACGGTATAAATGGACAAATACTCGGCATGTGTGTCGACGAAAAGTTAATGAATAGTCGATCTTTCCTCATCCAAGGACATAAAATTCCATCGTCGATGATAATGAAATTATATATAACCTCGTTATCAATTACGGCGGGGTGCGCAAACCGGTTGGTTCGTTGTGTACGATAACCTGAAAGAAAAACACCATCGATTATGTATCCGAGGGTTCGATTGAAGCATATGAGAGTAGAAACGTGTTCAGTCGATCAGCGAGGCGAAACACGTTCGTTAAAAGTCGAAAGCTGAAAGAGCAATTAAAATTATTTAAAAACAAGTCGATGTAACGCAATATTTCTCTGGGTAGAATGATTCCGATATTCAACGTCATGCGAACTGTAACGAGAACTCGCGTCAGAGTCTGAAACGTTCGCTACAATATCGAGTGTTACACGCTTCGAGCGAATCGCTCGAGCTTTTTTACAAGGAACAAAGTGCGTGAACATAGTTAGGGAAAATTGTGGCACCGATCTGTGGGCTAAAGAGAACCGGCTGGTACTCGGATAGCGTGTGAGTTTGTTGGTAGTCGGGTGAATCAAACCAGAAAAACAAATTTACAGTATGGATAATTTCCATATTGTCATATATGATTAAACAAGCTGTGTTTAAAGATCGGCTCCGCATCAGAACTCACACGCGTATTGCCAAAACCATTAGCACCTTGCTGTTTGACGAGTGAACGTGCGTTAACACAATGTGTGATTTAGAGTTTGCGTCAGTTGAGTTTCCGAAAATTCTGATAACATTTGACAAACTACAATGTAGATACTGTTGGAGGTAGAAAGGAAACGACAACTGGTGACGTGGTTTAGACTCATTTCCAAAAACCTCTGAAAAATTCCATTTGCGCAATATTTACATTACTAATCGCCGTGTCGATGCTTTGACAGGTCCTGATTTCTCAGGATTCAAAGTATGTCAAATGCAAATTTTAAGAATAATGATATTTGACAAAGAATTCGTCATTTGTTTCAGGAGTAGAAATATCAGGGTGGTGGGAGCCAGACGGATTTCTAAAAAAGAGGCCAATATCGCGTCATCATGAAGGGCAATCCACAGTTACAACAATTCAAAAGTAAGTAGATGAAGTACTATTTCGGGGTAGTTATAATATAATGGCGGATATTTCATGTTGTGCATTGAATGACTCAGGAGAAACGGCCATGAATTAACTCTGTCGTGAGAAGTGATAAACAGTTTTGACGACATTTTTCAAGTGCAAAAATGTTCTATAAAAAGCTTCAGAGAACAAAATATACAGTAAATCAATTATTCTTTTTTTTCTTCTTCTTTGGTTTACATAAGTTGTGAAAACATAATTTTTGCTGAAAAACAAATCCTTGACGTCTTCAGTCAGACTCTAAAGATGCTTTGTTCCAATCAGTGGCAATGCACTTGACTTGATTGAGAGAAGTGAAAGAAAAAAGATAAAAAAATTACCGAGACTGGCGTTTCATGCACGTGATACGAAACGTGAACGCCCCGCAATCAACCCTGACGATAAAATGACTCTGTGAAAATCCGACGAAGTGAGGGAAAATGATCTAATTTATCATTGATTAAATTGAGAAATAAATTATTATTGAACGTTAAAAATCTGGCTGTTTAGACATGTGTCAGTCAGTGATCGATGCATCTCTTGTGTATTCAGCAATCCGTAGCCAACTTTAATTGCACAAACAATTTGTAATTGGATGAATGTATTATTTTTAATTTTAAAGTCCTTCAGATTAATCGCCAACGCTATGCAATTATATCCATACCGAATATACTTTTACTTCGAATACAAAAATCGGCAAATTACGCAATTTCCCATTAACCCATGAGATTCATCGCTTGGTGGGCGCATGGAAAATTCCAGCGATCAGGGACTATGTTGTCTATAATTAACTATTCCCCCGAACGCGCCAATCATTCTATCAAAACCTTGGCATTTATGATTCAGGATGTTCAAAGACAGTGAAATTTAAAAGTTAGATGATTGATATTAGATGTTGAAAAATGAATAAACTGAAACTGGGCGAACATTTTGCCAAGTCATTGTGAATGATTGATTGACATTGAATATATTTTTTTAAAATAAAATTATAAAACTGTTTGGTAATAATGTCAAGGAAGTCCTTTCTAAATAAGGTTATTCAAATAAAGAAAATAGGACAGAGGCAGGCACCACAGTCGCGCTCGACATGCGTGTAGCTCAGAATTAGTCAGGCGTAATGAAGCCGGCAATCCTTTATTTTTTCATATTTTGTTCCGACCGCATCACTCTTGCATCAAGGGGATAATTTGTTACAAGATATAATACTGTTCTACGTTATTTGCATTTTTAACACATATACTCATACAAGTTGACAAAACGTCACGGCCGAGTGATTGCCGGGCTCTGCAATCAATGGAAAAATGCTACTCCGACGATGACTAACTTTACAGATACGCCCTATGATTAGATCGCGAATATTTTCGGGAGTTGTACTTTTCTAATTACGGAAGATGTGAATTTCGTAGAAAAATATAAACGTTTAATGTACAGGCAATTATACGATGCTCTATACCGCAGGCATGTCAAATTCAGTTGAAAAGGTTGAAAAATATTTGTGTAAGTCCAGTCCAAAATAATAAAATGCGTAGTTCGAGAACCTTATTAGTGGTACAGAAAGACGGTCAATGTCATGGTCAATTTCTTACTCATTGCGAGTGGCCCCGACTCCAGCGGATGATGCTCCTTCGAATCATACCTACGCACGGCGAAATCTCATCCGTGTTATTGGAAAGCCCCTGTCTTCGCGTTTCATATAAGATTGCGTTGTGAAAAGTTCAATGACAATGCGCACGAGGACCGGAATTTCTCTGAATATTCATATTTCGAGGACGCAGGAAGTCT
Organism: Euura lappo; assembly: GCA_018257835.1. NCBI lineage: Eukaryota > Metazoa > Arthropoda > Insecta > Hymenoptera > Tenthredinidae > Euura > Euura lappo. Next base: position 224,427 of record JAEUYN010000394.1, on the reverse strand, counting down.
TATCGGCAAATAATTACCAAGCCTCGACGCTGTGGTCCAAGAAAATGCAAATAAGCAGGATGACTTATGACTCAATCTATTTTCTGTAGTGGTAAAAAATTATTTGCGTTTAAGGTAATTTGGGACCATTATGAGAGAATTGGAATTATGTCGAGTACATGATTCGGAAGACTGGTTGAACATCGATTGACGATGGACCACAACGATCGATCGATTTCCTCTGAGTCACAAGCATCAACTGGTCAAGTTTAAATTATGCATAGAAATTGTGTGACCACGGATTTGGCACCTCAAACTGTCAAGTTACTTCAGCCATTAGCAAGATGATATTATAAACGAGATTTAACGGTGGAGATGTGTTTTAGAACGTTTATGCGAATTACTGCGATGACACAAGATGTATAATTAATAATTGTTCAATTATGTATGAATTTGTTTTTTGCGCATTCTTGTAAGTTTGTTTCTTTCGTAAATTTCGTGTAAATGCCAAATTCTGCAAGGCTGATATCAAAATGTATTCATACTTTTGCTTCTTCCTTGAGTAAAAAGAAAAAGCTCAAACCTGCACTTGCGTAATGTTGGTCCAGCGTTGCAAAAATGAAAGTCTACAAGTTTCTCATGTTAGGTTTAGCCAAAACATGCAGTAATTGACGGATTATTATTGGTTTTTCGTGGTTTTCGCTCGCTATGTTTGAACAAGGATATTCATACGAATAATTGAATCCACTTGTCCAGTGAACACCTTGTAGAAAAAAGTAAAGATCAGATAACCTGAAATAATATACATGCACAATATACGGACGTGTAACTTTGGAAGAGGACGTTTGTATAAATATGTACTCTGGAATGGTCATATTGAAAAACGGCATTGAGCACCTGGGATACCTAGAACTCACCTGTTGAGACATTCAAATGTTAATTTTTCGACGGATGAGTCAAAGTCAATCGGCTGCGAAAAATTTACGGAATCGCCAACTGATAGAAGATACCCAGGACCATCCGATCAATGCATCATTTTGCTGGCTCAGTTTTTTTTCGTTCGGTAATTTGCAAATTTTATTCGATTTGAAATATTCACGTGAGAGCGACGGTATTTCTTTGTAATAAAAAGAAAATCAGTCATTGATGAACGCGAAGTTTGCAAAATACTTCCATTCACGGTTATAAATGGGAACCTTGCTTGATACCATTGCTGCAGACTATAGCGATTATCAAGTACAACTATTATAACAGCGAACATATCGAATCTAATACGCGATATACGACCCGGTGCGATAATTCCACGGTAAAAGTAGTAGCCAAGATCAGCGGGACTGACACGTGGCACCGACGGTCATGCAACCTGCCTCAAACATATCGGACACACTATTTGACGATAGCCTTCATCAGTTTTTGACCGTCGATGAATCATGCAGTGTGCCAAGGTGATTGCCGCTCGGGCGCAGTGACCCATTATGACCGTCAAAGTATCACCGATTAATGAATGCCGATTGAACGTGGGGATATTTAGAGAGTGTTTCCCACACGGATTGGAAGTACCCAATGTCACTGCTGAGCCTTGAGGGATAGGCGGGCTCCGGACAGAACGCATCAATAACGTTAAACTCACGACATTGGAGATATCGGTCTGGTCAAATTCCACATATTTTACATAGATGGAACTATTTCTGCAGAGAAAAAAAAATTCATAGAACTTTAAATATTACAGCTGAAAACATCCAATTTTCTGTTGTCTCGGAATCGATGAGCCGTATCATTCATTTAATGAATTGTACATGATTATTAACACCATTTAAAAAAACAATTTTTTGCACTCGGCTGAGAATGCTGACACTGTAGCTTGTTTTTATACATACAGATACAATAATCAGAGATCGCTGTAAGATAATTAACTGAATTTGCATCTTAGATATCATCGTTCGGATTATTCATTAATTTCTTTAGTTATCGCAATATTTCGCAAAATAAACACAACTTTTCCACATTCATCTAGTCAATTTTGAATGTACAAATTATTCATAAGATTTTCTAAAAATGATGTATCACTTTCGTATTCTTTTTAGTTTAATAAGAATTGATTGTAATACTTTCAATAGGGCATATACACAGTACTTGATCGAATAAAACTGTAAATGAAGGTAAAGATTATGAAATCAATTTGTGCGCTTTATAAACACAATTGTAATATTGATGCGATTCTTATTGAATTTTTTTTAATAATCGTGACGCACTATTCAAACATTTGAACTAGTTTCTCTAGACTGCAAATATGTTTCGATTTAAAAAATGTCATGCTATCTTGTTCTGCTCTCAGCTATTCGCTCTAATTAGTTTTGTAATACATTCATTATGCATGCTGTATATACCTGCAATTAGATCTGCCTGGTTAATTGCAGTTTATAATAAAAACCTTCAATATTGGAATATTGCATCAATAAAACGTCGGTGAATCAACAGATTCAATGTGTATATATAGATCTGATCAATTAAATATAGTCGATTATCCCGTTTAACCAGACTTCGCACAAGGATTGAAATCACAAATTACAATCCAATTTATGCGAACATGGGATAAAAAGAACTTGTTTTGTACATAGCGTCAAGACAAATAGCGATTAAATAATTTAAAGAAAAAACGAGGAATCGATTTCAAGTCTGACCTTTCTAGTTGTCGAATTAAAACGTATACATATCACGTACTTCTTGTCTGTTTCAGAATGTTTGATTCTATTCATGGTGGGAATCATCTGCAGTGCTTTGGCCTACGCGATATACGTGGTAAATCCCACCAAAACGATCGTCGAATATGTGAGTGCCAAGTAATACATACAAAAAAAATATCAACGTTCACAATAGTTTCGTAACATTCGTCCCAAGATCCAGTTATACGCTTACTTAAGGTTATCCCATATGCGACTCGAGGGTAGCGTAACAAGACCTTGACTTCTTTCCAAATGAGAAAAAATTAATCCCACGCTCTTTAGAAGTTGGGACGTGAGGATAAATAAAATCCCGAGTACACCTATACACATACATATAGATGCACATAGGTCCCAAGGTACTACTCATAAATTCGTATAATTGAAGCAATGAATATCTGTTTCAGAAATTAAAAATGTCCCCATCGTCATTTCTGTTTTCGCTATGGCAAAAACCACCGGTGGACATTTACCTCAAAGTCTACATCTTCAACATCACAAATCCCGACCAATTTTTAGCTGGTAAAGAAAAACTGAAACTCCAAGAGATCGGACCCTACGTTTACCAGTAAGCCATCAATAAATCATTCATTACTTAGTAATCACACGGGCGTATCGTATACAAGCCACTTGTGCTATACGTGACTGCACCGAAGGTAACCGATCCGTCGATCGAATGGCTACGGAATCACAAGACACAATACCAAATCAATAAATTTTCTCGTATTCTCAAGGGAGGTGATAGAAAATCAAAACGTAACGTGGAACGACAACGGTACGATATCTTATCGGCCGAAAAGATCGGTCTACTTCGTTCCCGAGATGTCAGTTGGTGATCCGAAGAACGACATCGTTCTAGTTCCCAACGTACCAGTACTGGTGAGTGTCTTAATTTTTTCATGTTACTCGATCAATTCTTATCCCAGACGCGGCTGCGTGCAAAAAGAATACATTTTTTCTATCCATCGCACCTGATTACTTTTCCGAGGACTACCTACAACTATCTCCACACGACAGCTTACGCCAGTAGTGAAGACTGAGGTGGGACAGCAAAATAAATGCTGATTATTTCTTCTCTGTAAAGATTTCGCATATACCAGCTGAATTTATACTTGCTAATTCGAAGCGTTGCAGTCGACATACATCTTCTTTCTTAGTTTTTTTTCTTCTTTTATTCTACCAAGGTATGCAATAATCGCTACGATGACCATAGATTGTAACGCCTAAAGGTCGCACGACATCGGATGGTGATGAATCGACATTTTTACCTGTGACCTTACTTAATCCGTGGATTCGATCTTTCGGGATAATTTAATTTTATCATACTATCACGAGTTGTTAATGTAAACAGGTAGCAGGCAAATTTATTAGCAGACGGGATGAGCAGATCAATATATTTTATCTCCCTTCCGGTGTTTTAGAATATCAAATTAATCCGGAAAGAGGAACTTGAAAATCTGAACGCCGATCTTTGTATCGGTCGGAAGTAGAGAGATGATAAATAATATTCTGATTGAGTAATTAAAATGAACGCGTGAATATATTTATCAATAATTATAATTCGTTTATAATTGGTTTAATTGATCAATAAGTTTTAAAATAATGGCAACAGCAATTATTCTTGAACAGAGTGAGATAGCGACCGCGACGTGGCATTGGTCGAGAAATCACTGAAGTTAAATGCTGGGTATGCAGGTGTCAAGTATTGAAAATGTGAAGAAAAAACTGTTGTTTGTTTCTTTCCTTCTGAAAGACACGGTAATTCTCTTTTTCACCTGACACGAGAAAATAATTATGCTAACGAATTGCGCAACTTATACCTATACTTATACAATTATATGATTATATATACGCAGTCAGTTGGTTATTTCAATACCTGAACGATAGACACCGCATCGTTTATTGCACGATTTCCAAGCAAACAATTACTTCTTATATAGTCAATAGTTGATTGCTTCGACCAATAGCGTATCAAACTTATCGCAATGAAGTATAGCATAAAACAAATGTTGATATTCATATTTAGCTTATTTCTATTTCCGCATCATCGAGTCGTCGCGTGTCGCATTGCAAAAATGTACGAACCCAACCGAGGCCAGGTGACTTTTTTAAATCATCTTATTATTACATCTAGAAATGATGAGAGTCTTTTAAATTCACTTTGCAGAGACGCGATAGTCTCGAAATTATTCAAGACGATCTCTATGCAAAATATACATTTTATCTTATAAGGTGAGCAATTTCACCGTTGGATAATACCGGTAGAAAGTTTAGCGAAAATAAGACGTAGGGAAGTGTATTCTGTATTTCTGGAAGAGAGATGGCCCTCTAAGATTCCCAAGAAAAATGCGATTGACCATTTTACCAGAGTCATCTTTCGAAAAGTATGAAATTCGGGCGAAAAATAAGATCGACATAAGTCAGGCCTAACATAAGTATAACTTATCAGGGGCGGAATTCGACGGACAAAGTCTTTTATCCCTGGAAAAGGCCTCGGAGAATATAATATATACATTCAGCATTATTCATTATAACTGCAAGCCAGCCGAGGCTTTCTGTTTTCCTATTCTACGATTATTTTACCCTCAGTTTTTGCCTTCTCATATATTCTGGCACCCGTAGAATCCACTCACCTCATATATTATTAAGACCAAGTGCGGTGCTGGTCCCTTTTTTCAAAATATTAAATTCCCCCGGGTTCCATACGGCTGTATGACTTTTTCCAAAGTAGCCCAAGAGGACAAATGTTTCACAGCGCGTTGTGGAAAGTGCAGCGAAAACCGCCTTATCCGAGAATTGAAAGTCTGATGATCAGTTTTAGAAAAATGTAATCCAATTCTTTGCTCTGCTCGTTAAATGGAGTCGATAAAACCCAAAGTACCGATGGCTAAGAGTTGAGACACAGCGTATCTTCAACAATTGGCAGAATGTGGGATGTAATCTCTTGTAATCCAACAGGGAATATCGTCATCGTTACACGACAGGAATTTCTTCATAACGTTGCCACTGTCCCAGGCGATTGACGTGATGGATAGTCAGACGCTACTGAACATCACAGCTTACGAATATTTCTGGGGCTACGATGATACTCTGGTTCAACTAGCCGGTAACCTCATACCAAACTTCATAAACTTCAGAAAGTTCGGACTTCTGGATAGGGTAAGTCTGACACGACATATGCCTGCCCATACTTGGATCCTCGCCAAAAGCCATTCGCGAAACTGAGCCAAAAAGGGTTCGAGTACCAGCCTAACCTTGACTGTCAGGAATAAAGATTATTATCGAGAGAGAACAGCGAGAGAAAGAAAAATGTTGTACTTGGACAGTGACAGGCGAACGGACGAACCTCATGACCCTGCTGCAGCATCCACTTGCATACTTGAAGTCGCTTATGTAATATTGATACGGTGGAAAAAAAGGGATCACCTCTGCACGTATCTCCGGCATTGTTTGCCGACTCTATTACGTGGACAATGGGCGACCTTTGGAGAGGTACGCTGACCTTTACGCGGTGGAAACGCTTTTGAAATATTAAGCTCAAGTGCCGCGTTAATAACTTGAATAGGGTCTTTGATGTTTGACTGAAAAACTTTTTGGATAAAAATCATTATGGAGAAAGTCTCGCTGATGAGGTGATTTCGTTGATTGGCTCTAACGATTTACGATCGACTACTGAATCAATTATCAACTACTTGCATCAACCGAGTGGATAAGTCAAATGTTACTTGCTCGTGATTAAAATCCATGTGTCTGTTACTCGCAACACATGATCGAATACATTCTATACGGCCTCTTTTACGTCACCTTTCTCATTTAACTGACGAGAAAATTGCGAACCTGCATCTGTATCGCAGGTGCACAGAAGTCAACTATTGCTACACCTTCGGCTACACCTCTTATTCAAACTGTAACTAGTTATTGCGGTATCAATTATCATTAATCCAATCCTTTCACTATGTGGTCATACGTCCGAACGTTTGTGGTAATAACCAAACGTCTACAAGATAATTTACTAATTGCTAATTAGATTGAAAATTTGCACACTATTTATCGAAAATCTCAGTCTACTCAGATATTCGTTGATAGAATTAATGATAGATTAACGATATCCACAGTTGTACGACGAAGGCGACAACGAATACACAATGAACATAAAAAAGAACGAGAACATGACTGATGAGACTGGACGGTACCTCAGCCTCGAATCGATGAACGGGAACCCAGGGCTATCGCAATGGGGTTATGAGCCCACAGAAGGAAACGAGACGAACCAAGGGTGTGTTCGAATTTTATATTCGCGTCAAAGAAACTTCCGTTTCGGCATATTTTGACAATTTTTTTTCTCTCAATTCATTACAGAAACACGATTTGCAATCGCCTCCAAGGTTCTACCGAAGGACTTCTGTTCCCCGCTGACATCGATAAGCATGCGGTGTTCCGTGTATTCAGGAAAGCTTTTTGCAGAACGTTGCCAATCAGTTTTGTCAGCGAAGTTGAGCATAGCGGGCTACCCGGTTACTTGTACAAATTTCAAGATGACTTTCTGGACCAACCAGATGTAAATCCTGACAACGAGTGTTACTGCCGAAATATGAAAAAATGTTTGAAAAGAGGGCTCTCAGACATGACACCTTGTTACTACAGTGAGTATGCCTACTTTTATCCGCCATGTCGAACTTTGAATTTGCAAATACAAATTTGTAAGATTGGCAAACGAATTATGTTTAAAAATTATAAATGCAAATAAGTTGTTGTCACTAAAGGATGAGTAACACGATCCATCGTGACGCTTTACTAACAAGTGGGATTTACCCAAAAAGTAATTACGTCACATGATATATCTGCAGGGTCTTAGTGACCGTTAGGCAAAGCTTTGATTGTCATCAATGTATCACTTATAATGTCAGAGTTTCGCCATTCCATTGTACATAAAAAAAAAGAACTTGGATTGACAAAAGTACTTAGAATTCGCAGCTCAATGTTCAATTTTATACAAAATCTGACTGCGTTTCGCGGTGGTTAAGCTGACGATGAGATACTGCAGCAGTGTGTGGCCGCATACTTTCTCAATTCATAATTACCCTCGGCCTCATGACTGAATAATCGGCGGGAGATCAAAAAATTAATTTTGCGAATAGACATTGAATTATGTTATTGAATTCCAGTGTACGCCAAATCCGTCTGTCAAGTAGTCAAACCGCGTTACATGGGTCCGCGAAAACATTGCCAAATTTCGAACCTTGGGATACGTAATTTACCCACAGTTAATTGAAAGGTCGGGATCGAGGCGGGTCATGAAAATTAGCATAGACTACAAATTGCGAATTTATTAACCTCTTGCCACGGGAAAAACGTTTGCCAACTTTAAATTCCTGTTAAATCGATACGCCGAGACCTCTTATGCAAAGGGTCGCGGCTACATGGAGCACATCTAGCTGAGCTAACCGAAATGTCAAATGTTGAACTTTAGCTCTATGTCTAGTGAAACTCGACGCATAAAAGCTGCCATGTTCCACTCGGCTTGTACTCTCGTTAATTAATAGAGACATTTGAGTTTTGGTGAAGGAGTATCTCTAATAATGTATGCAGAAATGTTTGATAAATATACCATCTTATTCATCGGATCACTTGCGGTAACCACCGATGCTAAATAATGCAAATCAGATCCAGCGAATTAACAATCTTTGGCGAACAAAATTTAGCACTAAAATTTTTTCTGTCCCGTGATACCGATATGCGGGTGTTTCAACGAACTTAGTTTTTTTTGTTTTTTACAATCGACTTCCCACAGTAACGCGATTATCTCATGTTACCTTTTTTTTTGCGATACATGTTTTTGCAATTGTAACTTGAATAAATCACGGCAATCACAGCTGAATTGGTGATTCGAAAATTGTATTGTTGTACATATTCTAAGTCATTGAAAAATCTGAGCAACGGTATACATTTATCATTTGATTACAGCTGTCCCAATTGCAATGTCATTGCCACACTTTTACAAGGCCGATCCGAGCCTACTCGAGGCCGTCGAGGGCCTCAACCCGGATGAAAATAAACATGAGTCCAAAGTTATCCTCCAGCCGGTAAGTAGAGGATTAAATACTCAATGATTATCCCAGTCGTGCATGCAGAGCTCTGCATCATGTATTCATGCACGTACGCAGATCCTCTTTCTTCAGACTTATGAATAATACAATATTGGCTTCTTTGCTCACAGAGTATCGGAATACCTCTATCCGTGGAGATGAGGATGCAAACCAACCTGGTTATGGACCACGTTACTTTCAATTCAAAAATCACTCCTTGGAACGATCTAACGATTCCCTTGATCTGGACTGATTTGGTGAGTTGAAAATACTTTGAAAATGACATATTATTTTAATATCGACAAATATTTGTACCGATCGATAAATCGTGCATAGCATAGATGTCGCTAGTAGTAGTTCGAAGACGCGATTTTAACATTACAGAGATCTTGCAATAATTGTCAACGACTTTCACTTTGCTTCATAATCATATTTTAGAAAAAAAACGTATACATCTTACAATTTTTATAATGAATTCCACTTCGTAACCGTATCATCGTTTTGTCATGAAAACTGTTCAAATTTCAGACAATATTAGAACTGCCAAGCGACCTTATTCTACTGATGAGACTGGCGCTTGTGATCATGCCTATTGTACAGCCGGTTGTTATCGGCATTTTGGGTATTATCGGCGTGGTGACTTTCGTTCTTTCGCTACTCGGTACTCTGTGGATCGTCCATAAACAGGAAGTAGAGGATAGCAAAAAGGAGGAAGACAACGGCGATCTAAAAATCTCCCTGGGCTACGGTCAGTACAGTGCGATCAGAATTTTACCAGCAACCATCAAGAAGATAACATCGAGAACGGATCTATTTGCGCGAGGATAATTACCGACGGTGGTTTTTCTCCGTCTACCAGATAATTCGAGAAATAAACTCTGGTATTCTGAAACTTTCGATCTATCCTGAGGTTAGAGACCGTCTATTGCATAGGCGAGACAGAAAATCAGGTTCTCAAAGCTAATCAAACACGAGATTCAACGTACGTGATCACGTCGACGTTTCTAATCAGTGTAATTTCAGCAAGTGACACAAACAACCATCGCTTTAAATCAAGTTCGACTGACTCGTCCGATCCTTCCGACAATTATGGAATAAAATTGATCGAAATTAGCTCAAGTCTACACACAATTTCGATCAATAATCTATACATTAATCTGAGAAAATAAAAAAATAAACAATGAAGAAAGAGAATCGGTAAAATTTTGTGGGTACGTGATGATCGGAGATACGACTGAAATGTCACTAATAGTTACGGTTAAGGTGAATGGTTTGGTGATTATTTGACGAACTATATTCGATACTTGGCCGAAATTATTCCGTGTCCGCGAGTGTGAACAGAGAGAGAACAGAAAAAAAAGAGAAAAAACAAGACGAGAACGTGAAGAGAACACTCGATCGTCTACGTCACATTTTAAGAATAATTAATGAATGTAGGAATTAAACACATAAGACTGATTGGGACTAAAATCCACCATTATGACAATTTATATTAATTAATCAATTAATTAGAGCAGGTAATATTTAGAAATAGTATCTGTAGTCGAGTGTCCTGCACATATACGACATTCGTTGCTGTAACTAGAATTTTTAATATCAATGCCGAAAAGCAATTGTTTTTTGTACAATGATTAGATCTTAGTGTGATTTAGGTAGGTATGTGCGACTTTTCAGCGTAGGTCCACGCGAAAAGTATCGATATAATTGAATTCTCTTCTAGTAAATTTTATACCAACAAACTTTCATGATCGTCAAGTAATTGAATGTGCATGTATATCTGTTTGGGTAAATATATGGTGTAAAGGGTTCATTTATTCTATATTGTATGAGATAACTTTAGTTGTATGTGTATAATATTTATTTTTCATTTACGATTTTATGTTGTTTTACGTGTTATATTTTTTATTTTTTTCTGTCATCTTCGCTGAAAGAAATAAAATTTTATGAACAAAAAAAAAAAACGAACAAAATAATTGCATATCAAACAATTTGTGGAATCAAGATATATTATGGATATCATTCAATCACAAGCTGCTACAGACGAATCAGTTCATCAACCACATCTCATAGTTATCTATAAATCTTTTCATCTAAAAGAAAGGGGCACCTATCAAACGGAAGGTTTGATTCTCTATCTACCCTCTGTCAAACGAATTCACCGAACCATAGAAACTTATCTGTCGACTATAAACTTCGGAACGAGTCAATACATGCTCTCCGAAGCCTTTTACAATCTGCAGTCAGGGTCTACAGTAAGTTTGAGGCTTCTCTGTGCGCAGGGTTCCTTTCCACTATCCTGATCCCCCTTTTGACCAGTTTCTGTGGCCCCGGGCCTCATGCGTTGAAACAGAAGGTAGCAAATAAAATGATAACACGGAGCCTCATCGATCTCGGAAGCTCCGTTGATTTCACTTTACGTGAAACCCGACCCTGGATGGAATTGATTGAAGAAGGCACTTGTGAGCAACATGTCCACTATACGTGATAGAGAATGGTTAATTAATATCACCCACGACAACTCGAGTCATTTTCTAAACTCTTCGAATACTCTTCCCAGCAGACTGCGAGAATTTATCCAGAACCTGGAAGATAATAATAATTTGACACAGCGGGTTCGAGCTATTTCATCCTGAGCTTCGTCAAAGAGGAGTCGAATCTACACAAAGTGAACTTGACGATAATCCGAGACAGGGTAACACTGGGATTCTGGAAATGGATTTGAGCTCTGTTGCGTAAAAGATTTCGAGTACTGTAAAGTTGCGTACGAGGTGTTCCTACTCGGAGAATTCTCGAACACCATCTGGAGCACAGCGTAAAGAGCTAGATGAATGACTGGAGTTTAAAATGTGCGCAACAACGAGTCCTTAACGTCGGGGGCTAAGGCAGGTTCTTTGCCGCGGTACGTGCATTAAAAATGGTCGAGAAAATGAGAAGGGAGAATAGGCAGGGTGTTAAAGAGGTAAAAGAATAAGTGCAAAAAATGTGATTACTCACACACTCTCTCTCTCTGCCAGTCTAGTGGTTTTGCGCTCGGTAACTCCGCATGTAATTACAAACTGAAAATACGTATGCAGGGTTTCATAGATTCTCCACACCTCGTTTGTAACGCGAGTGGGTTTTTAAAAACCTCAAACCGCAACAAGGAATATTATACTCGTTATATACCGTATAAGCTTTGCGATTTACCTGCATTCATGAAACGCGTGTCGTGAGATATTCACGACTACATTTCACTGCACAAACTATTAAGGAAAATTTTCTTGATTTAAGATTAATTAGGTCATATTCCCTCGTTTAATTACATCTCGTGCTTTACCACAATCACTAAAGCAAACTCGATTAAGTAAATTGCAGACTTTCATGCTCTCTGACAGACGGAACACGTCCGATTACATGAGGCTCGGAAACTAGGAGAAAAAGAATGGGTTGTACACAATGAGACTTTGACATTTCTCGCGGGTCTGGTAAACGCGATACACTTATGTGTCTAACAATAAGCAATTCTCCGCATCGACAACATTTTCTGAAAATAGTTTTTTTTTTTCATCATACTTAGCTACCGATTACCTATATTCGGCAATATTATGAACAAATATAATATTGTCGAGAACGTATCTCCAATAGTTGTGAAAAGAGTTGATCCGACGTCGATAAATCTCTGAGGTTACCAAACAAGCGGAAATAAAAAGAAAGAAAGAAGGAAAAGAATTGACAGCAAATCGCTTTTCTGTAACACGTGCGAAAGGCAGTGGGATAAAAAGAGCGAAAAAGAAGCTTAGGTTAGCAGATGCCGACGGGATCCAAATAAAATTGTTACGAGAATAACAATAATAATTGATTCCGATAAATTCCACTCAATGTAAGACGTAAAAACTCATAATGAGTCACCAAGTAATCTTTTATCTTCAACGCGCGGTCGACACTTGTGCATATTTAATGACAGTCTTTAAATATCTTGCAATGTTAATCAGAACGCAGCATATAATTGGCAAAGTGCTCTCAAAGTCACCGACAAGTGTATAAGAATTTATCATCAAAAAAACTGCGGCAAAATGTTCAATCGCGTTGAATCAGTGTTGATAATTATTTGTATGGTCGATATTTATGATTTAGTTCACAGAAAGATGAGATTCTACACAATATCAACCAACGCCGGTTACATCAGAGTTCAGATTCCATGAAAATCTGCGGTCTTCTATCAAGACAAACCGTCCTAACATGCAAGCAAGATGATGGAACAAAAGCCTCTCCGTCCTATCCATCTAACATAATCCAATTTCTCACATGCTACAATCGTATCTGCAATAGACAACTGTTAAAGCTGGCTTATAACAGTCATGACTAGTCAGGCATTACTCATCGCCAAATGTTAGGCTGTGGCAGCTCTTCGGGATTAGGGTGCAGTTCAATTTATCGCCATGTGCTTTCTATGCTCAACAGAGTAGGTATTCAAATTTCCCGCTCTGTTTCGTCCGTCATCCGAATGTCATCGCGATAATTAAAATGCGAGTGCCTGTGAGACGGGATCAGTGTCTCTTTCGTCAGATATATTTCCAGCCAAAAGCTCTTATGCAGTGAAAAGGAAAAATTGAGCTATCAGAACGCAAGCTTTACTCAGAAGTTCAAATATGCGTTCATTTGAATCATGACTCATTGCCATATCGAATGAAACGAGTCATAGTAGCTTGCAAAAGTCTCCAAGCTCACAGACCTCAACACTATTGCAGAGTTAGCCGGCGGAAGGAAGATACGTCACGCGTGTTAACTGGAGCGTGACCTCACCAGCTTGCATACTCTCTCGTCCATTTAAGAGACACCCCACACGCACGCACCTACTCGCATCACTTCCCTAACGATATGGTAGGAAATTGTCTTATCTTTTTAATTGTTCTGTTACGTAGATTCTTCGCGAGTTATATCATCTCATCTCATCTCAGTGTGCGTAAGTAGTACGTGTATATGGAGCACTACACTCTAACCCGGTTATAAGAGTGGCGGACACGCAATATATTTTTAGCATTACAAGAAAAAAAAACACGCGATTGGAGCAGTCAACGACTGCTGGGAATTTGGTCTTTTAGCCGTGCTGATGAAGAATCAATTGAGCTTGGCGTGAAACCCTTAATGGCGTCATAAATTTGATCAGTCAATTCCGGACCGTGTCTATCTGCAGAGTATTGAGCCTGAACACATCCGATGAGACCAGTTCTTTTATTATTTTCACGTGGGCTAAAATTAGATCATATGACGATGCGGGAATAATTCGGATGAAATTAGATACACGATTCGGAAGTAGAACTGATTGAGCCGAGATATCGAGCGGGCTTAGACGGTTTAGTAAAATTAGATCGTGTAATTTGTGTAAAACGTTATCACCGCAATTTATAGACATCGTTAGGGGTAAGTTTGTCGATAACTCATACATTTTATGGTTCTCGAATAAAGCGGTCATTCAATAATCCCCACGTTCAGACAAATTAGCTTCAAGAATTTTCAATTCCCGACCTATATTGATGGTCCGAGGGCTAAAAGATTGTTTCGATAATTTTATCGCGTACAATTGTCACGAACTTTGAGTTTCTTGTAGACATTTTTCCGTAAAAAGTTTCAAGAATAGGGACTACAAAAAAATCTAACAATATTCAAATTATTCTCAAGTTATTCCGTCCGCAGGTATCCGTTCGGACGGACGCATATAATGCACGAATAAACCAGCTGACAATGACGTCTGGCACGAGTGTTTTCAGGGGTTCGCGGTCGGGCTCAAATTTTCTTAAAAGCCTTGGCGTATAATCTACAATCTCTATTCTTTTCTCCCTCTCATCATATTTTATACTTTGCATCTCGAGATGAGTGCTCAAAAGAAGGCGATTCAAGCATCATTCAAACCTTAACAATACCTTTTCGACGTCATTCGGAGTGAGGTCATCCCGTCGTGTACAATTATGTGCAATAAATTGGGCGAATTCCGGTATATTCACGGTCATGTCAATTCCAGCATTCGAGTAAAATATACTTGCAAAATAAATATTCGCAAGCTCAAAACTAATTTCCAAATACAGTCAAGTGCAGGATGATAACAATTAGTCTCCGTCTCCGCCTAAGTGACAATTAAAGTAACAAGAGTATAATATGTAAGCTTTGAACTAAAACTCTCAGACTTCCTTTAACCTTAGGGCCTAAAGTTTGTCCCGCGGTCCAGGACAATATAATTAACTTAGTTCAAGCAAACAACAACCCCGTCTGTTGCGGAGCACGCGATAATTACTTAGCTGCCCAATGACAGCACAGAGATCGATCGAAAAAAAAGTACAATAAAACCCTGTGATGTCATTAATCTGTGGATTAAAAAAAATGGATTTTTTGTTAAAAAAAAAATCACCAAAAATATGTGACAATCAACGAGACTCCTCAATAATTAATTTACCTCCGAAACCGCTGCAAGCTCAGACTGAGAACCGCGTTCATTGCACCAGGCTGGATATTCTACGTCTGAAGGGTCTCGTTCATATCACAAATCAAAACCGGAAGAACAGCTGCTACACACGCACCGATTAACGGAATAATAGGAACTGCCCACGTTTTTTAAACACGCACACAGCACTAGAGTGAGATAAACAGTGATGAAAAAGCACAATCACGTCTGCCCTATATCAAAGGTGGTCTAGACTCAATGACTTCTTCGAATAATGTTGATGTCTCCTCGCGAAAATTGGCCTTGAAATTATCGCGAGTCTGCAAGAGGAGCCACGCGGACTGCGAATGTCAGATGAGACAAAACAGTCAACGCTGACGTTACACCCGACGCATGCTGTGCCGACGAGGAGCTTGCGCATGACCAGACGCTCGACGCCCGTCCATGGAACTCCTCGTATTCTAGACGGTGATTCACCCCCGGTTCGGTCTCACGAACTTTCGTATACTTTCGTGTTCCCATGATTCAGAACCCCCCTTAAATCCGATATTGTCTCACTTCGATCGCTAGACAAAAGAAAAAGATTGTCCCTTCGAGTTTCTTTACAACTCACGTATGGGGATTTCGGGACCATGTGTCGTGCTTTTTGATTGGTATAAGCTCGACGATATCCAACACGTACTGTGCTTTTATTATGCTCGAATGTGTCCTTATAGAATCGTTGTTAAGAAACTGGAATGGAATAATTCGATATTGGTTGGAGTGTTACTCCTGTCAATCAGAGAGTGATTCCGTTTGGAATTCGGAGCTAGAGTACATGCTCTTTGAAAATTCAAAAAATGTCAAACTTCCAATCATCATTTTCCGAATACGCAACTTCACGTACAAATTTGATTGTCATTCAACAAGTTCTTTCGACCTTTTGAGTATTTGCAAAAAATACAACATATGAAACAGAATGATACTTTTTTATTTTAGAAAATAATGGATATCCGGTTGAATTTTATGAAACTGAAGCTAGCAGTGCCAAAAGTGCTGAATTCAATGAAAATCAGACAATGAGACCCAAGTATTGACATTTTATGAAATATTATGCAGTGTGAATCATTTTACAAAAACGAAGAGCCGAATGTCCACCATGTCATTCTATTCAGGATGAGCTTGAAATGTTTCGCTGCCAAATTATGGCTGCTAGCTTCAGCTTCATTTGAATTTTTATCGGATCACAAAAAAGTTGTCTCTTCGTTCCATGAAGGCATCATTTCTCAACAGTTTGAGGCCAGAAAATCTGAAATCGTATCAGCAGTAAATTGTGTTTCTTGCAAACTTAATATACAAAAAATCGATCCAACAAAAACCTTACAAGAGTTCAAATAATGATATCGAGGAGCTAACATGTTTCAGATTTCAAGATATTTTTCATAACCCGGACCTAAACGTGAATAGAAATCCGATGAATGATTGGTTTCTGCAGAGTCACTGAATTACAAGGGCAGAAAACGTTCAACGTCGGCGTTTCGTCTCGCGAAGCTGGGCAAACTACTCGCGTTTCCAATCGCTCGGGTTGTTCAATATCGCCAAATATTGTGCAGATCAGCGAATACAGGGATACGAGGCATCGATTTCCTTGACGATCCCAATTCGGTGTTAGAGACCCGCGTGGATCTTCGATAACGTTGGGAGAAGAAAAGGCGTCTTCACAGTGCAGGACAAAAATTCAGGGGTGCAATTGAAGCCGGGGAATGATCGTAGGTGTGAAACTGCAAATAAGATTGAGAAACTCGAACACTTTCACAGCAATTGGGGGATCGAGTTCGAAACCGAGGCTAGGAAAAAGGCGAGGAAATTGACTCGCAGTAAAACAGGTCAAAGATTTCGAGCTAATTTCGCACGGTCAACTGCGAAATTCACAGATCGATAGATCTGTGCTACCAATCGGCCAAAGCCATCCCCCAGGAACATCCAGACGCAATAAAAAAAGATTTGCTCATTTTAGTTGTTTTTTTTTTACCGGCTACCAACTTTCATCTCTGTTTCTTATTTAGGTTGTGAGTTACCTATATTGGTGCCCGATGTCTTAACGTAAGTCCTGCTGCTTATATCTAATCCGTTTTTTGATTATGGCTTACTGATATTGTTAAAGGTATGTTTTTTATGTTTCTTTTTTCTACTACTTTTGTTACTCTTATGTGCTAGATTATTGATATTATCTGTATTTTCCTAATCAAGTTCCCGATGAGGATGACGGATAGTCATCGAAACGTCGAACATTAAAGTTCGATTGTATTGACTCGATGATCGACACCACTTATAATGGATCTCTCGAGGGACACATTCACTGATGATGATAGGTGTTTTTTTTTTTCTTTCGCGTGTATCTCATTTTCCCCGATTTCTTGCCTTTTCTCCACACTCCAAGGGACCCTGTACCATGTTTTCTTTCAATCTTCTTTCGGTCAGAGTATACATTTCGAATACCTACTCTGTTTGTGTTTACAGTTGAAACTCGGAAGGAGCATTTTCCTTTTATTTCACTGGCCAGATTGAAAACAATACTGGCGATTCAGGGACGTCTGCAAGTTCTTCGTTCACCGATATAAAAATTGAAAATCTCAACTTACAAATTTCGAATATTCTGTTATATTTGGAAGATACAGTTTGTGGTTCTAATCGAGGGGGAAATAACTCAAGATTTGACTGACACATTATTTTTTTTAGTAAAATAATTCAAATTATTTCATTTATTTCAAATCATTTCTTGTATTTCAAGTTATTTCTTTCATTTTACGTTATTTCAGTTATTTTAACCAATTTTTCAATTTTTTTTTTTATATGAACATAATTTTTTTTATTTCGAATTAATTTTTCATATTCAATCAATTTTTCTCATCATTTTATTTATTTCTCATTATTTCAGCTATTTCCTCGGTTATTTCTCAATAAACCACGCGGTATTGACACGTTATTTGAACGAGTGATTTCCCTCGCGGGTCAAAATATATTATTGCTTCGTGGATTATCGAACTTGAGTAAAAAAAAAAATGTTCAAATTTGTTGAAGCCGAGGTTGAAGCTCTCCGAAGCTCGGTAAACGATGTTGGCGAATGATTTGAAACTCAAATATTTAACCAATCGGAGTATTAAATGGACGTCTGCTTGACCTAATTACGAACTAGCGAAAATAATAAAGAATTCGAGTTCTCGCTGCTCATTTTTCAAGCACTTGCGGTCGTGTTGAAGATCGTAATTTGCAGCGTTTTACAAGCTTCTTATTATACAGATTGAAAACGATCGATAACCAACAGACTCACCCGCAACATTTACATTCCGAATATCAAACAGGAACATAACTCACACATCGAAAAAGATTCATTTTTCTGTCCTCGTGGAATGTTTTTGGCTTACGCTTCTACGCTAATATATTCAATGATGGAATAATGAATACTTTCAACGATGAAGATGTACGTGTTACAGCGCTCGTTGTCATGACGTGTATATTAATCGTACTCAAAATTATTCGAAATTTATGTACGGCTGAGTTTAACGGTCTATCTGGTTTTGACATCATCCCGCAGGACGTATCAAATTTTGAAAAATTTTCATCAACCATCGTGCGAGAATTTGATCTATTCAGAGGATAAAAAATTGATTGTCAATTTACAAGAGAGTTTAAAATTGAACGATAGAAAATGAGTTATTTCAAACTGAGAAAAAAAATGACATGAAAAAAATACGAGAGAGAATCGTTCGCACGTTTTTGTTTGTGGGATGAAATCTTTTGCGGTATAGTTAGTTCCAACGGTAGACAGTATAATTTCAAGAGATAGAGTGAGCTTCTTGTGATAAGGTCAGTTAGTGCATGCAAAACAATACAAATCAACCTAGAGTTTTGTCAAAAGTTTGAAAACGGCACCATTGGGAGAGATAACGGAAAGCGACCGTTCCTTCAATTTCCACGCAAACGAGTAAACTTGGCGACGTCGTTGTCGTTGTCTCGAGTGTCGGTACGAAGAAGAGTACAGGTAGACTGATAAGAAGAGAAAGAAATGCCTGCGCTACTTGATATATAATATTTTGAAGATTCAATCAACTCTGCGATAGCGAATTTATTGAAAAAAAAGATTATACCTGCGTATTGGGAGAGTCAAATTATAGGTGGTTATAGTACTTCAATTTCACATTTATAACTGTCAGATTTGATGACATGGAATTATTCGCAAAGCACAAAAAAATATCAGTTTTTGTGGTTATAAACTCCGTTAAATTGTACAGGGATCAGTCATGTCAAATAAATCCTCTGATATAATAAATGTTAGAACGATTCCCTCTGGGTAGGTTTCAAATTTCAGCAAATATATGGACGCGTAGTTCAATTGGAGTACATAATCACATTTTCATTAGGGGATGATACGAGCTCGAAAACGTTTTCAAAGAATTCGATACCGAATACTCAAATTACCAGAATTCGGGTGAACTGTAAAATTAGATCGCAAACATCAGAATGTAATATGAAGCTGAAGCTAGCAGCCATAGTTATCAGTACCGTTTATGTCTATAATTTTTTATGAAATCTCGAAAAGTATTCATTTCTCATAATAGTTCACAAAAATTTTATACCTCGGCTTCATTCTTTCATTTCAATTGAATTCAGCACTTGGCTGCTGACATGGTGGCGACAATTTCAATTTCAATGAAATTCCCTGACATTTTCTGCCAAAAATTCATCATTCCCATATCCTTTTTTAAAAAATGTTCAATAAATTCAAGTTGTTCGGATGCATGGAAAGCAAGGAATTCTTGACTTAGATTTTGAACAACTGTGATTCTGTACATGTTAGGACTGTGTTTCTGAAATCATAGAACTAAGGTCGACGCTAGGATACGAGAGACTCGATAATACAATCTATTATTCAGATATTTATCACAAAAGACGAGTATAAGAAAAAATGCCCCGTGGATCGGTGGAATTCCCGATTTTTCCCTGACTTTTCCCGAAAATATAAATTCCCTGACTATTCCCGGGTTTCCAGGTTTTCCCGCTCAGTCGCTACCACGGCTGATTATGACTGCTATAAGCTTCAGTTTCATGAATGTAATGAGATAATTATCCCCGAATTCATGGCTACGCCATTTATACTGTTTGATTGAAAAATCTACTTTTAAAGTGAGCTCTGTTAAAATATATGTAGCTGCTTGAAAATGCGATGCGATTCTTCAATATTTGATCTGAAAAGGTCTTCCATATTTGATATCGCAATGTTACATTGGCAATATGTAAATTATACGTATACAGACTGTGAATTCTATAGTAGATCGAATTACATCCCTTCGTGAGTAAACTCTGAACAGAGCCAAATTTTCCACCAGATGGATAATCGAGGGATGTTCATACATATATATATATTATATGTATGAAGTTTTATGTTTAACTCATATACCTATATATGAGTTAAACATAAAACACCACGAGTGTGCAGTGAAGAGTTCAGATCTCCGAATTCAATGCTGTATTCAAAGTACATAATATATCAATCTCTGCTTACTGCAAAGCCATCGCGATTTCTTTATACTTCTCTAAAGTCTGTTTAAACAAAAAAGTAAAATGCAGAAAAATTAATACAGTTTAAAAAAAAAAATCTAGACTTAAATTGAAGATGATTCTGTAAAATTGACAGTCAAAAGTCTGAAAATATAGATTTGCAACTGAGAAGTATAGGTTCTTGGAAATAGTTTCTCTAAACGTCGCTGCGAGCGTCCCTCGGAGAATTAAAAAACTGATACAATTATGAGTGACTATCTTACTTCCCAGAAATACTAATTTATGATTAAAAAAAAAAGAAGACCGTGTAAAGTTTTCAATTTCTATTCGAAACAACGATCGAGCTCTAATATTTTCAAAATTTCACATTCTCCAAAATAAAACGATATGTGCTTTCGAAAATTATGTTTCACATTAGAAGCTCGCTTTTGTTCAAACTTCCCGTCAACGTTTAAAAAACCAGCGTCAAACAAAGAATATTTGTTGTCTCTTTAAAAAGTGAAATAATTATGCTTCACTCTTCTTATTTACATCAAAAAAGGTTTCGGGGGATCATCCAACGTTGTTCCAGTTTTATTCAAGTTTTAAAATGGTCCAGTTTCGATTCTTTGCCTTTTATAAGCCACCCTAATATTCCAGCACAAGATAATAAAATCGATTCGCATCAATTAATTCGTCCTGATCAGCAATGGAGGCTTTTCCAGGGAGCAAAACAATCCACGTATGCTTCCCTCGTCCTATATTCCAGTCAATGAATCACGAGCATGAATGGCAGGGCGTTTGCAACCGCACCAATACGTTCAGCGCAGTATCAGTTGTTTCGAATTAATATTATAAAAACAAAAAAAGGAAAAGGTCGTTCGAATAGAGCAGACGGAAAATTAGTTAGGTTAGGGTTGTGGTTAGGTTAAGTTACCTAACCTAGAAACTAACGAAAAAATATCCCGATTGTGTGGCAGAAAAGACGAGCGACGTGTATCACTGCCTGATCGCAGGGCTTGATAACACGTAGAATCTCGTTAGCGTCATGTAGGATCTGATAAAATCGTATAAGGTAGAGTTTCGTGAAACTGGTTACAGTCTCGATGCCTTAAAAGTAGTGGAAACAATTGATGTGATTGACAAACTCACCTCTCGCCAATGCTCTGCGAAACTGTGATGAAACAGTCGAAGCACAATTTATTACACTGAAAGAATGTCGGCGTGAAGCAGCTGATAATTCATTTGAAATCGTATTTGAGACACGGAAAATAATACCAAACAAATTCAGACCACCACCGATTGACGTTCGATGGAGTAAACAGTCAACGCCATTTGCTTTCGGTTAGAAGTATCGAAGAATACCGCTTCAATCGACTTTAGCGTCTGCGGCAGCGTTCGCTACGTCGGTAAGGCAGATCTGAGACAAGTGAGCGGTGGTCTGTTTCTACTACCGATCGAGGAGGTCGGACCGTCGATAATGGGGAGATTCTTACGGAAGCCCGGTGGGGACATCTATGTACAGACATACACACTCAGTCCGTACCCGGGTTTACCGACTGACTGGCCCAGGCGTTCGGTCGTCACGGCGCGCCTTTTTTTCAAATCAAGAGACTCGGTAGAGTCTCGCGCCAAGATGAGTGTGAAGTTTGAATCACTCGCTCGGCTCGCACAGCATTCACACTCGTCTCGTGTCATCCCGCACTCGCCCTGAAAACATCTTACGTAAGATTTTTATTTTCCTTTCCATCGAAATCCAGCTCGACACGCAACAATTACTTTTATTAAACAGTCCTGAATTTTCAAGAATTTCTTGTGTATTTTGATTCATTTCTGCTAAGTGACCTTAGCCTCTCTGATTCTTATAAGTTTTCTCGATAACATTATCAATAACGCTGGGGTGGATGCTGCAGAAGTACGTTTTGGTGAACACTCAATATATCTCAGATATTTATTCAATCTTACGTAAGATTTCCGGGGGGGGGTCCCAAGTCTTACGATTTCTTACTGGAGGGGGAAGGGGAGGGGGAAAAATGGGCAAAAATCGTCTTACGTAATAAATGGACGCCCCATATAGGCACCAAGGCCGGCGATCCCCCTATGGTTTTGGTGGAGTACTCCGTATCTCAGTATAATTGTACAAGTGGACGTGGCAGCCCACCGCCACCAGAATACATTATTCTACAACTTTAATTTATATCCTGTTTATTATCAGTCAAAACCGCGCAAAACACTAAAAGTGATTTTATCTGCTTGAAATACGACCATTTTCGGTACCCTCCGAAGACGATATGATTTTTTTTATTTCTACTTTCACGTACACAAAAAGTAGAGAACTCCAGGAGACTCCACCTTCATTCGAGTTTGAGGCTGTAGATCAGTCTATCAGCTATCGAAAACGATCTAGATTGCCTGCTGAAAGTGGCAGAAAAGCGTAATTTTTAGCATAGCGTGAGCGGGTGCGCAGCGTGCTACCACGCCGGCCGGCCGGCCGCGGACTGCCAGGTGCTCAATACGTACACTAGGGAACTTATACCTGTTTTTAACGCATATGGGGTGTCCGTAACAAAGTAGTACAGTTATTCCAAGTCACATTGGTCATGATGAATTGTATTCATGATTTGGTTGAATAAAAAATTAATTTCAGACAGAATTTAGTTTATCCAATGAGTAATTCGATGGTACTTTATTCTTTCTGCGGCTTTCTTACAGGGTCTAGTACCGATGACATTTTACTATACACCCGGAAGGAGGTCTTCGTTATTGTAAAAGGGCGTTTGAGTGAACCATTCGCCGATCTATTGGAACACCTTTCAGCCGAAATTTCCAAGAAGAGTGGACGTTCGGTGCTCATTCGGGAGAATATGAAGAAGTCTTTTTCAACCCTATTCGCCAAAATTCCACTAATTTTATAAGTTTGAAAATTTCACGACGTTATTACTGAAAAATAAAAAGTCTTCATTCTCATGTAATTTTCTCAAGTATCTACGAATAAATTTTATACCATGCACAATCATATTCTCGGCCCTCTATTTATTCATTTTGAGTTACATCACATTCGCTACTTCCTAGGTGAATAAAATTCTGATAAATGTTGACCTCATCGTAATCAATTTCCTCGAAAACCCTTCCATACATATTATAAGATATCTGACATCATTGTACCACATACCATCGTTTTGGGTCCGCCATTCTGTTGCTTGTTGCTAATCACGTGGTTGTTTCCCATTAACAAAATACATCCCACCAGCAGCTACAAAGCACGAAAAATCACAGCGTCTGCAGAGGGATTCAAGATTTAGGAATCAAAGCAATGATAACAAGTAAATCTACGTATCCGTTGTTTGATTTTTTTTTTTTTTTTTTGTTGTTGTTTAAAAATGGTATGTTACAAACACCTGACATTGATTCCTCTTTATAATATTGGAGTCTTTCTTTAATTATTTATAAGGGGAGAAGAATATTCAATCGGTAGTGAGAGCTGTATTTCGGTTAAAGGTGCATGTACACCTCAAGTTGCAAAATTTGATGAAACTTTCGTAACGAGTGTTCTAAGTAAATTATCATCGATGGTACAGCTCTTCGAGGACGATTGCGCGATTTCGGCAACCCATCCCCTTGGCAACTAGCAACGGTCCAAAAAATGTCCTGACTCTCACTGACGAAAATTCGAACGCGTAGTGACAATGCGAGTGATCAATTTATGAAGTTTCAAATGAATAGGATTTATAAACCATGTTTACGACTCTTTCAATGGTGATGAAAAATAGTGATCATACAAACAAGCCCCCGCGACTAACGACGCAACGGATTTTTTCCACTTTGGACTCCATTTCCCCGACTAATCATAAAAGTTTCGGACGTTTTTTTCTCGGACTTTTGACTAATTTGATTCAGAAATTCATTCAGCTCTCAAAACGTTCCTCGAAGATAGGCCTTAGTAGATTATGTTGTGTAGAATTAGTGAGCAAAGAAATAAAATAAATTTCTCCATCTAAGATATTATCATTTTAAAAAGTCCCATTTTTTGTTTCTTCAGTGTACATGTCTCCTTAATTGAATAAATAATTGTCCTAGAGTAAAGGTCCTGCCCCTCAGACCTTTGGCCGTTGTGAGATTGACGATGGTAACTTCAATGCGATTGAATTTTTATAAAAATCCACTATATTTCAAGACTCGAGTGATTGAACGAGTTGATGAACTTTTTTCTTGTAATCTTTTCGCGTTACCAAACTTCAACCTCGTAACCCCCCCGTCAATCTTTACATTTGCAGGATTGTCTAGTGCTCGTCGGAACTTCTGTCTCCTTCTCCTCCTCCAATTTTCTCACTTTAGCCTCAAGGCTGAATAAATGTTCGTCGTTGACTCCAGGAGCCACCATTCTCATGGCGTTGGCCAATTTGTAGAGATATTCTATATTCGGCCCGCTGGGTCCATGAGAGACCAGAATTCGCCTAGCTATCGTGTCCATGTCCTCGGCTCCCGCAAAATTCGGGTTGTCCTCCCCCCCTATGTAGATGGTCAGCTGAAACGGCGTCTCCTCGGAAGCCGACGGAGACACAGGGACCGTTGGATTATTGGTCAAACTGCTGCTCGAGGAGTAGCTAGTGTTCAAAGTTGCCGGGTCCAGAGCCCAGGGCGGACTGCACGGGTAGAACATGACGGTTTTTCTTTCGTAGCCACCCTTTTCTCTGAAATCAAGGTGGTTCACCACGTGGTCCACGTTCTCGTTGGCTATTTTATACGCCAGACCCCAGACCTCGTCGTTGGGATTTTTTGACGACAGAAGGGTGACAACTCGCCCAGGCTGAACGACGGAAGAAAATATGATTAATTTTTATTCATAGATGAATAAATATTCGAAAATAAATCATCTGCAACCCACCCCGCTGGGAGTCCCTCTGTGATCTGTACTTTTTTGATAAAATCTTCTCACGTATCCCTTTATGTGACCGACTAGTTTCCTCTCGTATGGAAAATCCGCTTTCCATATCAACGAACCATAACCAAACACCCACATGTTTTTTTTTTCTCTACGTTACGGGATGCGGTCGATCCACGGATTTTTTTTGGTTGATTTTTACCCGGTCATAGGGGAAATGTGAGAATTCAGAGATTAAGGAAGACGGATTTATGCATTGATAACAAAAAAGATGTCACGACGTGACGAGGTTATGAGACACTTGAAACATTTTTTCCGAGGTTCTAGTCTACCGTATCGACGATATCAGAGCGCAGGCGGTCAAGATTCTGATGAAAGAGATGGCGCTGCGTGTACTGTGGGATTGTAGACAATTTTTGTGTTATGCCCAGCCTCGTGAATGATAGGCACAGTCAATTTTCAATTTTATTTCTAGTTATACAGAACAGAGCCAGACTGATCCTTAAAAATAGTATCATTATTTGAAATTTATTGATCATCTATACTCTTCATCGACTGACTGACTCTCTCATTTTTACCGAGACTTAGATATCTCCGAATATCTCAGCCCACGGAACTGAATCCCAAAAAATAGATTCGTAGCGGAATTCTATATGCAATTCCGAACAAATAAATGAAAAAATATTTCAGTTTCACGTAAAAATAAAGAAATGGCGTGAACTAATATATAAATTTATATTGACAATAAGGTGAAACATTAAAGTCGTATGACCAATTTTTTCCGAAAATTTTGAAGAAAAATCGGAAATTCAATTATTCCATGACTTTCAAAGGATTTTACATATTTATAAAAGAAGTCAATAAAGAACATGAACAAAAGTAGATCAAGAAACGAAAAAGTTGGTTATATAAGGGTTCATCCGCCAATCATACGACTTTTACCTCCACCTTTATTCATTGTTTCGGATAATTTTCATAGATCTATGTGTTCTGAACGCTGTTATAGCGGATAGCAAAAGTAGGGGAAAAAACGTCTTTTTACCACAAAAATCGCCTTTTTGGCGGATACGACCACCTTAAGCTATATATTTTAAACACGCGATATGAGTCTTGAGACATGGGAGTAGGATCAGGAATTATGGATGATTTTTTCTCAAAGAAATTCATGACACATTATAGCATTTATCTATATATTTTCTCCTTAGAATATTACATTAACATAAAAGAACTCTGTCGTGGAAATGAAAAGCGTCTGTATACATGCGACACTCGTATGGTTTTTGGGCATTTAGAGTAATATTTCGATGTGTAACGAGGAAGATCGAACGATAATTGAATTGTATCATACGAAAGACCCTTCAGGCTGTAGGAAATGTAAAAAAATTTATTAACCTCATCAGAGATCCGTAAAATATTAG
This sequence comes from Euura lappo, assembly GCA_018257835.1. NCBI lineage: Eukaryota > Metazoa > Arthropoda > Insecta > Hymenoptera > Tenthredinidae > Euura > Euura lappo. The sequence continues at coordinate 197,410 of JAEUYN010000394.1, read as the reverse complement.
CTTTACAGATAATTATATGACGCGCCATGAAAGTTATATAATTTTATTCAGACGCCCAGTGGTAAATGATGAGAATTTGATTGAATTTATACGTATATTATGTGACAATGCTACGTTCAACAATAACGACACACCCTGTGCCTCGATTTCATCAATAATTTTTAAGCACGTGACAAGAAAACCCCAAGATTCAAATCCGAAAAATCATGAAGGCCAATTCGTGATAATGATCCTAACGGAAATGGAGGAATAATTTACAGTAATGATCAAAGCTGGATATGATGAGTTTGAAATTTGTCAAAATTTGTTGGTTTGGTGCATCAAATGATCGAGCGATATAAACCAAACACGTATTTGAAGGAATTAATTATAACAGAAATGACATTTGCACGGCTGCATGTTCAAAGTAAAATTGACCATTTCAATGAGACCTAAACGTTACGGAGAACTGGAACACTATGCGAATTTATGTATGATTATTAACTCAGACGTTTCCATTCGCCATCGTCCCTATACACATCTGACATGGATACATTCATGAGCTATGCGTACCTAATATCAACAAATACGCATATCGCATATATGTACACATATGCTTAGTACGATATTTAGATTAAACTGAGTCTGTACAGCTGAATTATGAATAAAAATGATAACATAAGTGTAGCCTATTATAGTAACGAAGTAGGCGTATTAAGCCAGGACATTATGTTTAATGCTCTCATTTTAGCGTATGCGATATTATAATGTTTCATAAATATCACATCTCGCTGCACATAGCTGATATCAATAACTACCATTGAATTCATCGAAATATCAATAGCATCCTGACGAGTGTTTACTTACAATATGTATACAGCTGTGGCCCGGAGCTTTTGTCGCGACTGCGATTCAACCGCGCTGGACAATCTGGACACAGTGAGCGTAAAGGATAAGGAATTAGCTCGACCCCATTGGGAGTCGGATAGAGAAATTTCCCAATATCGCTAAATTTACAATTCACTCCAGACATTTACTCCGTGCTAAAAATATGGCGTGAATTCGTACATGATCATACATCAGAATTATTGCACTGGGCTTAGCTTATAATAGTCTTTGACTGAACAGCAATTAGTAAAGTCGCAAGGCTGTGATTAATAAGTTTCTTCTCCTTTTCGTCTTCAATTTTTTTTCTCCTCTTTTCGTCCTTTTTTCTGTTTCTCTTATTTTATTTCATTTTATTTATTTTTTTTTTTTTTTTGTAAACCTACGTAACAGTTGACAATTGATATAAACGCTGAAGTAAGTGAGACTCACAACGTTTCAAAATCATTTATAATTTATGTACAAAGGGAGGAAGACGAAATAAGCGCCAGACTTTGATCGATTTTCATCAATCGGTTAAGTACTTTTATGAAGACCAATAGAAATGGTCGGTATAGCGAATCGTATTCTCGACGATTATGATCGCAGAGTAAAGAAACAGCGATCGATACGAACGCTGAACATCTGTGTATATGAATGGTGAAGAGATCCGATGACCTTGAAACCCAGGAACCCGCAGAGTTTCAAAATCCTGGTGTTTTTTATTTCGTCCTCGTAAAAGCTAATTGTAAGTTATACTACAATCTACTGCTACCACGTATTTTGTACAAGCCTCTAGCGTAGAACGATTTACATACTCACATACTTAATTGTTTTTTGTATTTTCTTATTTTCTTTCTTTTGTTTAAACTTTTATCTCTCTTGTTTGTTCATATAACGTCAATCTAATTTATGCGTTATAATTCGTATGTATATAAGTATATACCTACCTAGACAAATATGTACACAACATTGTATATAAATGATAAAACAAGAATTAGGTATTTTGGTTCCACGATATTATATCAATAATAATTTTCCTTTTCTTTTTTCCTTTTCGTCTCCTTATAATAACCCACAAGCTGCTTAACAAAAGAATAAAACAAATTTGGATTCCTATCCAATAACATAAATATTACTAACAATTAAATAAATATTTAAAGGGGTGGTTGCGCCAGGGCGCGTGCGCATTTTCAAACGGACCCCGCAACGCAGCGCCCTCTCACTCCACACCTAGCGAAAAATAATCATTCTTCAGATAAAAAAAAAAAACAAAAAAACAATTACTTTAGCACCAGCACGAATATCCTTGTCCAGCACTCCTAACCGGGGTTAAATATTTCCACAAACCTTGATTCATTTTTACGAGGTGTCTCTTCTGAAGAGAACTTTCAACAACCGTACCGTATTCATCGTTGCGAAGTACCCCGTGTAGCAGAAGATGAGTGCAAAACAAATCTAAATCACATTTATGGATGAAAAAAAATTCGTGGGGTCGGTCGTGCCTGGGATCAATAAAACCGCATCTTATGCAGCATCGATGTTGAAATCCGCTGTCAGGGTTGATTTCATTCGGGGAGGGATATATGATATGCACGTGGGGCCTTTGGGTTCGTTTCTATAATGTATCTAAAATTTTAAGTACACGCTAGATCGACGCTACTAAGAAGCTGAGCTGTACCAGCTATTAGATGTCGCCTTATTGGAGGGATGATAAAGATGAAATCCAGCTCCTGCAGCTGGGTGATGATAAAACTGCGGTTGTTCGAGGCTCGCCGTCGCGTAAGCGGCCGCAGCCGCGTCGAGGGCACTGGGATGTACCGCGGCTGAGTAAACCTGCGGTTTCAACGGAAGTGGTTGTGCGGGTTCGTACTGGTGTCTGAGTACCGGGTCGCTGTAAACCGACGTTTCGTAACTTCCGACAACGCTTGCAGCGTGGAGTTGCTGCTGTTGCTGTTGTTGAGGGTGTTTGTCCCGTGGTGAAACCGACGACGGTGGGGTCATCGCCGAGTGATAATCGACCGCGTAACCACCCGCTGCGGAATACGACGACACGAGACTGGTGAACGCGTCGGCCCCGCTCGTCCCCGACGACGGTTTCTGATTGTGAGCAGATAACACGAACTGGTGTTCGCCATAGGTGGACGACCCCTCGGATCCAGGGGGCGTTGGGAGCGGTCCGTTCTGTGGATTCTCCCCGGAATAATACGCGGCTCCGGAGGAAGGTGCTCTGGTCCCGGTCGACGTTATCCCGTGGACATTGGCCCTTATCACGCTCTCCCGATTCGCATAGAGTTGCCTCAGGAGAGCGGACGCCGGTAGTGGCGCGGTCGCCGATTGCTGTGGGTTCAGATGACTGAGATGATGGTGAGCACCGATCCACTGAATCGTGCTACGCTGTTGTTGCTGCTTCAGCAAAGCGTCCGTGCTGAAGTCAGTGGGCTGATGGAGCGCCGGGGAGTCAGGCTTTCCCAGTGTTGCACCAGGCAGATGTTTCGACATCGCCTGTTCCAGGTCCTTGACGGAGGCTCCGGTCGCCTCGGTACCGTCGCTGCCCTCGGATCGCCGCGTCTTTGGGCTGGCTGGGCGAAGCGTGACGTGGTCAACGGCTGGCACCGAGTGATTTGAGGAAGCTGGACTCAGTGCGTGATTCCTCCCCGCGGTTGTAGTCTTTGTGGCCAGTTCTTCGTCGTCCTCTTCCTCCCCGGAGCTGCTCTCTTCTTCCGTTACTATTTTCCGTTTGTGACCCCGCAACTTGACGGCCGGTGCGTTTACGTTGCCCACAACCGCCTGCGGCTCTTGCTGCAATTGGGCTGCGTGATCGTGCTGTCTTCCTCCCCTTGGCTCACTTTCGGAGCCTGGAGCGTCTTCGCCATCATCCGGAGGAGAACGATGAGGGTGTTCGGGCTGCTGATTCGTTGGGCCTCCGCTGCTTCGGCCTTCTGGAACAAATTGGTCGGTGCTATTGGTACTGTTTGCGTAATAGATCCACATGCGCGAGTGATTCCTTTTTATATCGTAATGGACGCATTACAGCCCGGACATGATAATTTGCATATCGAGTTAATTTTATTCCAGATGACGGCATGGTCAGCGTTCCGTTGGTCAAGAGAATATCAATATCGGTGTCACCATGCCCGTAAAAAGAGGCGACCGAGCGAATAGAATATTTAAATACTTGGCCTAGGAGCCTATGGTCGATGCAATTTTGATCCAACTATGGATCACGACTTTGGAACTAACGTAGGATGGATCATCGGCATGGTTCCCAAATCGAGACGATCAGTGCCCCATAATTGTTCAGTCGACGATCGAAATCGATCGGTAGGAATTTGAATCTGGTTGAAGCATCAAGGTTCCATGACACATTCGGTTATTCGCAGTGCAAATATCGAATAAATACTGACGCGATTGATTAATATACGAACGTCGAGGCAAGTGAAACATGCTAAACAACTCCGCGTTCCAATTAGTCGAGATAAATTAAAGATCGTGTCGCGGATGCATGCCAAGTACCGCATCTGGTGAACGTTTGCCAAGTCTTTGATTGATAAGGTCTGGAAAAAGTAGCACCGAGGAGGTGGAAAGGTGGAAAGTAGGGAAGAGAAAGAGGGCTAGAAGCAATATTAGCGAAAAGAGGGTAAACCCTCGGACAGGGACGGAAGGAAGATAGTGGCCCGGGGCAGTTGGTCTGACCGGGGTGCATTACAAGTGCAGTCAAATGAAAACATTAAATACGTGAGTGGACTCTGCGCCAAGCCACCTCGGGGCGACACCAACTTCGTCAAAGACGTTGTCATTCGGGTTGTAATATCGCGACCCTCTGACGTCGATGAATGTAGGTGGAACTTTATTGAAATGAGATTTCGGTGAAAAGTTGAGGACTATCCGAACATCAGAAGGATGACTCGTCGATTGCAAAACGCGAAATTTTGTGGTCGTTGGGTCGTTGGAATATCGGCGAGATAATTCTTGAGACACCCTCTGCCACGGTATTTATGACCCGGATGCTCGTCGCGTTGAACAATCAGAAAATGGGAGTATTTCTTAACTCGTAGACCTTGTTATCTGTGGACGGCGGCGCTTCGCGGAGGATGCTGACGCCGCGTGGAGAGCGTGTCAAACCGAGAATGTTGGGACTCGTCCCCGTTACTTACGTCTTGTCTTGTCTCTATCTCCGTCTATAGCGTATCTTTTTCGCTCTTATTCGATGTGTCCATTCGGGCGAAGCCCTACAGTGTTTGTATTACCAGCGCACGTCCGACAAATTCGGTCTCGTCAGCGTGACGAGACACCGGTTGATGAGGAATCCCGTACCCAGCGGAGAAATTTTTACGGATCGCACCCGGGTGCCGAGAACGCGGCCGGGCAGAGACGATCCATCTCACCCACCGGGAGAAGTACGGGTCCGGGTCTCACGTCATCGTGTATACCTAACGCTTTGAGAAACTCTCTTTTGGCTTTTGCTCGGTCCAAAAGATCTAATGATGATCTGTGACGGTCGAGATAATATACTGTGGGACCAAAGGCTTGTGTGACGGTCCCGGCGACTTTCCATCGCACAATACAATGCACCGTGTACTTAGTTAAACCGTGACGAACACACGCGGAGAGTCGTGTCTCCTTACGGTAGCAAAATACAAGTTAAACGAGGCGTATACTCCGCACTGTCATTCTTTGGGAAAAAAATATATCCTCTTAAAAAATTGATCTTTGTCGCTCTATCCCAGCACGTTACACGTCACTCATCTTTGAACACTCACCTCCTCTGTCAGCGTCCGGCGAACCGTTCTCGGGGTCATTTCCGGCAGCGTCCTCTCGCTTGACCCCAGTTACCCCATCTTCTAGCTGGCAACAGTCCATGATGAGGTTTTCGTACTCGCGACCACTGGAACAAAAAAACAGAGAACAGATTTTTAATCACGTTTTTTTTTTATATCGTAACATTCAGCCCCGCGGAAACATGATTACGATCGTTTACGATAAATGCTCCAAAGTAATTGGAGAGAATTGAAATTGCCCTCAACGATTATTCGAGTGATAATTGACTGAAAGAAGTCTGCGGGTACGCGGCTGAAGGTGCTTTTATTTGTCGAACCGCATGCATTATGGATGAGGCGAGAAAACTTTTTTCAATCTTTGCTTTCTTTGTTCTTTCGTTGTTGAATGATTGCCTTTCCCTCCCTCTTGATAACGTACAACGCGATGTGTTGCGTGGTTGATACTTGGGATATCGTCCTGAAGAAATTCAGGAAAGTACATATATTCAAAAGATATATATCTCACCTGATCACGTAGTTGACACAAATGATATTCTGCTCCTCGGCGTTCTTCGAGTTGCAAACGACGGTCGCGCATGTTTGAAGCCACGTGTAACCGCCGCTCTTGTTCATCAGCCGATAATAATGAGTCAGAACCTGTCCTTTGTTGATAACTGAAAACAATATCAAATCGTCCAATAACTCCAGCAGAACAGTCAAACAATTTTCAAATCTCATCACCGAAATCCTAATTTCGCAAACTTTGACTCAAGATGTTGGCAAAAGTAGTGTTAGGCGAGGAAGGGCATCAAGGAGTCGATAAACTTTCGGAAAGCTACGCGGACTTGGGCTCGGAGATGAAGACTGAGGAAAGGGCAGGAGGGGGGGTGGGGGGTGACGAGGGTGGCCGGGTGACTGTCAGTCGGGTGGTGAGGCCAGAGGGGAGTAACAACTCGCTGGAGATGCCGCATCCGGCGTTGGGCACCCCCTGCATACCAACTACCTAATCCTGGCTGGATACACACGGGTGCGAGAGGAACGGGAGGTTGAAGGAGGGAAGAGGAACACGGCACGTGACTACTCAAATGCGGGAAACGCGCGCGGCTCTTGGCTTTACGACAAAAACGTTTACAATATCAAAAATTTCTGAATATACGAGGACACTGGTGTAGAGAATATCGTTTAGGGTGTGTCTACGACTTGAAGCGATCAAAAACTGTGCCTCTCGTATTTCTGCGGGATGAAATCTAAAGAAACAGTTGTCAACGATGGGGGGAGAATATCCTCGAGCATACTTACGGTCGACGTGTGACTTTCGAAGGCGGTTTGCATCCTCTCCGTGGCACAGAGCGTACAGATTTTTTCCCGTCAACTCGTCAGCCGAATAGTCCAACAGTTCTGATACCCTGTAACCGCGTTTCGATCCCATTAGCACCCAACAATAACGGTAACAATAGAAATGGAAAAAATACTATTGCTACGCAGCACTGTCAACTCACTTTGGCTCGCAGTGGGCTATCCGGAAGTCGAAGTTAATCCGAGTCACGAACATATCAGTCTCAAGTCGAATTTCGTGGACACTAGGAGGCGGCAGGGCGATCGCGAGACCAACCATTCCCATCAGTGACGGAGCCGATTTTCTGGTGTGACTGAACGTGTACTGGGGCCTCAATCTGCATAGCAGCAACACCACCTGTGTTCAATAATTTCGATCGTTGTGACATTTTCGGTACTGCGAGATCGTTTTCGTTTATTCTTGTTCCGTATCGGTTAAGAGGGGTGAGAGTCGGCTGGGTTATTAACGGACTTATACCGGCGGCGGAACACGTCCACGTATGTGGCGAACCATATCTTCATTTAACCGTAGCTAAGTGAGGTGGCTCGACCAGATAGCCGTGCACGTGTTCCTGCAGGATCTCCAAAGTTATAACTTTCAGTTAACGAGGATCGTTACTCCAGGAAGTCGTGTGCGGTCGCCTACTCCGCACACGGGGCGCGGCAATCGAGGCAATTACACCTCTGGATAGTAGTCGTTTGTATTATGGTACCATTGTCTTTATCACTGTGGCTTTAGAAGACGTTCCCTCGGAAATAGTCGTCGGTACGAATTATTGAATCCGCACTAGTACCACCAACACTGCATCTACAGGAGGAAATGCACAACACTCACCCTGTATCCGGACGACTTGAAATGACATCCGCGTTTCGTCAGTGTCGATTTCATCCGCACGCAAAACGCCCGGTCGTAACCCTTGTAGAGGCCACTAGCCGTCAATGACATCACCGAGGAGACTGGAACAGAGAATTGTGGGTTGATGCGGTTGAAATCAAAGCCGGTTCCGTAGTATCACGCGCGTTACGTGTCACATTGAAGATGTGGTGTGTGGAAACCGAATTGCGAACCGGTCCGGGTCTCCTAATGGCGAACGAGACCACGGTCACGGCCCGCTAACAGGCGCGGGTGGCTCCCGGTGGGTACGTGCGGTTTCGCGAAAGACGAGGAATAACAATCGGCCGAGCGCCGGTGCATGTACGTATGCGTCACTCGTCCGGGCCACAACTTCGACCCCGCTTGGTTTCCCGCGACCATGAACCACCACAGGGGCGATAAGACGTGCAAACCCTCTTCAACGCCGGCCGAACACACGACCACGTGGCTCAAACTAGGGGCACGTCCACCAGATCGCGTCATCGTATACCTTCCACGTTCCACGAACCACTTTTAGCAGACGGAACGCGGTAGACCGGTCCGGTATACGCCAAAGGATCCACCCTCTGCCCCGGTCACGGATTCCAGGTTACACGTCCACTACGCCACACGCTCTCAACAACGCTTAAGTACGAACGTGCCCAAAACTGTTGAGTTATCCCGGACGCCTCCCGCGATAATAGTAAACGTCCTCAAGGTCGATTCAACTTTTGACGAACACGTGCCTCCGGTATCGTTTTAATGGGGTTTATAGTTACCGTCAGGATTCGCAGTCGACGTTGATCCGTGTTCCTCGGAAGCCGCGCTGCTCGGAGATGCGAGTCCCGAGCTGGAGGAATGCGGTCCGGAAGAACTGGAGGTCGAGGTGAGGCCGAGGCCCAGTTGTTCGGCGACTTCTGAGTGGTCCTGTTGATGAACATAGTCGAATACACTGGACCCGGTCATCTCCACCTGAAAGCCAAAATACAAATTGTAGAAGGAAATGTCTGTTTTCGCGCCTCCCCATGAACCGTCTTCGCATGCCAATGGGCGATGGGCGATGGGCGCGACGTGACGTCACGGGTAGCGATCCTCACGCAATCGTCTTCCATCCGCGTGTCGCATACACAAGGTGTGATTGCGTGAAGCCACAACCTTTCCGCGGAAATCACAACCGTACGTGTTCGCTGCGGCACGGTGGTGGGTATCACGAAGGTATTTTTATACCTCTAGCGATTAGATGAGTCCTCGATAAAGAGGTGCGGACGATCGGAGAATTGCGGGGTCAGGGGGCGAGGCCTTCCGATATAAAATAACCCACGATCGTGTAGACGCGACTCCTCGGGCTACGTGCCACTTGATATCGTATTCCTGTGGCACACCGTCGACGGTGACGTGTGCACGCGCGTTTCCCACCGGTCACGCGCCTTCCACCTTGGCTATAGCAGGACTAGGGACGCGTGAGAGTGGAGTGGAGTGTCTGACGCGCTCAGTGACCCAACGAGGATCCTGCAGACTCCGAGGATGAGAGGAGCATCGGAGTCTGCATGCGGTCTGTATCGTTATTTATGAGAATAGTCGCACGGGGCATGCAGGATGATCAACCCTCAACCCTCCAATCCACAGTCTACAGGAATCCAACCCGTTCTCGGTTATTGGTGCGCAGCTGGTAGACACGGTCGTTTGGTCAATGGTACCACGACCACTACCTGATTACGACTTCTCGCCACGGTTCACCCAGTTACTTTCGCGGTCCCTTTTCGTACTATGTCTGATAAAAATGGAAGGAGCACCAAGACTGACGAAAACAAAAGCATCAAACACATAATTTAGGGACGCTATGTGCGTTTGATCAGCCAGCTCGTCACGTTCAATCAAGAAGTTGGCGAAGGTCGCTTCGCGGTATCCAGGTGTCACGAAGGGTCATCGACGCCGGGGCGTGGGGTCACGTTAACACGTCGTACACGGGGTTCCCCCCGAACGATATTGGCAAGGTAGAGGGGTTCCTCCGGGCCAGGGGGGCAGCAGCCATGTTTGCGGCAGCGTCAGAGCGGCAGTTTCCAGAATCTCCGAAACACCCTATTGATTGCCCCACGGGCCGCGAGGAACCGAGCCAGTGCCCCGTCCGTTCCCCACCTCCACCTCCACCTCTACCTCCGACTCCAACTCCACCTCCACCCCCCATCCCCCTTCCACACCCTTCGAGGCATTAGGAATGGCGAACACGCCGCCGTGCAGAGGCTACGTGAGCGGCATGCGACCAAACCCCCTCCCCCCCCCGCCCCCTCTCTTTCCTCCTCATCCTCATCCTCTCCCTCCGAGCCAAGGCTCACTCCGGCCTCTGCCTCCGATGCGAACCAGCCAGCCAGTCAGCCAGGCAGCCAGCATGGCCGCCGAACTCACACTAGCCACGGTGTTCCTCTCCTCTGCACTATGTGTGTATACCTCTCTCTGGCTTTTCTCCCCCAACCCCCATACTTCCCCCGTGCGTCCCCCCGTACGTGCTACCGGGGGTGGCACGTACTCCGTTATGCGCCTTTCACACCACCCCTTACCTCGGGTGGGTCGGACCACCACTACACCTCAGTTGGTTCGGATGACACGCGGTGAAACTCACCTGGGATAGCCCGAGGTAGATGGAGACCGTCTCGGAAATGTAGAGAAACCTTCCATCAGCTGCAACCGCCATTGCGAAACCGTCCAGAGACTGGAAGAGAAATACAAAAAAATACCGTAAGACCGATAAATTCAATCTCCCATTTTCGAGGCTTGTACGTGATGTGGAGGAAGCTACTTTCCGGTACCACAAACGAGTCTAATTTTATCGAAATTTTATTTCTTCTTCAGTTATACAGAGGCCGAACGGTAAATGCCGTTGATAATTCGGGTGCAACGGCTAATTTCCTGGTCTAGAAACTCACCTGGAGTATGTGGGTACCCTGGTGTTGCTCGAACATGTCCATTGCCAGTGATGCAGGCGACCTCACCCGATTCCCACCTGTAATCAGACGAACGAAACGTTGTGAATATTTGTGATGGACAGACCCAGGTGACAAATCGATGCGGACTGAAGGTAATTCCTGCAACGTCACAATATGCGCATTATCGAGGAAAACGGCGTATATGAATCACCGTTTGACCCGGCGTTCTCCAACCCCTTTAGTTCCTTGGTTGGACCCGAGGTCCCTCGCCCTCGCTTAGTAAACAAGACGCAGTTCTTCGTTTCGTAATAATAATGCCGTTCAACCCCGAGCCGGCGCCCTTAATGAAAGACTTAGAGACTCGATCAAACTCGCCCGGGCGTCGCTTAATCTGGTAAGTCCACCGGGATGAGGTCTCCTGCACCTCGGCGATCTCCGCAGATCCCCCCATCGGTTCGCCACGCGCTGACCCCAGCTCTCTATGCTCGGTCAACAAGTTTATTCGTCTCGATGTTTCTCCTGGACAAGGGCTAATCCCGATATAATCCCATCGTATACGGCTTCACAGTATACCTATCCGAACGGAGTCAGACTTTGCAAAAGTCTTGAATGCTGTCTGAGTGGTAATCGACTACATTTGTTCCTTCGTCAAACTCGCGGAAATTGTGAAAAGTGATGGGAAGAATTATCCTTCCACGCTGACGATCTTCGATTGCTAATTCCATCAAGTATTGAAGAGTCTCGGCGGGGGAGATGAAAGAATTCTTTGTGGCATTGAAGGAACTTGAGGAGTTGCCCCCCCGCGGTCAGGACAGGGACTCCCTAACCTAATTTTCTGCAGAAACAAGAGTGACCTTAAGGTTAACGCTGTACGTTCTCGAGGTTCGCTCCTCCATGGGTCAAGCCTGGTACTCTTCCCCGCTAGTTTTCCCCGTTTACGGCAATAAATTCTCCCTCAGCGTCTTTCGTCTCGGGCTGCGCCTCTCCCTCGCGACCAGCTATCACAATATTTTGATAAATACGTAAGGCGTGTTTTATGTTCTTTCTTCGTACCATAACTCAGCGATATTTATATTGAGAATATAGAAAAAATACGCGATGACCGACTACCCTTATTCTACGTCACTATTATCCCGCCGCCAGCTGAGACCTACGTCAATTCGCCCACTTTCACATCCTGACGATAAGTGAGTTGAATATTCATTTTGCAAAGAGTCTAATTACCACGTGGGAATTAAAAGTGGAGTGAGTATGTATAACGGTTTAAATGCATCGGCTAATAACTGGCAGTCACGTAACTGCGTGACTGCATATCAGTTTAACCGCTAGTCGCAATTTCAGGGTAAGTCGAAAGCTTGATACCAGTAGTATTTCGCCGGCGGGAGAGACAACAAATTCGGCTATTTTTCATTAAATCCCAGTCCCAAGGGAGGGTGTGTGATATTACATTATATTCTTCATATGCTGCAACCACCTACAAGCTTCCACCAGCGGTAGGGGGTCGGATCGTGACGTCACACATATTGCAGCCCTGTGCGAAGGATAGCGGTCTCGAGGATTTATGGGCCCGAGACCCTCCTTCAACTTTCCCACCAGTACCCAGGCTGCCGCGAATTGATCCTCCTGGCAAGGAGCCGCGAAATACGACCAAATGTTTTACAGTTATTTATCTCCTCCACCGGCATATGGCACACCGTTCCACGATGCTCCATCAGCTCTAACTAACAATAAGTGGTGCTGCTAAGGAGCTGATTCACATTCAGAATTACCAACTTGCAACCACTTATTCTTCATCGATATCGAATAGAAAGTGAATTTTGGTGAAGGGTTAGCGGACCGTGTCACGTGTAGGTGTATAAAAGTACGGTTTAAACGAAGCACTTGACAGTTGAGCAGCCCTCGAGTACCATCCTACGAAGCACATATGCCCGGTTGAAAACACGAGGGGGTGTTTGGAGTGCCGGTTTGATGGGCCATCAATGTAAACCAGTGTAAAGTCGACGGGTGTAGAGCATAGGTGTGAAAGTTTGAGTGTGATGTGGTCCTTGGTAGGATCCCGCGGCATCCTTCCCCTCGCGGAGGCTCCTGCGGGAGCATTTTTATTCAGAGCAGGGAGGCTACTGCCCCGTGAGGCATCGAAGATTCGGTATATAGCACCGCTACCTCTAACGTACGAACGGCTTTATGATCCTAAACGATTAATCTTCATATCGGTGGAACGGGAGAAGGAGCGTCAAGCTGCCCCGCGGGGACATGCAATAATATTTCACTCAAAGCGGGGTCGTTTCGTTCCCGACGGTTTGACGGACGCTGAGATGAGCTAGGTATTTTCTACTGAGCCCGTTTTATCATTGTACTTAGAACATTAGCACATTTAGCACGTTACGAGTTATCATGGGGCGTGGGGGAAGCCCGGGAGCCATGATTACCGCGTATTGTGTGCCGCACTTCTCAATCATAAGTATTAATACGTCGAAGGTCCTGCCCCGACGACGAGGAGCATAAGGTCGCGTGGAGCGTGTGTCATCACCCTGAAGTTATTAACTATCCAGGGCATGGGACACCCACCCCGAACAATTAATACACACCAGGCTCCCCGTTGATATATTTCTGCGAATAGTCGTGCGAATTAATCCGAAGCTGGGCACGTGCGACGTCTCATTTGCATCTGGTATTACGCATCGTCGTCTTCGGCAGGTTTCCAACAAGGTTTCTCGTCAAGGCTGGGCTGGGTCTGTGGAAAGATCTGAATACCTGCGTCGGATGACCCTGGCTTTATGGCACGGACGCTACGGGGCAGAGGATAATTACCATGGGTAATGTCAGTTGGAAAGCTGAATGTGGTATTTGATATTTTGTTACCAGCATCCCTGAACGTGGACCGCAGGTTTTGTACTCGAAATACTGACGATGAATAGCGTTAGAAATTTACATTGGGACCGTGCAACTGTTTGTATATTTGTTTTACCGCCAAAGGATGAATTAGAGCCTTGTTACGCCACTTTAACGCCTACTCACATATTTTTGTATACATCCCGTGGAATCGGACTACGCCTGGCGAGTTTTAATACGCAGTGACAGCCACGGGAATGCCATACGAATATATTCGGCTACTGGCGATTGCAAAAAATTGACCCAGGCACGTACTTCACTTGGTCGCGCGTGGCTGGCCAAAGAAATATTATGCCCTGTTATAATTCGTACGGTCAGTCGATTTCTTGCAACTCATTCTTTTCTTCACACGTTTTTGCTGAAGAATCTATCCCAAACTCTTCCAATACGTGAGAAAGAGACCGGTCACGCACAGATGATGAAAACTTCGCAGCAATTCATAGATTCAACAAACCACGTATAATGAATGCGTCTGATGTGACGATCGAATTTCTTTGACACTGATCCGACTTCTATAATTTTTAGACTCTTCAAATATTTGGAGTACCTGTACGTGCTTCTTATTTCTTATCACCCTTCTTTCTTGATCGTGTGGTTTCAGCGTGAGTAACAATCGCCGGTCCGTTCAGTAAGACAAATGAATGAACAAGATGTAGAAACACGTCTCGATTTAAAATCACCGCATCGTATTCGTAAGAGCAAATAGGATGATGCTAACGAGGCGTTGATTAGGGTATTGGTGACGTTGATCTAGTTAAGCGCTGCTTAATTAGTCAGGTGTGTTTAGTTAATCCCGGTATTTCATTAGGCTGGTGCGCCGCTGAGGGGTGCCAGTGTCTCTCATTCTAAGAACACTTCACAATTCGACGATATGGGGATTATTTCCTGTCAAAAGCTTTCGAATTGCACAAAATTATCAATAATCTGTCCACATCGGCCTGCTGCTTATACCTTCAAACACCTCCCTTACTATGAATCGTAGTGAAATTGTCGAAGTTTTCTCGAAGCCATACGGAGCTGAGGACCACTGACTTAACCCTCGGTGGCTTGCAGGACCCCTCGCCACTAACTAGCCTCCAACTACGTTAAACACTGGTTTAAACTCCCTCCGAGGTTTTCTGGTCCCCGTCGAGTCGGTCTCGTCAGCGTTCCCCTTTTCTGCAGGCACCAGTGAATCCGGGATGTATACGTACTGTGTGTCGATCTGGCGAGGGTGTGAGTGGGCACTGGGGTGTTTTGAGAGAAAATCTGAGTCTGTTCACGTTTCTGAAACGTACTGATACGCGCCATCACGTTTCTATATGGAATCGTCAGAAGGGACCGCGGGCTCACCGGCCACCTTAAGGCTTGCGCTTACAAATTGTAGCCGATGCAGTTTTATGACCACGACCATAATCGCATAACGCGCTTCTGAAAATTGCCTCGTGGCACGGGCCCCGACGTTCATAGCGGTCAAGTGAATTTGCAGCGGTTGTATAGAGAAAAAAAGAAAATTAAATAATAAACTGCCTGGAATCCGGCGATACGGATGAATCGTCACGCACGTGGAAGCACTTCCTCGCGTGTTCGGTTGTTCGAGATCCAACAAAGAAATTATACAAGAAACTTGCAGTGCTAATGGAAACAAGCTCGTGGTATATAAATTACCGTGCAATTAGGAATCTGGTCGTTCATACACAACCTTCGCGATGAATATTGGCCCGAGGTACCAGCTACAAGGCATGAGAATAGTGGAGAAATACCTCGAATGAATCTGCTGTGACTTCCTAGAGAATCGATTTTTTCGACACATTTCTTGTCCTTTTACAATGATCCGTGAAACTTTCAGTGATCTACGGAATTGAAATGCCAAGGGCGACTGAGCTCGAGCCGTACTTTTGACCGTGAAATTTTCGTCGCGTTCGTATACTGTTATTGATAAAGAAAAAAGAAAGAAAGAAGTACCGTCGATCATCAGAGGTTACACGTGTTATTTTATTCTGCGTAATAGTTTGACTTTGAAACGGAAATGATTGTGCGTACAGGCTGATCGTGTATAATGAGGTATAGCGGAAAAGCCGCGATGAGGATCAACGGCGAGTCTCGCATATCAATAACCGATCAGGCATTTGAGACGATCAATAATAATTATCATCTCATGGATCTCTTTAACACAAAGATTCGATCATCAGGAAGAGAAACACTGGTTATAAAGCCACTAAAATTTCCACCGAGCCACGGTGTTCGGAATTTGAAACCCAATTTGCGTCGTTAAGTTTGGCAATCCCGTTTCAGGAGCTGCGTTACTCGACGAGGGTAGCCGGCAGAAGATATGCAGTAGATTTAGTTCGACGTCGAATTGTGGCTGGAGGCGTCTAACTCGATTTTGTTAGTTTAGTTACATCGGCGGCTTCGCCGCGGCCCGTACAAGGGCTCGCAGGGGTTGCTGTGATTAGATTTACATGTGGGCCCTTGTGTTCGCTGCGTAGGCGCTCGGCACCGACTACACATAATCTAGTAGCCACAGTCTGCACAGTAGAGAATACGGCGGCCGACCACCATCCATGCACACAGACTCGTTCGCAAGACTCTTGGACCACGCCCCGCAAAACTCTCAGCAAATACGAGGGAAGCCATCCGGAGTAAGAAATTCCTCCTCATTATCCTCAGCGCGAGGTAGCGAGTAAATATTTGGAGTCGAGGTAGGGCAAAAAAAAAAAAAAAAAAAAAAATGGCAACCTTGAATTAAATGAGGTGACACGATTCTCCTCAGCAACGAAGATGGCCACCTTGTTACGACGATTCGTGTATTTTATGGTTTGTTCGATTGGCCAGTGAATGAATATCGAGAATCTGGTATAAATAACGATTTCAAGGATTCACACTGACCGTTTGACGTGTTGGTCAGTGACGCACCCAATTTCTGTTAAATGAAGCTAGAAAATGAAGAAGGCCGATCGCATCGTACGATTGTTGCCAACAATAGTCCATTACTATGTATCTGAGAATCTTTTCCCGGTCTCCTAGGCACGGCACAAGAACCGCGTTAGTGTACGGATGCATGCATGTGCGTATCTGTGTGGTCATGTATCAAGGGACCGAATCTATCTATTCTTGCGTTGTTTACGCTACCACGAATTCTGGTTATGGGAAAGAAGCCACTGCGAATTCCGAGCAATATGTGTGTATGTGTGTGTAGGGTCGAGAATTCTATTTTATACAACTATTCAACTGTGAGCTGATACCAAAGTTGGGTGAAAAAAAGATTGGAGATTCGATTCGGAATCAATCGAGAGTGTGAAGAATTAGCATACGTATAAAAAAATAAGCGAATCAAATTTTCCGAAACGTGGAGATTCGTGAATCTTCTGGAATCTTCGTCGTTGAAAAACTTTCGGTATTGACAATTACACGATTAATTTACCAGTAGATTTAGCATAAT
Organism: Euura lappo; assembly: GCA_018257835.1. Classification (NCBI taxonomy): domain Eukaryota; kingdom Metazoa; phylum Arthropoda; class Insecta; order Hymenoptera; family Tenthredinidae; genus Euura; species Euura lappo. The sequence continues at coordinate 180,385 of JAEUYN010000394.1, read as the reverse complement.
TAGATACTGACAATTCCGATAAAAACAGAACCGATTGATCGGGACAAGATTGAATGGACAAACAAAAACTCAATGATCAAATGATAACAAAAAGATTCGCCATCACCGATTCACTGACCCATGTATAGCTACCGAGCGAAACGCTTCAGAGCGCAAAGCGATTTCTCACGGCTACCTAAATCAAATGGCAATATGGTTCACGAACTATAATTGTACTCTTCACTCGCCATATGTAACGATCCCGTACTCATATATGGCTCTCGTCAGCCAGGCAAGACTTCCATATAGGAATCTGGGTAATCGCGCAGCTGAAGACTTCGCCGATACCGGGACGGACTCGTCATATCCTGTGCCAAAGTCGTACGGTAATGTATAATATAAGAAAGTAAATTGCAACTAGTCAAAAGCATCCGCCACGATCGATACAAGGCGACAAAAAAAAAATAATACAAAAAATCATGAAACTGCAGTCGAAGATCTAGATCAGTAAAATATGAACCCCACGTGACGTCAGACAATCCGTAATTATCCTCGGGATTGACGTTGATGCGATTATATAGACGGAGGCTAAATCGGTTGATTTGAACGAAGAAAAAAATGGCGAGCAACAATAACTGTATCAGAATGTAGGTTTTGACGAAGCTGTGTCACACGAGACTGTCCTATTCTTTTACGGGTATTGTTCGTGTCAGTGACATCGCGCCCTGAATTAGCCAGACATCCCCTCATTTCAGTGGTGCCGATCCATCACGGTACATCACTGGCAGATATCAGCCGATTTGGAAAGATGCTTTGAACGGAGAGGCAGTCGACCGGAAACAAGACCCGTCAGAGTCACGCAGTCGTTGTCAACTCCAAGGAGAAAAGGTCGCAAGCTTTTTAAACAGACGGTAGGATACCAACGGGTAACCTTCGATCACTCGAAACGCGAATCATCGACTTAAGAACGAAACAATACCTGCGACTACCATTACGAAATATTGCCGGTTGAATTACCATCCACTACACTTATAATTCATAAAGTCAGAGAAGGTGCTTTTCTGCGGAGTGAAATATAATGACGCTGGTTAAACCTTCGATAGATTCAATCTGTCGGTGATAAGAAATAGATAATCGAGTCCATCAAACGCCTCGATAGGATCGTTACCTGCGTCTAACATTTCTTCTTCGGATTCTACGCCATCAACTGCAGATGATTGCAGACCGGATATGAGGAAGACATAAGGAAGAGAATGTATTTGGCGGATGAAAGGGTTCCTTAATTCTACCCAATTTGCCAAGAGGACTGGGTCTAGGCCTGTAATACAAAACCCCGAACGCGAAATACGAACGATAAATAGAATTCGAATTCGCGACGGGGATCAGGGGGTAACTTGGTTTACTTTAGTACGAACCCTACGTACATACGCTATTGGGAAAAGAAAGAGATAAATAAATGCTGTTTCTGGAGCACGAAGCCACAATGCAGAGAAGACCGAGTCGTTTGGTTTGACGGGTCAGGGTGGACGGACAGACAGACAGTCGGACATGAGGATGGGGATGGGGACAATCAAGGGAATCCTTCTTCTATTCCATTCCATCATTGCGGCCGCCACTCACTCGCTTACTCAGATCCCTTATCCCGCGTAATTCTGTTACAGCTCTGCACGTTGGGGTTCACTTCAAATTCTGCCTCGCAGTAGTACATAGCTTCGAAGTAGAAAATATACGTAGAGTTGCGGATAGCGCGGATCAGGAGATACGTGAGGACCCTGGGGTCACGATTCGGACTGCTATTGCGAAAGCTGGGGAGTAATTAATGATGGAATGGCTAGAGTGAGATTCGATTTTTGTCTTACCTTTGACGGACTTGTTCGGTGGCGGGCCATCCCGGCTCCATGGAGGATCTCCGTGTCCGGAAAAGTCCCGGAGTTTGAGGTAGGATATTGTGAGCCTTATTATAGACGCCTTGTCCAGCTGAGAGGTAATTGCGGCGGGGAGTGGAAGCATCTTGGCCAATTCGTAAAACTCGAAGTTCTCTTTACCTCGACGCGACCGCGCAGCGTCTCTGCTCTTCTCTTTCCGCAATTCGAGGATACTGTAAATTTAAAATACACGTGGCTTAGTTAATCGGTCTTCTCAAATTTCACGAGAATTTTGTATAACGACAAATTTTAACAACCATTCAACTAAGCACATATGATTGGTCTATACTATATCGAATATCCAGCATATAATCAGTAAATTAACTAATCTTTTCAGGCCATTCGGATGTCACATTTCATGGTATCGTTGATCCATTTTTTTCAGAGCCGCAATTTAATATCGACCGTGTTTCCAATTTCTTCATGAATTCATGGTCAACGTCGGTTTTTTATCATCCCAATCGCGAATCACGACCCCGGTGTAAATTTTTTGTCTCATCAAACCGCCAATTGACGATACATGGTAGTAGTAATATCGAGAGTAATATCGGAATATCGCTGATCGCCACAAATTGCCCCGCAGTATAATAACACAAAAAACCTACAGTACATGGTTGACCATCCACCACTTTACGACAAGTTGCCCGTAAACATTATGGCAGTGGTCGGCGGCAAGCATCGAGAAGATCGAACCAGTATCTAACATGACTTTACTCATCCTCTAAGAGAATGAAAGTTCGATCGTTGACGATCCGAAGCCAGGCGCACGATGCAGTCGATCACTTCGATTCGATATTTAAAATTCTATCTTCAGAAAAATCTAGTGACCACGTTCATCAGACATTGATGTACTGACGCTTAAGCCAACACACACGTCCAGTGTAATTCTGTTGCACAGGTCAAATATAATCTGCATAAACACATTGTCCGGTTAAATCGAGGCGTGGCTGGGGCATCCGTCGGCTATCTGCGTGGGCGTTGTGGTCAGTGTTAGACCATAACGTTTGTGGGCAGCCGCGTAAATCGCATGCATTGCTGTTGGCCTATCCTTCATCGACGGCAAACACTTGCGGAAATAGTGTTTCGAGCCTCACTGACCACGCCCAAAGGGCAGATTCTCAGGCTTCCGCGCGGTTTTGCATTTAAACAGGGTAGAATTAACGCTGCTGATTAAAAGTCTGCCGCCTCCTCCGGGCCCTCGGGTCGCGTAATCGTTACCCGCGAACGCTAACGAAGGAAAAACCGGTGTCCCTTACGCATGGATTGCTCAAGCAGTTTAGGTACTCCTCTAACGTCGACAGTAACGATTAAACTCGAGAAAGTTTAAAACACAATGCGAGTTTTCGAAAGGTAAATTTCACCGGATATGGGTCTACCTTAAAGATCTATTGATAGAGTACGTCCGTTAAATTCGCCTCTGTAAAAAGAAGCCATTTGATGGCGGCAGTTAAGTATACGATAAAGGCTTCCGAGTGGAATATGCAAGAAGGAACTTTCGAATTCTTGGTACGATAAAAATGAACGTATATCCGTGCAATGATGGGCTTCGAGGTGGAGATGTCGCTTGGGATAATCAGATGTCTATTGCGATGAGAATTTTCTTTTGGCATCCAGAGAAGGAGGCACGTCTCTCCGGAACGACCCACCGAGGGACCCTTCGACCTTAACACGGAAAAAAATGAGGTAGTACAATTAAACGCGCCGTTTAAGACGAGAGGGTTAAAAACAAGAAGATGGCTTTTTATTGGCTCACTATTACGACGCTTAACGACTGTAAAGCGACCGTGTTGCCAGTCTACAGTTACTCCCTGTACAGAATCAGAGAGCGTCCACAATCACAATACGATTATGTACGCTAACGCTGTACAGACTGCGGTCTCCCTCGGCTGCGGTCTATCGTAAACTCTTGAAAATAGAAGCAGAAGTCGAAGTAGCAGCGGAAGAATAGAGCCGGGAGTGAACGAGGTCGAGGTCCGCGGGCCTCTTTGCGAAGCATGAACGTCTGGTAACGTGAATTTCGTGTCCCTGTTGTCCCAGTGGGGTAATCAGGACTACTTACCCTCCCAAGGATTCAGCAGACGCTAGCAGCCTCCGTTCTAGAGTATTTCTTCGCGATTCTTGCGGGCGTCTCTTTCGATGGGGAAACTTAAGATCGAGGGGCGTATAAAGGGTTCACCCGAAGTCCGTAAACTTTGGTGGGTGTACTTTTCATCTCGGGAAATAGCCATCTCTACTGATAATTGGCCATTAGAAAATACACGAGATCAAATCTAGCACCGTACCCTATCGATGAAGGGGAAGCAGGAACAGATCGGTCAATCTTCTGGTCAATGTACGACAAACTTAAAAAGCATGTGCCATCAAAGGCAGCCGAAAGGTTAACGAAACTGACTATAACTGAAGAGGTCTGTCATCAATAGCCAGGATTTGATAATTCTTGAACCTCGACTAGTTTGCGAGATTCATGGTGAACCGGAGTTATATACCGTCGGTTAGATATATCCGTGCGAGACGTTGGGTCGTTGTTTGCACGTGAATTCGTAGGTGCCGAGGTGCGGGTTAGTCGCTGATTGAAAAGCACCCTGGGGAACGACGCCCCTTCGTAGGCTCTGAAAATCTGTGAAAATCGTTGATACTAAAAAGCCTGTGGATAAAGCCTGCCCTTAATCGGGTTATCGGGCCTAGGCCTCCGGTCGAGTCGCACATGTGCCGGGCTAAAATACGCGCCAAGGGATGAAAAAAAAATTGTGGTGAATTTCTATTTATTTGCGCCCTAAGTTCTTTTGTCACTCCTAATCCGCGACCCCATCTCCTACATTTTTTCGATTCCATGTTCAATTGGAATTATCGACGGTCAATCGTCCGTTCGATTCTAGTTCGTCGGTGTATTTTTGGGGGTGGAAGATCAGCCCAGGGTGTGATTAGAGCTTGGACCTTCCGGTGCTGATTGCGCAAAGATAAAAGGGAAAAGGTTGCTCCTAACGCGGCTACAGGATCCTTTTCCTTTTTCTTTTCGTCTCGCGTTCCTCTTGATCCAGGGGTTTTTTCCCCTGGGATCTAGGAAAGCGGCCGGCCGCCTGTTCCTCGCATGTACCAGAGTGCCCGACGCGGCCGACTCCAGACGCGTGAAAATAAAATTAAGCCGAACTTTCGGTCAAATTGGTTGAAATTGGGCGGCAGCTCCGTTATCCCAAGGGACGCGAAGCGGTCCTCTCTCTTTATCCACCTATCCCTACGTATATACACACTCCTTTCTCAATTCCGTTGGATTCAAGATCGCGACTAACGCGGCACCCACCGCGAGCAGAATTCCGTAGGTGAGAGACACGGTTCTAGCAAAAGGTAAAAGACAGAGGATACGGAGGTTGTAGGTAGTTAGGTAGTTCGCCGTGTGTTAGTAACGCAGTACGGACAAACGAGGGCGTTGAGTGCCAAGCATCAATAATTCAGTAGCCGACTATGACGAGATTACCGTCAGCCCCGCGCCTCGTATCCGAAGGCAAGCGGACAAAATCCGCATCCCCCTTCCTCTTTTTCGCGCCTTTTCCTCGTTCGTACCAATATACACATAGAGATCAGGGTGACATGATCGTCCCGTTTTCGCATTCAAAGAATCGTCGCCGAGTAAGCTTTTGATCTTCACTCCTCCAAGACGAGCTTCTTTCGAGTCGGAAACATTGTAATGCGCGGCATTGCTCTGCTCGGACTAATTCAATTAAGCGTTTCTACCGCGCCACCTCGATCTCGACCACCACCTGGGGGCATGTGTCCGTTCGTTTTGGCTCCGGTCTGACCCGTACGTAAGTCGATATGAGGGAGGTGGCGAGCTGGCAGAAGAGGGCCAAGTGCCCCGGGTCCCGTGGGGGCCGTAGCTGAGCGCTGCCGTACAAAGCTCCTAATGTTACGGCTCCAGTTTCGACATAATTTTCCTTCGGCCCTCGGTACGGTTATCGACGAGGGCTCGCCGAGCCCGCGCTTTTTTTTATAGGATTTGGACAAAGAGAACCTTATTTCCGGAGGCCACGACTCGCCGGGACCCGGGACAACGAGCGAGAGCACATCGGCGTATGTATAAGACGGCTTGGAACCAACGTGGACGAGGAGCAGGCTATAAACTACCCGGACGCATCCGCCGACGGTAAATCACACGCGAGTGACCGACGCGCGCATATATGCACCGGGACCGTTGCAGGTATATAAAAGGAAGGTGGATTAGTACCTCGACGACGAGAGTAACAGAGAGGAAATACTCGATGACGCTGAGATAAGGGACGGCTTAAAGTCTACGTGCCGGGCCTTCCGATGCTCGTGCAACGAGCCTGAGAACTTTTGGTGACCATCGAGCTCTGACTCTGCACTGGTGCGAAGTCAGAGTCTCCGTTGGGACCGGGAACCTCGTGGTCTCATGGGCCCATGGCGCGGGCGTGGTTGACTCTGGGGGCGCACGTCCAGTACCTCGTTTCCGGACATTCTCGCGCTCGGACTTCCGGGGACGTGAGGCCGTAACACCTCCCTCCTTCTCACCTAGGCTCCGCGGACGTTCGCCTAACTTGGAGTCAACGGCCACTGATCTCACGCGAGGCACGTAGGTTTAATTACGCGAATCACCGATCACAGTGAAACCAACCAATGATGCTTCCGGTATCGACGAAGACCGTTTTCCGAAAGCATCTCAACCGGATCCTTTCCGAAAACCGGGAAGAGATACTACCGGGGAGATTGGGGAGAACGAGAGTGGGACCTGGTGGTGTAGCACCCCCTTCTATTTTTTCCGAGGTGTTGACGGCTCCCCGGGATGCCCCGTCAGCGGTCCTGTGATCGCGTAGGGGTTTACTGCCGCGGCGTGACGTCCTCGTCCGTATAGTACGAGCGGGTCCAACACCCTATCTCCGTGCTGGTTCATCCCTTGCACCACCCTTCGCGTGGCATTTGCCCACCCAGCATGCCCATATAGCCATGACCCATCAGTGGCTCGGTGTGACAGGACTCTCCTGGGACGGGCCAGTATGGTCGTTCGCATTTTTATAGCGGGTAAGAGCGAAGAGGCAAAGCATTTTGTCAGGGAGTCTTCCAATTTGCGATTCGTCAAAGAGAGACGTGGCAAATTCGGGCGGAAAACACCTTTGGCCTCGTTGCCAATGGGCGAGAAGAAAAAATGTTTCTGAATAAAGACGTTCAAGCTCACCTCTGTCTCGTTCTTTCTTTAGCCCGAATTACATGCTCGACAGTTTCTCAGTCCTTGGCCATGTAATCTAATCAATTTAAGATTGAGCGAATTATAGCCGAGCTCGGAGTAAACGAGACACTGTGACAAATGACCGGTACGTACGTGAGCCAATCAAAGGTCAGAACGAACGAGATTCATCACGGCTGCCTCGTGCAGTGCAGAGAGTTCACAGTTTTTCTTTCTCAACCGTGTTCCAATATCGCAGATGGAATGTTTCCTCGTTTACAGAACAGCGTATTTTTAGGCATCCCGATTAATTAAGAACATCGTCATTGCTACAGGTACGGTACATCGATCAGTGGACTGGATGGTTGAGCAACCTAATAGGTGGTCTAAAAACCAATCACGGTGTATCAATGTTGGTTTGGTTTAGGGAACCCGAGCTGTCAATATAAATGAGATTCTTAACCGTTGATTAAGTACTCGGCTCATCGTCAGGGTATTCCGTCCGAGTATCGCCCGGTGTAATTTACACTTCAAATGAGTTTGCTTCATGAAAATTCAACAACGAAATTGAGCAGAGTCCTTTGCTATTAAAATGTGAGTCTAATAATCCCGAGCCTTCCTCTCTGTATGTATACCGTGTAGCGCCTGATTCTGATCGGTTAATCAGAATTAGGTGAGGGTAAAAACTCTGGGGCCTCATTTGACTTATTCGTGGAACAAATTTCACGCCGTTTCTTCACTCGCTCCGCTCTCAATGGATTTCTAGTCTTCACCCGCGATACGACATCCGAGTAAATAATAGCCCTAACCATCAACTCCTCCCATGGCATCGTTCTATTCTTTTCTTAAGCGGTTTCTTTCATTTCATATCTATACTACACATTGTTATGTATACCTATAAGTAGGTACGCGTCCACGGGTTGCCCATCGCTCAATTGCGATTGCCGTTATGTTTTCGAGTCCATTAAAAAATCGTCACAGAAATTTAACGACCTTTCCACCCCGACTGACATATTTCTTATCCCCAGCCTGGATGAGGCTCCTTTTTATTGGATAGAAAATTAGGCAGATTTTCATGATAATGTCAACCCAAACCGTTGTCGCGGTGGATTTTAATTTTCTTAGAAGGACTAGTGCCTCGGCAGAGCAAAGAAATGATTTTTTCCGGACGCCGTGCGTAAAGTTCGATTTTACGCACGCAAGCGTGCGTGTAATCGGACTTTACGTGCGTTTGTGATGAAAAATTTTGTTCAATACATGTGCGAAAGTTGTTTTTCGTACTTGTATCGAAATATACTAATGTTAACCCTTCGCAGTAAGTTCCACAGACCATGGTATCGAAGACTACCTTATGCAGATAGGCTTTACGCAATTCAGTTCGATCTGACATGCATCGGTACACAGCACAAACTTATCTATTATTTCAATAATAACGAACGTCTAAAACATTGTATAAGAAGTATAAATAATAAATTTTGTGTGAAACAAGTACAGGTACGTATACAAGAATTATATGTGGTTATTGGTTGTGATATGATTATTATAAATACGGGCGATTGTTCGCCACTCATGGGCATTGCGTTATTATAGACATATCAACAAGTAATAATACATTTGTATGAAATTGAAAAATGCGGTGATAGTTTTTCAACTGATTTCACTTCTCCTTGAATAATCAAAGTTCGTTATGTATACGTGTTATTTGCATCGAGTCAACATACATTTCAAAACAACAAAACCATTTGTCTCCATCAATTCACAAATATCTCAACGTTCTCGTGAAAATCATTATTTATTATTTGTCTCTGTACATATTTACTCAACATTCCCTAGCTTACATACAAATTATATATCTGCAGACCTGCGTAATCAAGTGGATTCGCGTCTTAGGTAAAAAGGTACAATTTCACTTGGCATGCGCTACCACATTTCTACAGGTGCCAATAGCATCCATGGTGGTAACCTCAATTTTTTTTATCGCAAAACAACGCGTACGAGGCTCTATACAGTATTAATTCAGATCTTTCGCCACCGATCGAATACATTGAATCTATTCAAGGAAAAAAATTGTTTTAACGCAAAAATAGCTCCGGAAATCGGCCTTCTGAAAATTTTTCGATCACGATTACCGTCGCTTCCGTATCATCGACCGTGTGGCCCCAGGGTGTCCAGATCAGATATTTTTTTGACTATTCGTCTAACTGTTTCATATAACTGTATGATTTTTCCATCGTTTTGGGAACACATGTAGACGAAGTCGATTCATTCTCATATTCTTATGATCAGTTTTGATTGAAATCAGGATCCCAATCTAGTGCAGGCATATCAATCATATCCGGCAATCGTTAGCAGACGCCGCAAGCCGACTGTAAGTTTTACCGTGAAATCACACTGACGATGAGTCGTCAGTATGAACGTTGATTTTTGTTCTACAAAGTGTGTACAACGCGACAGGTAAAAATGACCACGATGTGAGACGACCGATCTGGAACGTGGTATAAGAAGATTTTTGTCGATAGATGACTACAAGATTTCAAAAGCACGTTATATCACTAGTCCACCTTATTGTTAGGGTGAACCCTCGATCTTTTGACCCATTGCACAGGTACACGAAAGAAGCCAACGTTGCTGATGGTCATGGCAGGCAACTGGACATGAAAAAGTCGAAGTTAGTCTGCTACAATAGCAGAGAATAGAAATGTTACGGAACGCATCATACTCCTCGGACCAAAATTGAACATTTTGGAAAATGAGCTGATTCTTCTTTTTTCCGGTACTTAGACCTCATCGTATTACTGATTCACTCGTATTTGGTGGCCATGGTCAATCGTAACTTTTAGAAAATATCGGGGTGGTTCTTAAATAAAGTCGTATGGTTCTTGTTTTATGACGTTCGAGAAAAAATTTGCTAAACGGAATCTAGTCGATGCATTATCAGAGTTCAAGCCCATTTATTTCTATCTTTCAGTTTGCAAGATTATAGAATCATTCAATTTGTATTCGAGACAAAATCGAGACAAAAGCTTCGGTAAGGACATTTTCATCCAATTGTGTCTCTATGGTGAAGAAGATCACGGATCATTCATCTACAAAAAATAGAATTATTTGCATGAAGCGATACTGTGATCGCAAAAATCATCGACGAACATCGATTATCTAAATTCAAGTGTATATGTACATGTACGGTATAGAGGTATGTAATAAGTGAAATATAAGAGAAACAACATGCCCTGGCTCGAGGAGAGGACCCTGACTCTGTTTGTACGGGACACAGAGGTCCGCCGGTACGAACCAGGAGTGCGCGAACGCGGGGTTGATGTTCAGAGGCCCGCCGCCCCCTTGGTGAGGCCCTCCGACCCCAACGCCGACCGGACTCTGCCTCTGGAAGCCCCCGTAGTCCATCGCGACCTGATACGGCAGCATCCTTCGGCCGTTTAATCGTTCAAACTCTTCTCCCGTTCGGGATAATTATTCGTTATTTAATCACTCAAACGAGTAATCAGTTAATCGTTCAACCGCGGTTATTATCCTTATCTAGCCAATCCACGATTTAAAACACTTGAACAAAACACCCTCACGAGTCTAGCGCGATTTGCTTCACAGGAAGTATCGAAGAATCTTCACGATGCACCTCACACGCACAAATGATGCCGTCGACGTCATCGTCCGTTGCACACTCGCGTGTAATTAGCACACTCCAGAATGCCGAATGACACTGCGAGACGCGCGTCTACTCCACCTTGTCTCTGAGCATTTTGATCGGTAAGTATCGCGACTCAAGGTAAGGTCATCCTCTGCACGTTGTGCGTGGGGTGGTTCTCTTCTCCCTGCGGGGTTGTTGTCGTCGCGTAGTCGCGTAGTCGCGTAGTCGCGTGTACCGATCCCCCGCGAACGATGCGGGTGGGAGGACTGGACGGGACTGTACCTCGGGTGACGGCAGACAAGAGTCACAGAAGAGGAGACCCCGGAGGTCGTGGAGAGGGCGCGCGCCGGTGTCTGGGCGGAGCTTTTGTCGCCCGAGCCTCCCGAACCGCCCCGCTGACTCCGGGTCGGTCGAGGGCACCCCGCACACCACGTGGCTCACGTGGCCTCCCACGCCGTTATTGGGCCTCTCGATTCACTCCCGTGAACCGGAGGGAAACACCTCCTACCAGGCAACGGAGGTAAACAAGATCCCCTCGAAAGTCCCTCTCTCACTCGACCACGAGGTGTAAAACGGATCAAGTGAACCTCCCGATATTTTCGAAGCCGAGGATACTTTTCCTCGAGGGTTACGTGCATTCTTCACTGTTCTCATTCCTCCTATATGAAATCATTCAATGTGAAACTCTGATCGATTGATTCGCATCTTTGACGTCAAAATTAGTCGTGATGAGTACCAAAAATTCGCAACCAAAGTCCACCTCGGATTTATCAATGAAAGAGTCCTGCTATATCAAGTTTCATTACATGTGAAGCAATTATCATATACTTTTTGTATATTAAAATTCAACCTTTTCAACATTTGAATATTCATATAACAGTTTTCAAACTTGAAAATCATTCTGGAATTTCATAGCCAAGATTATACTGAATTTTATATACAGAATGTTTTGAAAATTCGGCTAAATACTCATATGATATGAAAATTCATGATAATTTCATTTAAAAATGGGCTTCTACTGCAATAATTGCCGAATCGGATCATAAGATATTGCAGAATTTTCAAGCTTTTAATTCGATGGACTATTGATAATTGACTGAAACACCTCTGTCACCGAAAACTAAAAAGGAATCAGCATGTTTTGAATCTCCAAAACAGTTTCATCAATTTAATAGAACCATATCAATAATAAGATATAGTGATTGGAAACTCGGTATGTTTTTTCAATATTAAGACACAAATATGAAATTTCAAGATGTTTTGTCTTAATTCCATTCAAATCACCAGGATTTGTAAATTTTATTGCAGTTTGTATAAAATCTTACACGGAATCGTATAATCTAAGGGTTTTTAGTTTCTGGATAAATTTTATGACATCTATTAGAAACAATCCAATGAATTTCTGTTGTTGATTCTTTCTGTTCTTCTTTTCGGAATCATTTTTTAATACGTTTTATATTCTATGCAACATACGAATTTGTTATTTTGAGTTTAAAAAAAAAATGTCAAAATCAACATAAAATGAAGACAAAACATTTTATATAACCGTGTGTACGCGTACTTTGACCATTCAGGAGGCATATCGACGACATTGGTTTTTGTGAGTTTGCGAAATTCCTTTCGACCGATAAAATAAATCGAATTTACTGTACCGCGAAGAAAACAGGCAGTACAATATACCAGATTCCAGGTAATATGATTTTAATACTTTCATTCGAATGGGATACTTGAAACGGTCGAGTAATATGTTCAGAAGAATGTGGTATGTAAATTGTCGTCTCCGAGAGACAACTGAATCTTGGTAACTTTACATTCAAATGTCTCATGTACTGTTTCAGGATTCCGTTCCCTTAAACGATTAATGCAAATGTTGATAGTTAGCCAGTGGTTCGTAAATAACGAAACACGAGCACACGGCACAATAACAGAATCAAGATACGATTCGAAGTGACCTCAATGGAGACACTATTCTATAAAAAATCGTATCACATCGAAAGTCGAATTTGCACGAAGAAGCAAGTTCATTATAATTACCAAGTGCGAAATGTCAGCTATGTAGGCATATATTTGCCAAAAAACATGCTTGTTACAACTACGATCGTAATCCTAAGTGCACTCACTATGCATGGGAGGCGATTGCTCGAGCTGCCCGTACATGGCCGAAGAGCTGTGTCGAAAGCTATTGCATAATAAAGAAATATAATTCCTCGTTGAATGTGTTTCGGTGCGGTTCCCATGTCAAACTGTTCTACAGGAAGACGCGCAGCGTCGTCGATCAGCGCGAAGTGCATACGAAAAAGTGAATACGAGGCTTTGTTATTCAACGCCAACCCCATACTTCATCGTCATAATGTGGTCAGCCATTCATTTCAAATTACGCAATCTGACGTTACCGTCCTGACGTAGGAATAATCGTAGCGAATGCAATACTACGTCGGTTATACCTTCGACAAGTCACGAATCAACATCTATATACATATAGGGTAGGTGTCCCAATTACGGAGGGTGTCCCAATTACGGTGCCCTCTCTGTGTTTTCTTTAATTTAAGAAATAGCACTACCAGATATCAGCATGTGTGAATTTTTGTCGTAAACCTTGATTTATAAACTTGACGAAACAAGTAGTCTCGCATGTTGAAGCTTCAAGTAATCCATTGAACATTTAATTTCGATTTCGGACTCACACATCGATCGAAATTATCTTAGCTGCCTTAACCAAAGTGCTAAGAAATCACCTTTTTTCAAATGGCGATAAATACAATATTATCACTCATAACTCAATAAAACTTATCTCATATGACATCTTGACTATAATATTCAACACCTAAACGGAAAAATGTACAATTTAACCATTTTTTCTGATAATAATAGTGGGGCCCGCAATTGGTACACGAGTTTGAAGGCTTGTCCCTATTACGGAGTGCCGTAATTGGGACAGCATTTTGGCTTCTAGACCCAATTACGGACAGTCGGTATACAAAAATTTCGAACAGAACAGGAGGTTAGGTGTATTCGAATGTTTTAGAATTCCCAAGTACGTCACTCTTTTCGATACAAATCGTTCGTAAATACGGGAAACGTCTTCTATGATATTTCCGGGCAAGAATATAACACGTGAAGTGAAGTTAACCTGCTCATTTACCGCAGGACTTGCGCCCGTAATCGGGGCTCCGTATTTGGGACACTGTCCGTAATTGGGGCACCGTATTCGGTTCACAGATATTTTCGAAGGCACCGTAATTGGGACACGCGCATAGTTTTACATTAATGTTTAGTTTTTATTCATTTTCGTATTCATCGAGTGAAAAAAAATGTGTTATCATTTAAAATACATTCATTCGTCAATCTCAAACTCTGAAATGTCAAAATGAGAGATGAGGGAGTAGTATTTATTAAGAAACGGCGATGGACGTCGCTAAGGGCTCCGTAATTGGGACACCTACCCTAGTACGAGAGCCAGTTACCAAAAATTTTGTATCATATCGCCGCCGTCGCCGTCGCCGCCGCCGTGTCAAGATTTCGAAGGTCGACGACGACGACGACCCCCCCTCCCTTAGGCTTTCGCGTGACGTCACATGTCCCCCTCCCCCTCCCCTCCTTTCCCCGCCTTCCCCTCCCCGCCCTACCCTGCCCGCCCCTCCGACTCTGGGTCCTAACCTAACCTAACCTAACCTAACTTAACCTAACCTAACCCGAAGTCTTCCGGAAAGACCCGAACCGAAGTCGTCATAACAGGTCATGTCAGGACGTGTCAGGTCATGACAGGTCATGTCAGGACATGTCAGGTCACAACAGGTCATGTCAGGACAGGACTGTTAAAAACGGTAAAAAACCACTCGCAATTAGTATATGAATCATGGAATCCCAATCTCTCAGTAATCCGTGCAGAAACCTCATGTCAGGCGTAACAGATCATGTCGGGACATGTCAAGTCATGATACAGAAAACTGTTAAAAACTGTAAAAAAAACCACTCACACTTAGTATATGAATCATGGGATCCCAATCTCCCAGTAATCCGTGCAGAAACCTCATTCGGGGGGTTGGCGCGCGAAGCGCGCAGGGGGGCAAAGCCCCCCTAGTATATATATATATATATATATCTACATCTATCGGCTATTTCCGTGACGGACCGCCATGTTATTAGAGTATGAATCGCACACTTTGATGACACCTGGTCATTACGATGACTGTCATTAATGTGAAATTGAATCAATCGGTCATTTTGGTGACTCCGGTTCATTGACACGAACCTCAAATTTACGAAATGTCAAATTTTGTGGCAGCCAAGTGTACAGTTGCAGACTTGTAGCTGCATAGTTTTGGCTAGGTGGAGAGTTTTTAGTAACCCCGGGGAGTGCGCGAAGCGCACGAGGCCGCGCACAACAGAAAAAATTTTCAATTTGCAAAAAAAAATATCGTGCCTAGGTGCCCAAATAGGGTGCGTCATCAATATACTCGATAGATTCATTTATATATATATATATATATATATATGTATAAATATATATATATATATATATATATATAAATATATATATATATGTATATATATATATATATATGTATAATCAATTACTTGTAATACACGTTAATACAACGTTTATAATTCGTCTCCCTAAACGTTATGCTAACGTTCAAAAAACGTTAGAATAACGTTATTAAGACGTTGTGAAGACGTGTAAAAAACGTACTTACCACGTTTCTGTCAGCTCTAGCGAACTTTTGTGGGAAAAAAGTGCGGCCAAAAAAACGTTTTAAAAACGTTTTTAAGATGTTTTTTCAACTATTCGAAAAATACGTATGTATGTGTCTTAATAACGTTTTTATAACGTTCTGTGTTAGCAGGGTAGAGCCTAATAGGATTCACTTACAAGAGATTAAAACCTGACCGCCGCACAGTGGGACGATATCCCAAATCGACGGCCAAAAGTCTAAACATCAAGTATCGATTTCGGGGATCTGCAATGGTGGGTTAGATATAGTAATAGTCCGAGGGTCGAGTTCCAGACCCGAAAGGGGAAGATCCTTTATACCCGCTATTGTGTCCCAGTTCCAAAGTACCCTTCGCTCGACGCAAACGCGTCGCGCTCTGTGCCTAATTTTTAGTGCGCTCTTGAAAACGTCGCCAGTTGCAGAAAAATAAACAGATTGACGATTTTCAAAGTGGATTCGAAAGGGGAAAGTGAGTAGAATATCATCATGTAATAATAAACTTGTAATAATAATGTATGTGATATCAGTCAACGAATGATTTTTCCGAAAATCAACATAGAATTGCCACTGAAAATTGCAAACACGTACTCTCTAAATTTCTTGGGAGTGAAATTTCACTCTTTAGGAGTGAATATTCACTCTTAGAGAGAGTCAAAATCGTGCCAGTCGGACCTAAGTGAGTATTCACTCTTCGAAAAAGTGAATATTCACTCCATCTGTTGGAGTGAATATTCACTCTTTAAGAGTGAAAAGTTCACTCTCTAGGAGTGACAAGTTCACTCTTTTTAGCAGTGAGACGGTTCACTCTAGGCAGTGGAGTGATGAATTTCACTCCTATCGAGTGAAATTTTCAGTTGTTAGCGGAGTGACTATTCACTCCGAATATTGGAGTGAAAGGTTTACTCTAACTTTGGGGTAACATTTTCATAATGCAGGGGACCCAGTTAGATTTTGTTGATCTCTTAATTGGGTCAATATGGTCAATATTATATCAATCATGACGGATTGGCATTTGACTGTGAGGAGAATCCCAAAAAAAATTATGTGAAGAAGTTGCTGGAGTAAAGTAGGAGAAGCAGGTGTTCACCAATATTAATCGAAATATAAGTTGAATGGGGAAAGCTGCAATTATTTTTAAATTGTTTCCAACTCCATCTTTTGTTCAGAGTTTGGTTAACTCCTCTCTCTGGGAGGTATTCGTCCAGCCGTAGTAGTCCAGGAACGAGTGACACGACCACCGCACGGCGCTGGAATATATGCTTCTTACCGCGATTACCTGGCTGTGAGAAGCAACGCCGCCGCGTGGCGATCACGGGTACGGGAACTTGGTGTGCCGGAGGTTGGATCGATAATCGATCCCAGGTGACGCTCAAAGATTCATTCTCTCTTGGAGTGAAACTTTGAGTCAGATAACAGTCACTCGAAATTAGAGTGGAAAGATTCACTCTATGTACTAGAGTGAGAGATACCACTCGCAAAATTAGAGTGAAAATGTTCACTCTTCCAACTAAGGTGAAGTATGTCACTCCATAAGAGTGGAAATTCACTCCAAAAAGAGTGGCCCGCTTTTCACTCCACGCTAAGAGTGAAAATTTCACTCCAAGAAATTTAGAGAGTAGAGAAAAGTTGAATTGCAAAACGTTGCAAAGCGGCCGGACTTATTCTAGGTTGTAGATTATTCTATTGTTTAATGGAAACAGCAAAAAAAATGTTGCGCATTATTGCGCAACCGCTATTGGTACAAGGTTTTGTGATGAAAAATGCATTTTTCTCGATTTTGAAAGGTAAAAACATGAAATACGGAGAAGTGATTCAGATAAAAGTTGTATGGTTTCAAATTATCTCTTCAGGAGTGTACTCACGTTGTGGGCCCAGTGCCCCACGTGGGCCCAGTGAGGCCCAAATAGATTTTTTTTTATCATTACCCTCAGTTTTCATAGCGGATTTAGATTTCACGCTCCCAAATTGAAATATTTGTATGAAGTCACTTTCTGCTAGGCCTCTTTCAAAAAACCCAGAATCTTAGCGAAAAATAACCTCTGAAAAAATGTATATTTTGAAGTGTCCAATCGAAATCGATGTTAAAAATGAGGGTTCTTTTTTTAATTTCCTTGTGGTTTTCATAGCATTTCACAATATTATAGTCATCTAGTCATCTATAATATTGTGGAATGAGTAATAGTGAGTAAGGCTGAATATGTACCCTACTAAAAATTTCCAGGTTGAAATCTATGGATGAACCTACTGAGCCTTTCTGACGAAACTAAACAAACCCTTTCCCTTCCACAGGCCTACGTTAGGCATACCTGGGAGAGGGAGAGAGAGGGTTTGTTTAGTTTCGTCAGAAAGGCTCGGTACATGATTTTCCTATAGGAATTTCGTACTGGAAATCTACTGGATTCTATGAATTTCGACATGGATTCCTATAAATATCCAGGTAAACTCCTATGTGTCTTGAAAATATGCAGGTGGATATTCAAAATATAATTCAAAACGCATAGGATTTTACCTGGATATTTATATGAATCCATGTTAAAATCCATAGAATCCAGTGGATTTCCAGTTCCAAATTCCTATAGAAAGACCATATAGGTTTATCCATAGATTTCCACCTGGAAATCTTCAGTAGGGTAATTACTTATTCATATGTATTATTCTTTGACATTTTAGAATCTGCCGACGATGATCCCGCAGCACCTGGATTAACGAGAAAAGATATTTTCGCACTCGTGAAAAATGATTTGAATCGTGGTGCAGCTTCAGCATACCTGAAAATTGAGAACTTCATGTCGGAGAAACTACAGCGACCTTTCACTCTATCGGATGACGCAAAACATGCAATACGCGCATTATTGTCCCAATTTAATCAAAAGTGGAAGCAAGTTTCGAGGCATAAAGACAGATTTTTCGACAAATTTGCAACATGGTTCAGTGTGTTTGTTCCCCTGGAAAAAATCCAAGAAGCTTCAACACAGTCCAGCAGCATGGGTCGGCCTTCTTTAGGATTTGCTGAAGCTAGTGTGCGCACAAAACGTAGGACTGAAGTTTTGCGTGCAACTAGAAGTACCGAAGAACTGTCTTATGCGGCTCAAATGAGCCTTCGAGCAGCTGCCCTAGTAGCAATACCTGCACTGCAGATTCTTATTCAAGAATCTGTCTGCAGTATTATCGCGGATCACCTGCAGATTCTTAGACCATATCACTGCATTTCCTCTGCCAGCACAATGCTTGCAGAATCTGCATAGAAGTACATGGCAAGAATCTGTGTGCGCACTGTCTGCATAATCTGTTTGAATTTGAATTAGCGAACATAACCTATACAATCAATAGTCGAAACGAGCGACATTGATCGATATCGACCGCGTCTACGCTGACCATATCCAAGATGGCGAAGTGACAAGTACAACAAGCGTGCACGTTAGCGAGACGATGGCTCATATTCAGAGTGTAATGTCTCTATACTTTAGAAATAATGTGGTTTGTGTCGAAAAAATATAACATTGATGACAATGTTAATGGGTATCAAGTCACAAATCAAGCTGTTTCTTGAGTAGAGAGTTGGAATGTGAACAGCTACTCAGAATCAGAGTATAATATTATACTCTGATTCTGAGGAGCTGTTCACATCCCAGATAGGCACTAAATCGAACCTGAAGTGATCTGCGTAAGATCTGCGTAAGATTCTGCACTGCAGAATCTGATATCAGTCCCCGACTCAAATGGTGAAGTAGACCACTAGTGGTCTGCAGGAAGATCTGCAGCAGATCTGCAGTAAGACTGCAGGCAGACTTCAATCATTTTGCTACTAGGGTGGTAGATCTAATGCCGCAGAAGTTGTTCAAGATGTGACGCTGGGAAGCCCATCAAGAGCTAAAAAGTATAGAGAATCTTTGGAATCGATTTCAGAAATTCCTTATATCCCAATAAACACAAAATAGTTGAATACCTACACGTTTAAAAATGGTGGATCAAAAACACAAACACGTGTAGAATAAACGTGTAATATTCATTGAAAGAACACGTATCAGAAACGATGTAATGTCCGCCCTTTACACTAGTTTTTCAACGTCTGAAATACGTGTATTACACATCTTTTACACGATCAATATCATCGTGTCTTAGAAACGTGGATTACGTGGTTGTCTATACGCATTGATTTACCGTTGAAAGAACACGTATCAGAAACGATGTAATGTCCGCCCTTTACACTAGTTTTTCAACGTTTGAAAGACGTGTATTACACATCTTTTACACGATCAATATCATCGTGTTTCAGAAACGTCGATTACGCGGTTTTCCAGACGCATTGATTTACCGTTGAAAGAACACGTATCGGAAACGATGTAATGTCCGGCCGTTCCACTGGTTTTTGATCGTTTAAAAGACGTGTATTATCCAACTTTTACACCATCAATATCATCGTGTTTGAGTAACGTTAATTGAACGTAATATTCATTCGTTTATGTGGCTGTTATAGAGCAACACCTGGAACGTGTTTTAAACGTTTAATACATGTTAAACGTACGCGTTGTGTACATGGAAAAGCAAAAAGAAAATTTCACGAAAAAGTTTTTTTTTACTTTTTATTGGCTATTTTCGGTGTTTCAGGTTAACCTAACTTATATTCGAGTACCCATGTCAATTAAAACGCATTTCGAGTTCGCTGTAACTTTTTTGCTTCCCTAAGACCTAGCCGGGGTTTGAACCCGGAACGCTCGCCGCTGTTCGTATTACTCGTCGCACGCCCTAACCACTACGCTATACCGCCGCTTGAATAACACTGCAACGTTTCGATATATAGATTCACCGGGAACAATGATGAGATGTTCAGAAATCTAGATTTATTATCTCTCTGATTGTTCGTTTGATCACGTCGTGTATGTTACTGAAATTATAGAAGGAAGAAAGAAACTGATTGATGTAATTTACACGTCTTTTACGTGACACGTCTTTTACGTTTACACGTGATTTACACGAATATTCGACGGATAAATATTAGAGTAGTTACCTGTGTTTTACACGATTACTAGACGCGTGAATTACACAATTAATTTTTGTGTTTAATCAACGCTTGAACTTACACGAATTATCAACGTGTTTACACGTGACTTACACGAATATTCGACGGATAAATATCAAAGTAGTTACCTGTGTTTTACACGATTATTAGACGCGTTGATGACATAATTAATTTTCGGGTTGAATCAATGCTTGAACTTACACGAATTGTCAACGTGTTTACACGTGATTTACACGAATATTCGGCGGGTAAATATCAGAGTAGTTATGTGTGTTTTACACGATTACTAGGCGCGTTGATGACATAATTAATTTTCAGGTTGAATCAATGCTTGAACTTACACGAATTGTCAACGTGTTTACACGTGATTTACACGAATATTCGGCGGGTAAATATCAGAGTAGTTATCTGTGTTTTACACGATTACTAGACGCGTGAATTACACAATTAATTTTTTGCGTTGATTCAACGCTTGAACTTACACGAATTATCAACGTGTTTACACGTGATTTACACGAATATTCGACGGGTAGATATCAGAGTAGTTACCTGTGTTTTACACGATTACTAGACGCGTGAATTACACAATTAATTTTTGCGTTGAATCAACGCTTGAACTTACACGAATTATCAACGTGTTTACACGTGGATGCAACGTCAAACTATTGTTTGGAAAAAGTAACGGTATACACGTGATTCCTCAACGTTAGATTCACGTGTATAAAACGTGGATGGAAAACTTGGGGATGGATAAACGTGTAATTTTTCCACCAACACCATATTTCCACCGACTTTACGTGGAATAAACGTGTTCTACACCATCTTGTGTTTACTATACTCCTGATAAAGCCCTATCGCTTGTAGTTGAACTCAATATGTCAAAATCTGACTATCAGAAGCTTCGGAATTCAGCCAAAGAACAGCGCTCTAAGTTATTTCCGTCGTATAATGTAATACATCAAGCGAAGCTTCAATGTTATCCACCGAAATCAGACATTACCGTTACAGAATGTAGTGCTGAAGTGAAACTGCAGTCTTTGCTGGATCACACAATTCAGAGAATCTTGTTGCTTCAAGACGAAGTTATTAGAAGCTCATGTAAAGAAAGTGTTCGCAACTTGAATTTAATTTGTAAGTGGGGTTGCGATGGCACATCTGGTCAAAATGCATATAAACAAAGATTTACCGATAATGATGGAAGCAAGTCTGATGCTAACATATTCTTCACGTCACTTTTTCCATTGCAGTTGATATCAGTTGATCAAGAAACAAAAAATACCCTTGGTTGTATGGAAAAATCCAAGGCCATCGTCTACCCGTTTTTGTCGGCCAATTAGAATTCAATTTTTGCATGAAAATACTGAAGCCACGATGAGCGAAATGGAGTTTATAAAACAGCAGGAAAGCAACCTTGTGCCTTACGAAACTGTCATTGACGGAAAAGACATAACCGTTTCTTTCGAACTTGCATTCACCATGATAGATGGTAAAGTTTGCAATGCGATCACGAGTAATGCTTCTGCTCAACGTTGCTATTTATGTCAAGCAACTTCAAAAGATTTCAACGATATCGATGCGATGTTGAAAAGAAAAATCAATGAAGATTACGTACAGTTCGGGTTATCGACTCTGCATGCGTGGATTCGCTTCTTCGAATGTTGTTTGCATGTAGGGTAGGTATAAACTTGAAATTGAACAGTGGCAAGCGCGTACTGCAAATGATAAAGAAATTGTAAAAAAAACCGTAAAGCAAGTATACAAAAAGGTTTCCGCATACGATCGGGTCTCATAGTTGATCAACCAAAGCCCGGTTTTGGTAGCTCCAATGACGGGAATACTGCTCGACGGTTTTTTGAAGATTCAACCACTTCTGCTTCGATTACAGGGGTAAATGAAGATCTGATCAAACGATTTCACGTTATATTGCAAACACTTTCGAGTGGCCATGAGATTGATATAATCAGATTTCAAGATTATGCCGTGCAGACAGCTCGCGACTACGTGAATTTATATCCGTGGTTTTATATGCCGACTTCAATGCATAAAATTTTGATTCATGGCGCAGCGATTATAAAGTCTGCAATATTACCGATTGGACAAATGTCCGAAGACGCCCAAGAGTCTACCAATAAATACATTAGGAAGAATAGAGAAAATTTTTCACGAAAATTTTCCCGAACAAAAACCATGGAACACGTTTTTTCACGCCTACTATTAACGTCTGATCCATACATTTCTAGCCTGCGAAAATTACCTGGTAAGAAAATGAGATTGTTGCTACCACAAGCAATCCAGTTATTAACTGCACCAACCGTCACATCAAATGCAGGGAGCTCGGGCAATGCGTCGTCAGTTGAATTCACTGACTGTGATTCAGATTGTTCTGGTGACGATGAAGACAGAATAAAGTTTTATGTAGTCGAATGTATCACGATGACTGACCAGTTGTTCGGAATGTGGAACTTTTTCTGTCAGTTATTTGTTTTTATAGGCGAATACATATTTATTAAGAAATATAATGCTAATTTCTACACTTCATACACGTTATTTTAATCATAATACTCTGTATCAACCTAATTTTAAGGAAAACCTTTGCTATGTGACATAAATATAACGCTTTTTCTACACAAGTCGTACATATTGAATCCGCCATTTTGTATTCCCAAATTTTGACTTCAGATTCGTAAACAGCAACCCCAAAAACCCCCGGATACAGACTTTCACCTCGATTCAATTCGTTTTTCATGAAATTTTTTGCCGTACTGGATCCGCCATTTTGTTTTTCGAAATTTCAACTTCAGATTCGTAATCAGCGACCCCAAAAACCCCCGGATAGAGACTTTCACCGCGATTCAATTCGTTTTTCATGAAATTTTTTGCCGTACTGGATCCGCCATTTTGTTTTTCGAAATTTCAACTTCAGATTCGTAATCAGCGACCCCAAAAACCCCCGGATACAGTTTTTCACCGCGATTCAATTCGTTTTTCATGAAATTTTTTGCCGTACTGGATCTGCCATTTTGTTTTTCAAAATTTCAACTTCAGATTCGTAATCAGCGACCCCAAAAACCCCCGAATACAGACTTTCACCGCGATTCAATTCGTTTTTGATTAAATTATTTGCCGTACTGGGTCCGCCATTTTGTTTTTCAAAATTGTAACTTCAGATTCGTAATCAGCGGCCCAAGAAACCCCCGAGTACGGACTTTCACACGCATTGAAAACTTGTCAGACTTTTGGCCGTCGATTTGGGATTCCGTCCCACTGTGCGCCGGAGACCTTACCTGGGACCGCCCGGGTCGCGTAGGACAATAGATTCTCTGAATTCATTCCTAGATTCTAGGAAAATAAATATAAAAGCCTTCAATGCTCAAGGAATGATGCAGGTGTTCGCGTTATTGAGTGACCTTTCTCGGGTCAAGCTTACCCTGGTGAAAATAATTTCTACGAAAAAACTACGAATTTCCACGAGAAACTACGAAACCAGAATTCGTAGAAAATCGTATGAATTTGTATAAATTTGTAGTTTCTCGTAGAAAATCGTAGAAAATTTGTAGAAAATTGTAGAAATGTGTAGAAAATCATACAACTTTGTTCGGATAGATACGAATCTCTACGAAAAATTACGAGATTTTACGAAGAACTAAGATTTTCTACGAAATTTCTACGACTTAACACGAAAAATTACGAACGAAAAAGGAACTTTCAATTAATGAAAAGTGTAAAATGAATTTCATAAACTTTCGTAAAATAGTTAGAGTTTTTACGAATTTCTAGGATTTTTGACGATTTTCTACGATTTTTCATGAAAATATACGAAAATGAAAAAAAGGCCTACGAAATCGTCATAACATTTCGTAAAATAGTAAGAATTTTTACGATTTTTTACGATTTTCTATGGACAAATACCAGAATACGAACTTCTGAAAAATTGTCATAAAATTTCGTAAATTTTCGTAGAATAGTAGGAATTTTTACGTGTTTCTATGCTCTTCTACGCCTTTTTACGAAAAACTAAGAAAATTCGGATCCCCAATAAAATGTAATGAATGTCGTAATTTTTTTCGTAGAATACTGAAAATCTATTCGGAAAATTACTATCTTATACGATTTTTCGATCTTTAGAGAATTTTGAATGCTGCAAGACCAGTAAAAGCTAAATTACGTAAAACGGCGTAAAATATTACGAAATTCTACAATTTTCGACAGTAAAATAAGACATTTCAGTCTCTCGCATATTCATGCATGTTCCATACATCTCATTGACGTTCGATTGTTGATAAATGGGATATACGTCATAAGGAAGAGTTGGAGCGGGTCGAAGACCGAACACATAGGGATGAGCAAAGTTAAGCACAATTCGTCGCGGTCAGTACTTGGATGGGTGGCCCGTTCCAAATGGGCTGGGTTCGAACCTCTTTCGGGGTCGTGTTTTTTTTTTTTTTTTTTTTTTTTATTTTTTTCCCCCTTACAAACATGAACCTTAATTAATACACAGGTGTGAAATCCAGGTGAATTCCAAAATTGACATTCTTACTTTATTCTACGACAATTTACGAAAATCCCTGAAAAAAAAACTACGAAATTTCCTGTAGAAACTCGTAGAAATTTCGTAGAGATTCGTATTTTTTCGTAGATAATTATCTACGAAAAAATACTATTATCTACGAAAAAATCTATGAAAAACTATTCACATGTTCCAATTAATGTAGAACCACGTAGAAATGGACGTACAAATACGTAGAATTATTTCCACCAGGGTACCGTCGACCCAATTACCAGTGCGTCTATCGTTCAAAATATGTGCACTGCTTATTGGGTTCGTGCCGAACCCTGGGTTAGGCGGTTTGGGAATCCAGGACAAAGTTAACTTGGATACCCATAAGGCAGGTTTCGGCAGCAAGGGTGTGGCAGACCCAGATTCACGAGTGCACTGAGCCTATTAAGACCGATTACAAGGAATTAAAACCTGACCACTGGAGACTATACCTGTGACTGCCCGGGTCCCATAGAACAATAGATTCGCGGAAATGATTACTTGTTCACAAAACATAATTTATATCAAGTACCTCAGACGTCTGCATTTCTCCAAATATTTATATGGTGCATGACTGAAGGACTGAATGTCATTAAGCTTATCTATCGCAATTACCAGTGCGTCTAATGTCAATTATTGTGCACTGGGAATCGGGTTCGTGCCAAACACTGGTATGCCAGTATGCATGTAGGAATGTGGCGATGGATATTCTCCAGTAGATAGTGTGTATAACTTACTACCACAGCCTTCAAGAATTAATTCAAAAATCGAGGTTTGTAGTCTTCGTCTGCGGCATACGACATTATGCCGTGAACACTGTGAAACTATATAGCAGATGTACTGATCTATGAAAGTATCTCATAAATTATAACGAGGGTGTTTATTAATAGCCGATTGGATAAACGTTGCACGACAAACAACTTTCGTATTCATATATACTTAGTACTGCTTGTACGTACCTATATAGTATCCTCTCACAAAGTGGCTGAAACCGTTATGGCTTGGGTTTGGTATAAGAGTCTACCGGTGTCTCTCGGTCGCGGTCGGGAGAAATACGTGAGAAGTTCATGTCAAAGCAGGGTGTTGAAGAGGGCTCACTCTCGTTTTGTGCTCTTCGAGCCTCATCTCATATTATTCAAGGCGTTTGTTTGTTTGTATTTCGAGAATAGCGTAAAGCGTTGCCACGGGACTTGAAAAATTTTGAATCATTTGCATGTGTAGGTATAATTTAATTCTCACGGTTAAATACCTTCGACCATAGGGTTATCCGAAATGTTTATCTTCCTTTTAATTGTAGTATCAAGCACTTAGAATACATATAGCATTAGAAAATGGTCACACGAATCAGAACTGGATCGCGTTTCTTTCACAATCTGCAGTAGATCCACCGTCAGGTGAGTGGCACATTATCACTGCTCGGATTATCGGTATCCCTTACTGAACGTAATTTTTCATACATTGAAGATTACAGCGAGGAAATACAACCGGACAGATAGATAAGACTCAATGACTTGTATATACATATTGTGAGTCAATGCCTCAATTTGTGTCTCTCCAAGTTTTGCCCCGATTTTACGCAACAAAAACAACAATCCTATCTCAGGGAGGCGATCGATGCGATGCTTGGGAGTAAAGTAGAAGAAGAAAGCAACCACCGAGGATAATGAAATTTTGTGAAGATTCGAACATACTTTTATTGTTCGATTACCATAAAATTCACGTTATTATGTATGAACAAAAAAAAAAAGATTACAGTTTACAACTATAAGGTCACGAGGGTCAAGGGCGTATATACTGTAAATTCCTATCAAACCATTCGTGACGCGAAAAAGCATCGGTAGGAATTTATTCATAACATTGTAATAAGAAGCAAGTGAAGCTTGGAGCGGACTTGAAGCACGGAAAACTACAGGGACTACTGTTATGAAGTAGGTCCGCGGCGATCCGTAAGCAACAATGCACGATTTCTGAAGCAGCGTGGAATCCAACATGGCAACATCAATTCTGTCGCGTGTATTTCAATAGCGATATGTGTTCACACGATTAGATAAGAGTGTTAAGTATATTATCTACGCCTCGGTACGAACTCACTGAATTTTTTCAATACATATATTTTTTTTCACCTCTGCCTTCAACTTGATATCGATATTCGTCATGAGATCTTTCTTGGAAACCGCCTCAAATATTTATATGATTATTCATTCGCCGTTTGAAATCAACGTGTTTAAATGCACACGCGATTGTTGAGAACCTCTAGCCTATAGTCTGCTAGACTTTTAAAAACAGCGCGCCAAACGACGGCCGGCGCGGACGTGATGGGAAATTAAACCTAATCGATTGTTATTGCCACGGATGTTTGCACTCACCATTTGTTGATTGGGAATGTGCGAGTTTTCTTCAAGAAAGTCAACCTCGTATTGTGTGTTTCTTGTGAAAGATGAGCGCGAGTGTCTCACCGTCGATCTCAACACAGTTGTGCCCATTCGGCCATCTTGTTCGCTGCCGTACTTATAAGCTGTTCTAAGACACGATTACTCACTATACAAACCGGCTTGCGCAACGTGCGCTCAGCGTAGTTCGTTGGATACCCGCAACAATCGACCAATGGCGACACGTGCGTGAAAAAACTCAAAAACTCAAATGTCAATTTACTACGGATGTCAATTGAACCTTTTCGGAACTTGATTTCATTTCTCGATTCTTGTTTATAAAAAATGCTGATCATTTCCCTAGAATTTTATGGTGTGCTCGATGGCCAGCGATCCAAGTGCTCAAGAGCGCACTGCAGGTGATTGGGTCGGCGATAAGCTTGTTACCTGGGCAAAAAAAAAAATGCATTCGGTACCTTATTCATCCACAATAGATATTTGTAAAAATGTATATGTTCGGAGTACTCCATATGGCATATGACATATGCTTTGTGAACAGGTAATCATTTCCGCGAATCTATTGTGCCACGTGACCCGGGCGGCCGCAGGTATATTCTCCGGTGGTCAGGTTTCAATTCCTTGTAAGCGGGTCCTAATAGACTCAATGCATTCGTAAACTTAGGTCTGCCACACCGTTGCTGCCAAACCCTGCTCCAGGTTCACAGAGTATCTTTGCCCACTGGCTGGTGCTAAAGGTGTGCGCCACATTATCTACGCAGACCGCTTTACGTTCTACATGGCAAATTACATAGGTACGTATGCACGGTTTTGCCAAACCACACAAGGAATGTCATTGTTTCGCAATCATGTGACTTCGGCTTGGAGAACTGCTATGTTTGAACTTCGATTAATTATAGATAGGACTGAATATACCTACTTATTATTCCATGACACACCAGAACGGTGTGAGCAAATCGAACAATAAATTCTCTGAATTCATTCCTAGATTCTAGGAAAATAAATATAAAAGCCTTCAATGCTCAAGGAATGATTCAGGTGATCGCGTTATTGAGTGACCTTTCTTGGGCCCAGGTAACAAACTTACCGTCGACCTAATTACCAGTGCGTCTATTGTTAAAAATATGTGCACTGCTAATTGGGTTCGTGCCCAACCCTGTTCTAACCAATGACTCACTTCTACGTAGAGGCAAAACGGGTACATCATTCCAGGAACACAATGTACCAGTAAAGACACGATTCAATCAACAATTTCACTCAAGTTGATAAGAATAATCAACAGGGTATTCTCCTCGCGGTCTAGTTCATTAGTTCAACTGTACTCGAAGTTAAGATTGCTGTAAAAGTGCATTAAATTGAGGACCACTGGAAAAACAATCTTGACGATTTGATAACAGGTTACAGAATAATTGGGTAACCAAAGACAACCTTTTTTCCCATGGTTTATTTTCAACTATACAGAAAGAAAACCATGTTACAGGTCGAACAAGTGCAGATCTTAGCCACAGCAGCTACATTATTCAATTTCTTATAATCTAGCACCTGCAGTAGAATCAACTTCTTTCTCACAATAGGTACAATAGATAAGGTTCACCTTCACTTCTCATTTAGAACATGAATAGTGCACTTACACGTCATATGATATCGAGAACTCAGAATTTCAATGCACAAACTATACATCTCGTTACTAAACACGAGAATGACACGCCAGCGCATCAGTGAATTAAATTTATAACAATTGATAAGTTGATACCGGGAAAAGAAAGTGTGCAAGAGGACAAGAAAGTGCAGTCGATCTTATGAGATGACTGATCCTATGAGATCCTATGACTGAGATGAATAAAAATTTTACAGATTTCAAAAGCTTTCGAACTTCAAGACAAAACGTGTACAAACGTTGAAAAAAAGCAAGTAACATGATATCGGGTGCTTTGACGTGACGATAACTCACTGTACTTTGTAATAGTAACTAGGTCTTATTTACGAGGTAATTCTTCACGGACTAGTTGAATCGCAATTCGAATTACACTCATCCGCAAACACTGACTCACACTATCTGACTTAAATTGTAGATATAAAGAGCATACCACTAATTTAACATAACTAAAGTAAGCAAGAAGTATGGAAGGTAAAAAATGGATTTACATCAATGTTTGAAAAACGTGTAAAGCTTTGAGATAAGTCTATTGATAATAAAAGCAGAAGTTCCTTGTGCCATTACAACTCGGTACACGTGATGATGTTCGTGATCGAATGTTGAAGGATTTTTTCGGAGCTCGTTATTATCGACTGTAAATCAGTGAGTCTCCTTTTGCGTGCCAATATATACCTATAGTAAATTTCGATACACATGTAAGAACAACTTTTGCACATATATCGAACGAAATTTTCCATCACAAACGCGCGTCAAGTCCGATTGTTCGCAGGCTTGCGTGCGTATA
This sequence comes from Euura lappo, assembly GCA_018257835.1. Classification (NCBI taxonomy): domain Eukaryota; kingdom Metazoa; phylum Arthropoda; class Insecta; order Hymenoptera; family Tenthredinidae; genus Euura; species Euura lappo. Next base: position 150,565 of record JAEUYN010000394.1, on the reverse strand, counting down.
ATCGTACTTTTTCGCATGACGTGACGAAATTAGTGTATTGTGACTTTACGAGTTGCGTATCGTGTTTTTTGTGATGAGTAGTTCGACTTCGGGCACTGTGGATGGGGTACGAGATAGCCGATTCGCAAGGCCAAGAGCTTTTGGCCTGTAAGGGAATCGGCCATCTCGCGCACCCTCTTCAGTGCGCAAAGTCGAACTTCCTGTGCAGGTTTCACAAAAAAAAGGTTTCCGATATATTGATAGTTCCAGAGATTTGAATAACCGTTACCTCAGTTCTTGGCGTGTTCACCAGCGACCGTAGTCAGTAGGGGCGTATTTTCCAGGCTTGATGACTTCAATTGTAGTAGTTTGTAGGAAATGTGCTCATAGGTGACGAATGTGATGACAGTCGCAGGTGTCACTCTGAGAAGGTTTGGCCCTAATCCCTTGTAAAATCCACGCCAACCTTCACCCCTGCAACCACCAGCAATACTTAATTTTACTAATGATTCCGGGAAAAAATAACATAAAGCTTCTTGCTTTTCGATCAAATTATATCTTATCGAAGATTCTTATCAAAGACACATGGCTCTCAACATTTGGATCGATTCCACGTACGATTCTTGATGCAAGCAACATGGTTCTGTAAGCCCTATCATCCCGCGCTACGTTCAATTTTCCGCGGGATTAACAGAAATTAGATAACAGAGCAAAGGATCACACAAGATTATCGTCAGAGTCTGCTGATAACCGAAAATTTAGATTATACAGTGTGAGAAAGACTTTGCGTTTTCTTTTTACAAATATCTTGGCGTTAATGAAAATCCACCTTAACAGAGTTCAACGTCGTGGACTTCAGATATTGTCGGCACAAAATTGCGGTCTTTGAAACCTGAAAAATTGGTAGTAACTATTTAATTGGTTGTAAATATTTGAAATCCAAGTCAACGAAACAGACAACCGAGCTATGGTACAACCCGAATTAGCAAGTACTGAGGACCATAAAATCGGATTTACTGTGATCAACACATTTTGCACATATATATTATATGTAAATACATGTTGCATTATATATTGTATATATGAATCGTCGATGATAGAGTGAACTATATCTTCCATAAGTACTGAGAGAATCGAGTGACATAATCGTTCGGATAGTTGAGAGCAGATGGTTGCGATTGTATCAAATTTTGTACTCGATACGTAGAAAGGTACCATTTGTTGGGCGAAAGAATCAAATAATTGAATCAAAAATCGTACTGCTGGTGGTTAAGCTAGGAACACAAACTACGCACTTACCGTTTGCACATTCAACGTACACAAAAATATAGCTATTACCAGGTTATGTAATTCAAATAAATTGCTTTACACAGCTCGAGAAAAAAAGATATCCTCTGCAAAATACTCCCCAATGTAAGCTTCCTCAAAACAATTATTGAAATGATGCGATGTTTCAGCCTCTGACAATGGGTATAACAGTACAAGAAATACCCATAAGATTTTTGTTGTCAGTTTATAAGACGAAATTTACTTTATTCCGTCTAACTCCCGACTAATATCATTGTTATCAATTTCAATCGTAGAATAGGATAATAAAAGAAAGTTTGAAACAAATTTCATTTTATATAAACGTAATGATAATAATATTAGTAATGCCAAGGGTTTTGTTGAGAGATACATTGCTACTGAGATAGAGTGCGACCAAACTGGGTCCCTGCAATTTGAGGTTTGAATTTTCCATGATTTTTGAAAGTCGTCCAGACCCTGTTATATCTCAAGTTCTGATGTTGAGGCAACATTCTTTGATTGGGGTTGAATATGAACTTGCGAAAGATTATGATATCACATTGAGACAATCAACTTGTCTTATACTAAACAGCCCAAGAACCATCAGGAGGTACCTTCAAAGATATAGATCAAATATTTGTATTTGCACATTATTGTATTGGTAATTTGAGTGAGAGCGTGATCTCACCCGGTGGCAAAATTTCAACTACTCCGAGTAGTTCAAATCCAATCTATAGATATAGCTAGAGTGTTGACAAGGGCCTACCCGCAGTAGTTCAAATTCGTCCACCAGATGTCATATTGATCAACTCAGTTTCCCAATAGTTGTTGAGTATGTTAGGAAAGTACCATACGAAAATAAGCTGCATCTTTTTCCGCTTCTTCGAAAACCCGGGCGCGGCTCATATGTGAACGCACGATTATTACGGGGCGATAGGACGTTTTCAATAAAAATTACCCTTTGAAAAACTGACTGTGGCTAATACGAGGATGCAGCTTATTGTCGTGTAAATATGGTATATAACGTATAAACTTCACACGTGTTTTCAATACCTCGAAGTTATATTTTCTAATAAAAAGAGTTGTTCAAACATAAGGTTATCGTAACGTCTAAGATAAATAAATTCATACTAATATTTACAAGTTGCAAGGAAGCTAAATTACCTACTATTACCTACTTATCGACGACCAAAGCGTTTTATTACAAACTGAAAGTTTACACAACTTGTATCTTTCTCCGATATTGATTATCAGTAAGTGATCTTTTCTTTATTCAGAACGACCCACATTTCTCATCATTTGAAATATCAATTAAGTAGTAACGTCAAGTTCATTGGTGAGTAATTCATTATCCATTCAGACTCTCTTTCGTATTGCAAATATATGACTAAATTTTTTCTGGAAACGATTATTGATGATTGCTGATACTCGAAGCGTCTCAAAAGTACCAGAAACTATAATGACTACAGTTTCTTTTTTTTTTTCATCAAGAGATCTCAGCACTTCGTTATGCCAATAAATACATGAATACAGTTTTCTTGTACAAAACAAGAAAACACAACTGTGATGATTCTGACCTTTTTCTCCTCTTTTTCGACATTATATTGTATAACAAATTTTAATACTTGACTAAACTAAATCGAAAAAGATGAAACTCAAAGAAGAAACCCCAAATTCAACTTCCGCATCTACGTCTTTTCGCTCGGGATTTTAACTAGACAGAATATTTTATTTCCCCACATTCTTATCTTGCCAAGCAGATGGAAAGTCGCAACCAAAAAAGACACATATATGCAAACCATAAACAGAAAGTGAGGAAAGGGTATTTGCGATTGAAATGCACTTTTTACGGTCCATTTCTTGTTACAACTAGAATCAGATAACATTAGTCGATTACAAATAGATCTAAGCCATTGTACGCGTTTTTAACGAAAATGAGAAATTAAAAAAAAAAAGCAGGTAAAACAGTTTGGCTAGCTACACGGTTAGGTAAGTACTGGACTATATCAAGAAATATTTCAATGAAAGAATTCCATCTTAGTTCAAAGTATTTGCTATTAAAATATGACGTACCATCAATAATTGACAAAATATCGAGTATAAGAATATCAAATTCACAATTACGCTATAAGCATGAACGCTTGAATCGATGTTTAGAACCGTGTAGCAACACGTAAACAAAGTTTGGGCTGAAGTCGCTGCGCAAATAAAAATCCCCTGAACGAGGTTGCATTACAGACATCGTGTTTAGCTAAATTTAGTTAAGATGAAGTGAGAATAAAAAAGATCCGGTAATCGGGCACATAGATTGTTGAAACGAAGTCTTTTGAATTAAAGTATCTAGCATCGTACGGACGGCATTGAAACCGTGCACGAACTGATCATTAGTTGTTGGCAAACTTTTCGTAAATTAGCATAACCAGACATATGTTCGGCAAAACGTGTAACAGGTAGGGTGTAAACCCTTTATAGAACCCCTTAGCTTTCTCTAACCTCCACGTTAGTTGAATACAGTGCCAAGTTCCTCTGTAGTCGTGGTGATGGTCTTGGAGTCGAGCTCTTACCACTTGATAAGGGTACGTAGCCATAGCAGCAAACAATTTTGACAAAGCAGCGAAACAGATGTAGTCAGTTGTGTCCTACGAAAGTGAAAATACCACAATAATGATTCAGAAAACTTACACAGTAAAACTTCTTTTTTGAAAATCAAAATATTGCTTTATAGAAAATCCACTAGTTTTTTTTTTTTTTATCATTCTATATGCTGTTCAAAGTGGAATTCTTCTGTAGGAGGTGCAAATCGTTGTATCAACTTTGAATTATACTTCATACAGTTTCAACATCCATATGGTAATCAGGCACATATGTCACACGCTAATGATGTGTGACTGATGTAACAGGTGGCATTACGATGTCTCGAGAGGCTTTTCACTCCTGAAATCAGCTGTACACCCGGGTTTTCAATCAGTTGGAATCAGACAAAAGAAGAGTCGCTTTCAAATGATACAAAATCGCTTCGAAATCGTACAAACCACTTTGACATCACTAGAAATCAACTGAAATCGAAATTCACACGAAGTGTGAGTGAATAGCCCCTCGTGGTGTGTAGTTTAATATTCATGGTACAGCTCCCTTAAGCATTTCTCTAATATACTGTAGAGATTGTAATTTCTTCCAAAACTTGATTATGTATAAGATCAATCTTTAGCTGCTTACCAGCTTCGTGTCGATAGGTACGCCTCGGTAGTCGTTGTAACTATTCTTCATTTCCTCGTAGGTCATGAATTGAAGCGCGCCATGAGAGACTCCGAACATTCCAGGAACAAGACCCTGTTTGAAAAAGTATTTAATAAAGATACATAGTTGTATTAGTCCGAAGGCTGTTAACCTGTTTTAGGATGTTCGGTATTTATTCACAACTTATTGACGTCGTATGAATTACTGATAGTTTTCGTTGCCGCTAATTGAGATATGATAAACTAGGCGTTTGTCAGCTAGAGAAAATCTCACCTTGTAGAGACCGCGGATTCCCTCGGTTCTGTATATTTTGCTCAGAGCATCGATCAATCCCGAGTACCTTTTGCTCTCTACCAGGTTGACATCGCTTGCATATTGGAGACAGAGACGGGTCTTGACTACCCAGATTGGATTTGTTATCAACAGAGTCAAAATACCCGCATCAGCTGCAGCTACCATGTGCATTACTGGACCAACAGGTTTCTTAGCATTGCCACCTTGAATCCATGTTTTTATAGTGTTGTAACTAAAGGGAGGGAAGATTAGATATAAAAAATCAAGATATGGAACTGTACTAACGTGACTGACGAATTATTTCATTGTTTCAATCCTTCTGAATTGATATTTATGCAGTGGTTAATTATGAATAATTCCCAAACGAATTGATCAAATGATACTTCACCAAGATGATGAGGGATATGAGACGCCTTTCAATAATCTTTCGATCAAATATATTTGAAGTCGCAAAACACGTTGCCTCCAAAGACTTAATTACGAGTAAGTTAATAATCGTTTCGTTTGATCAAATGATTGAATATCATTAGACAAATAATTTAATCCCATTAAAAAACTCAGTATTCGCTTCATCATTAGTCAATACATGTGATGACCAATAGGAGTAGATTGTTTGAATAAAATTAATGTCATCTCTTTGAAGGCACACAGCAAGGTTTTTTCTTTTTGCCAAACAGTAATGGAAGAAGTAAATGATAAATTAATTTGGAAGAATATCACGCCTGTGACTGCAAGACAAAAAATACAAAACATCGATTTGATAATCTTATCAGTTGTTGTCTTTGGCGTATATTTCATGCCAGAGCACAATATTATGACAAAATTATGGCTAATGATATAGTTGCGTGTTTTTCTACACCAAAGTTTAGCAAAGTACACGTCGTACGTGGTGTGGATTACATTATTTGCCGCACAGATACAGCGAGTAAACTTGGAAGCGGGCCACTCGGCCGAAAAGCGCGATTCAAATTATGTGGTTAGATTGAGGTTAAGAGCAGTGTGGGGCAAATGCAATTGATTACATTTCCATTATAAATTACAATTGTAATTTACAACATCAAGATTGGAATATTAAATTACATTTGTCATTTATAACAATAATAAATTAGAATTGTCATTTATAACAATAATAAATTACAATTGTGATTTGTAATTACGTAATTATACAAATTTGCTCAATCCTGGTTAAGAGTATTATATGTTCTGATGTTTATGAACCGTTGAAGAATAATCAATGAGACTGAATTCTTTCACCTTGTGTCTACAGAGAATGAATTCTCTGTCGACGCCTTGGGTCTACGGAGACTAGGTTCTTCACCTTGAGTCTACGGAGAGTGAATTCTCCGTCGACGCCTTGGGTCTACGGAGACCAAGTTCTTTGCTTCAAGTCTACGGAGACTAGATTGTTCGCCACAAGCCGACGGAGCGTGAATTCTCTGTCGACGCCTTGGGTGTATGCAGACTAGATTCTACGCCTCAAGCCGACGGAGGGTGAATTCTCTGTCGATGCCTTGAGTGTACGCAAACTAGACTGCGCAGCATCGAGCCGGCAGAGAATTAATTCATTCTATCTCCGTCGGCTTGAGGCATAGAATCTAGTCTGCGTACTTGAGGCGAACCATCTAGCAACCGTAGACTTGAGGCAAAGAACTTAGTCCCCGTAGACCCAAGGCGTCGACATAGAATTCACTCTTCATAGACTCAAGGGGAAAAATCTAGTCTCCATAGGCTTGAGGTGAAGAACTTAGTCTCCGTAGACCCAAGGCGTCGACGGTTGTGTCTACGGTGAATTCACTTTCCGAGGCTCAAGGCGAAGAACCTAGTCTCCGTAGACCCAAAGCGTCGACAGAGAATTCATTCACCCTCTGCAGCTTGAGGCGAAGAATCTAGTATCCGTAGACCCAGTGCAAAAGAATTCAGCCTCATTGATTATTTTTCACCGGTTCATAAACATCAGAGCATTCCCTCTATTTAAGGGGCCGTCCATAAATTACGTAACGCACTTTTTGGGCAATTTTGACCCCCCCCCCCCCCCCCCTAAAGTGCGTTACGTAATTTATGGACGGCCCCTAATACTCTTAACCAGTGTTTGGCGAATTTGTAATTACTTGATAACAAATTTATTTATTTATTTATTTATTTTAGTTCGATTCACTGTTAAAAAAGATCTTAAATTTACAACAAATTTACAATACAAAGTGATATGAAATTCACGAACTAGGTATATGTAATGATCACTCATACCCTTGTATAGCGAAATTCATACTCGCACATCAAACTTCATGTATCAATGCAGAATTTAATACACACGATATTGGAAATTAAACACCTGCAGAGAAATTTTCCGAACATGCAGCTTAATTCCACATTTTTTTGGTTGAAAGTTTCCATACATACGATTGACAAAATATACATCCATAATAATATTACTACACGGTAAATTTATTATTAAAATACCACTCTATCAATTTTCATATCGTATTTGAATTTTCATAGACTGTATCTGCGAAAATGCTTCCAACAAATGTGTATTAAATTTCATACAGATTTTTTTAACAGTGTTACTAATTATAATTGTAATGGTACAATCACGAATTACAATTGTCATGGTACAATTGCAATGGTACAATTTGTAATTAAACCCAGATCCATTACCCATTACATCCGTAATTTGTAATTGACCCAGAATCCATTATCCATTACAATTGTAATTTATAATGGAAATGTAATCCATTGCACTACGTAATTTGCAGCTGCCCAACACTGCCCAACACTGCTCAATCTAACCACAAAATTTGAATCGCGCTTTTCGGCGCGTTCAATCAAAATCAAGTTAACTTGAACGAGGCATGGTTGAAATCCCTCTCTGTGCGGGTCCAAACACCGAGATCCACTGGCTGTCTACGTTCACGCCGCCGCCATCTCTACTAAACCGAGGCGCCCGCATCCACGTTGCTCGCTGTATATCATTTTTCTCTGATAGGAAACTTTATCGAAATCAACATGTTAATTTACTTTGTATAACTTAATTGTGATAATTTTTCATTTGGAAGTCGCAGATTTACTACACAGTTAGCATTGTGTGTCTCATTTTCATTTCAAGATATATATCTGAACAAAATGCAGAATTCATATTGAAGCGGCTCTGTTAACATAATCTTCTTCGTTTGCCTTCTAACAGCTCTTTACTTATTTGTTATTCTGATTTACCTACATAAACTTGAGAAGTGAAATTGAGATGCTTACAAGAAAAAGTAAAAGCCCCAGGAGCTTCCAGAGCCAAGGATATTGGGTACTACTCCTCTATAGAGGCCTTTCAATCCCTCTGTTCTCCGAATTTCTCTGAAGGCACCCCGAAGACCGCTGTATTGTGGAGCAGTATGTGTGATGCCATCGTTGACTGAAAAAAAAATCAAACCTCAGAATACTGACTTATCCTACTGTAACCACAGTCAATAAAATAATTTATCCATAGGTATTTTTTAGTACTCAACATCTTGTGCGCTAACGAAGCATATTACGAGATCCGCGACTAGACTAACATAAATCGGAATCTTCGTCAGAGAGAATAAATTCAGTATGAAGATCGAGAATTCAAATTGAATTTGTATTTTTGAGAAATGCTTGGAAGCATCCTCAGCTGTATGAAATCAAGGTTCACAACCATGTAAGAAATACTCTCGAGATGAAAGTAGCAACATTTGGCTCACGCACAAATGGGTCTGAACCAGGTGCCTGATAGTAGTGGCTCTGTTTCAATCTTAAGATTATTTTTGTACGAAACGACACAATCGCTAGAAAGCCAACGACGGTTATTAGATCCGTCCTGAAATTTTTTGGCCTCCTACCAAAGTACGAAAAATGTTGATGATTGCATCAGAAGCATGTGAAATCTTTCATGCACTTTCCTCCGTCTTTTTCTCTGAATGCATTGCTGCTCGCAAATGGAAAGGAGCAGAAGTTAGAGGTTGGTTTGTCGGAGAAATATGCTTCATACGGAAATACTATGATGATACCTTCAATAAATATTCCAACCGATTGTGGCTGTGGTAAAATAATACATAATTATTCAAGGTCCTAATTTTGGGATCCTAGAACTATTTCACATGATTATTCGATGCTTATAACTCATAACGTGACTATACTGCATCAAATCTTGAGCTCTGCCACTAGTAATGTTATTCGTCACCTTAATTACTGAAAAATATGTTTTCAAAGTTCGTATGATTTTCTTCCACTACTACTCCTACGGTGCATGATTCGTAAGGCATTATTGCTATAATTTGGCATTGGTTTTTCATGATCATAAGTATAGAGCTGAACTATGTGACAATAATCCTCAATCATCAGGAGTATAGATATTTGGTTGACCTCAGCGAGAGAAATATCTTCAGCTTAATACATCAGTTTCAGCTATACTAACGAAATGATGAAGATGAACTGCTGAAACTTAGCGCTCGTGTCTTGTCTTATTTAGAACCATACAATATGCAACGTAGACCAATACCTTCAAAATGATATTCTCTACACAGGCAAGGTCCTAGGGATGAATGACAACGGAGATTCGGTGTACGCAGGGTAGGAGATATTAGGAGATATTGGGAAATTTTTAGCGAAATATCCAAGAAAATGTCAGGAGATATTGAGAGAAATATTGGGGAACAGTAGGAGGTAATAGGAAATATTGAGGATAATGTCTGGCAATATTGAGGGAAATATCAGTTGATATTGGCAGGTATTAGGAGATATTCAGCTAAAAGGAATGTGGTGTACGCATTATTTGCTATTGATTTAACTCCCGCAAGAACTCACATTTTCTGCACCGCATCCTAATAATATTGTTGTAGAAATATTATAATCGTCTTAATTGTCAAGTTGGACAAGATAGAAAGAGCATTTGCTTGAAATTTATCCAATTCACAATCAACTGATTATTCTTCTTCATTTTAGAGGTACATAAGCTGGAACTAAACCACAAATCACTTGTGCCCATTTCCTCGTCATAACATATCAATAGCAATCATTCGTGGAATAGAAACAAAGGGTCAAATTAATTATACTCTTTGATATTAGTCTGTCTGTTTCATATATATCACACACTACTGATCCTACAGATTTTCTGACAATTTTCAACAATATCTACAGATTTCTTAATAATATTGGAAAGCTTATGTACAACTTGCAGATTTCAAGCGATCTCAAGAACTGTCATTATATCCTCTGTATAGGGTCTGTGCGAACCAACGAAGGTGGCAGTGGCCCGAGGAAATCATTCATAGCACCGCTCGTAGAACAATGGACGCTCGCGGAGAATAATTGGATGTCAAGAACTCGAAGACAATTTGAATAATCTTCACATCCAGATGCATTAAATCGTCTTCACTCAATGAGTGTAGTCATGCCGTCACTTGATACACGCATTGCGTCATTTCGTTGCAGGGGTTTGTGGCACACGATTTGCAACCGAACGTTAGTAAAATTCGAACGATGCGCAATAAAAAGTAAATCGTGAAGACCGTGGAGTATTCACGGTTAGGAAAAGCGTGGGTAGACGTGGGGCCGTGTGACGTGATTTCATGGTCACGGGCCACGTGCATCTCGGAATAAGCATGTATTCTATTACAATAATGACAGCTGAACGAAAGTTACCACGGAGCCAAGTTTCGGTGTCTTTCACAATCTACTCACCGGCGAATCGGATTTTGATCAGATCCAAAGGATGTAGCATGAGCGTGGACACAACACCGCCGGAAAGTCCGGCAATCAGATGTTCGTATTTGACGTGACTAAATAACGGAAAAACTCGAGTACCAGGCGTCGTCCCCGTGGTTTTTATTGCAGACATGTTGCGTGTGGGTTCTCCGTTCGTCAATGAATCTTGGACTTTATCGTTAAACTTTTGTGGTTTATCAACGGTTGTATTCGGTCGACGATCATCGTTTCCAATATTTGTTATAGTCACGTCCACCTTTTCGCATCTATTCTCACTCGACGAAGACACTGTTAAATATGCCTTGAGATATTCGTTGGATCGAAAATCTCACGAGGTAGACCACTTATGTAACCACGGACAAACCTCCCATGCGCATACACGCCGCCATACTGAAACTCAGATTCGGGCCTTCGGGGTACGAGTGCGCTGCCCTGAACGCGCAGACGGGCACGCGCAGTACCATTCATGTACATTGTTGTATACATCATCAGCACCTCATCAACCCGACTTTGGCGCCGCTCTGGTGTCTAGACTGAGAGACTTACTAGCACGTGCGTTACGCTTGGTTCGGACGGTAAGGGTGCTCGGCCACTGATATTATATATATATCAGTGTGCTCGGCACTGCTCGCAATTTCTCTGAAAAAGGACGACAAGCGTGTTTATTCGATTATTGTTACAGTAATATACGAGAGCCAGTGACCAAGATTTTTGTCACATAGCATCCCAGCTAGGACCGTATAAGTAATAAGATCAATAGATTATATGACCCTGCTCCCGGAAATGCGACTTTCAGACATTTTGCGCGCAGCGTCTTTTCAAAAATGTCAACAAATCTGACCTAAACGTATTCGAAATTCCTACAACGGATACTACGAAAGGACAGGTGAAACGAATTCGGATACTACGGCGTAAACTACGGCGCGGCGTAAGCGGTGTCGGAAAGTACCGCGGAAACTACACCGAAATTTGTGATAGTCAAAGCCGCATTTTACAGCATAGTTTACGCCGTAGTATCCGAATTCGTTTGATCCGTATAGGCCAGGCGTCAGGGCGTTAAAAAGCGCGAATATTTGCTTCAAATCAGTAAAAGGCGAACAAAGGAGCAAAATTATTTAAGAAAAGCCGGGCCTGTCACCCACCCCCTTCGATTTGGCTGATTTTTTGTGAGCATGTTACCTGCCTGGAGAGTAGTCAAAAGCCAAAATATTATGTCCCGAAAAAATTTATTGGCCGAGTTACAGTTTTTTTTCACATTTTTTACTCGAATTTGGATATTTTCGATTATGCAAAGGTTTTTTGTACTACGTGACTGAAAATCGGTTTCTTTATGTAAAATTGACCCAGGAACAAGAATCTGGCCACAGATTTGACCTACGACAAAAACCTACAGTAATATTAGTCAAAAACACCCAAAATTGACCAAAAAAGTCCCAAATCTTGGGGAAACGGTCAAAAAAAAAATGTTTCCGACTTTCTGAGGCAGCAATCTTGTAGGAAAAGAGCCAACGAATCCAATAACCACATTCCCAGATTTCTAGGACGATCCGTTCAAGAGATACGCGTTCTCAAAGTTGGAGAATCTTGTTTTTCTGGCAATAATGGACTTTTTTGACGATCGTTGGACAAATGTCCGACCTAAAGGCCTATTTTGCGGCATTCACCACGACTATCTAAATAGAGTATCAATAGGTTATTTTCATTAAATGAGATTCGTCCGATTCTGGTCAAAATAATTAAATTTACTTTTTCATTAAATAAAATAATAAGAACCCTTAAAAAGGTCCATTATTTGCAGAAAAAATCAAGATTCTCCAACTTTGACAACGCGTATCTCTTGAACGGTTCGTCCTAGAAATCTGGGGGTGTGGTCATTGGATTCGTTGGCTCTTTTTCTACAAGATTGCCGCCTCAGAAAGTCGAAAACATTTTTTTTTACAATTTCCCCAAGATTTGGGACTTTTTTGGTCAATTTTGGGTGTTTTTGGCCAATATTACTGTAGGTTTTTGTCGTAAGTCAAATCTGTGGCCAGATTCGTGTTCCTGGGTCAATTTTACACGAAGAAACGGATTTTCAGCCATGTAGTACAAAAAACCTTTGCATAATCGAAAATACCCAAATTCGAGTCAAAAATGTGAAAAAAAACTGTAACTCGACCAATAAATTTTTTCGGGACATAATATTTTGGCTTTTGACTACTCTTCAGGTAAGTAGCATGCTCACAAAAAATCAGCCAAATCGAAGGGGGTGGGTGACAGGCCCGGCTTTTCTTAAATAATTTTGCTCAAGCTGGAATCGCTTCATTTCGATGCTGTTTACCATGTCCCAAGTTCTCTACATTCTGCGGGGGCGGCCATATCCCCAATTTTATCAAAATAGCGGCTGAAACTCGGTTTTTCGGCAATATTTCGGTTCTGGGTTTTTTTATCAAAAAAAAGGTGGAGCCAAAAACTTAAGTTTATCCAATTCCCCATCGAAAAGCTTCATACATTGTTCACCTAAAACTACTATTGTTGGAGCTACAGCCGAGAGAAGCCGTGTCTTTTCGAATTCAAATCGTACGTCAACCTTTTCCCTCGCCTTTTCCCGTGGCAAGCCGGTTTCTGCGCGTTACGGCGCACGATTTACGTGTCGGATAATCAAATGAACTTGATACTAATATTCAATCTCTGTATATTCCATCATCAGCAAGCTGCAAATGAACGTCAAATTCACATTTACGTCGATTTCATACCTGTTTGCACTCACCTTGTGCTAGAGCTGACGGTACAATTTTGCACTAGTGGTATCCCCAATAGGCTTAGTCCACTGTCGAAATCGTAATTTGTCTTCGCTTTTTCTGCAAAAGTTGGGAGCCCAGAAATTTTCCTCACTTCAATATTGTAGTAAACGTCGTCATCGTAATCGACTGCCCGAGTAGAAATTTAATCAGGGCCGAAGCAGGCGGCAGTAGGGCCTGATAGGCGCTTGATGTAACGCTTTGTTCCATCAGGCCCTGATTAGACAGTACTACTGAATACTAGAGCCTGATCAGGCCCATTCTAACCTTGCGTTACACGGACATGCCTCATTTAATTTCTACTCGGGTGGGTGATCGTCTTCTTTACCAGGAGAGTATCAGGCCTCCGGGTCAAGGATTCCGGTTAATCTTGCAGGGTTCTTTCTGTGGCCCAAAATTTGAGGCCCCTGATGCTTAGTTTCATCTGATGGGCCTTTCCTCGCCTGATTTTCTATCCATCATAACAACGAAAATGCATAGGTTACTTATTGCAGCTTCAGAATAATCTGTTAACCATCATTTTTTCGAAACCCTATCATTGAATCTGCACGAATATTCATTGAAAATGAATATTTGAAGCAAAAGTACACCAAAGATTCCATTTGCCATGGCTTTGAGAGGCTTGATACTCTCCTTGTAGTCGCTTGCTTTTTCCGGAACAAATTGTGGAACGTTGGATGTTGCCGCCCCCGCAGAATGTAGAAAACTTGGGACATTGACAACAGCATGGAAATGAAGCGATTCCAGATTTGCCCGTCTTTTACCGATTGGAAGCAAAACCAAAACCCCCTGAAGCCTGGCCCAGTACAGTCTCCGTCGTAGGAATCTTCAATGGAAAAGTGTATTAGCGTCCGGCCGGATTTCCGGAGTTAGATGATATACCGAGGCCAAGGTCTTCAGACACCCATAGCACAGCGCGTAGGGGAGACCGGTGTCGGTTGTAGGTAACAATTTTTGTGAATCATTTTTTTTCTAGCTCAATATTTTTCATTTACAAATATTTTTTTTCGAACAAGTTCGTTGATCTATTTTTTTCAGTTTGAAATTTATTAAATATATTATATATATTGTAACGTCCCAAAATCCCCTCCTTGGATGTGGATAAACTTCTCGGTGTTTAGGGCGTTTTGGGTCGTACCTTCGCACCTTTTGCAGTGCGGTACTTGTTCTGCCGGTGGACGTACGGCTTGTCGGAACGGGTGGGTGTAGGAGGTTCGAATTCCACGAGTAACAGCCGCCAATTCGTAATGATTAGTAATGACCGCTCGTGGAATCGAGAGGATCTTGATTTTCGAGTTCTACGAGAAACAGTTGTTGATCCGCAGTGACCAACAATAATTGCTCGTAGAACCGAGGGAGTTTGGTCTGGATTTTACTAGGAACGGCCGTTAATTCGCAGTGATTAACAATAGCCGCTTGCAAAGCCGAAGGAGTGTGGATAGGAATTTTGCAAGGAACAGCCGCTAACTCGTAATGGTTAACGATAGCCGCTTGCAAAACCGACGGAGTGTGGATTTTACAAGGAACAACCGCTTGTAAAATCGCAGGAGTTAGGTGTGTCTGTGTGGTTGGTGGAACGGTATTCTTTTGGTGGTAGGAAAATAATGTGAGTCTTGATTACAAATCACGTACTTTATTCATGTATCACCGTGGAGAATACTTTTTAAAGAAATCGTAAATTAATACTTTTAATGAAAATAAATTGTCTGGGTCCTTTTCGGAGTCCCGTAATAACTAATTGAAAAGAAAAGAAAAGAGTTGGGCCAAGTTCAGGCTTATTTGGATATCCAAGTTAATTTCGTCCAGGCTTTCCTAACCTTTGCCAAACTTGGGCCAAGTTCCGGTTTATCTGAATATCCAAGTTAATTTCGTCCAGGCTTTCCTAACCTTTGTCAAACTTGGGCCAAGTTCCGCTTTATCTGGATTTTCAAGTTAATTTCGTCCAGGCCTTCCTAACCTTTGCCAAACTTGGTCCAAGTTCCGGTTTATCTGGATTTTCAAGTTAATTTTGTCCAGACTTTCCTAACCTTTGCCAAACTTGGGCCAAGTTCCAGTTTACCTGGACTTTCAAGTTAATTTCGTCCAGGCTTTCCTAACCTTTGCCAAACTTGGGCCAAGTTCCGGTTTATCTAGTTTTTCAAGTTATTTTTGTCCAGACTTTCCTAACCTTTGCCAAACTTGGGCCAAGTTCCAGTTTACCTGGACTTTCAAGTTAATTTCGTCCAGGCTTTCCTAACCTTTGCCAAACTTGGGCTAAGTTCCGGTTTATCTAGATTTTCAAGTTATTTTTGTCCAGACTTTCCTAACCTTTGCCAAACTTGGGCCAAGTTCCAGTTTATCTGGACTTTCAAGTTAATTTCGTCCAGGCTTTCCTAACGTTTGCCAAACTTGGGCCAAGTTCCGGTTTATCTAGATTTTCAAGTTATTTTTGTCCAGACTTTCCTAACCTTTGCCAAACTTCGGCCGAGTTGGGGCTCATCCAGGCATTACAATTGATTTTGTCCGGAGTTTCCTAGCCTGTGCCCAATCGTATACGTTTGTGTCTCCCTTTTTCTCATACTTTTACTATAAATTTCAGTTGCTATGTCTAATTTCGCTAGTAATTCATTTGGAATTTTGAGTATATCATTTTCGTCCTCGTGTTGATTATTATAGCATTTTCATTTCCTACATTCAATAGCCATTCTTTAAAATCCCTTTGTGATTCGTCACCTCTTTAATTTACACGTAATTGTAAATGTTCAAAACATTTCCGTAAGTGACTGTTTTTGACGCATTATCGATTTTCTTCCCTTCACTTCCAGCCCTTCCTTGTCGTCACCTCTTCCGTCCACCTTGTTTCCACCACCCCTACCTCACTACGACTACTTCTACCACTCCGAAACTTCCGCTACGATCTCAGTAGCTGTGATCGGTTACACATCGAAGATGTCTCCTCTCCTGATAATAATATTACTTTTGCACCAAATGGCATATCAATTTTTGTTGAATCTCGTAACCGTAAGTCGATTGCTTGCAAAGCATATTTTGGTGACATTGTTACCTCATCCCATATTATAAGTTCAGATTTCCTGATTACACAGGCATATTTAACGGTCAAAACTTCAGATCGCCAACTTTCACCAAAATCGAGTGACAATATCACGAGAACTTGTCGGTACGAAATCCTATTCGTTCGGAGGTGAACCCAACCAAGCTGCACAATTAAATTTTTCGGGTAGTCTCAAGCAATCGACACACCACGTTGTAATGGTAACACTCACTCTTGCAACGAAACAACGAAACAATGAAACGACGTCAAGCTACCCGTGCAAAAATTTTTACCTTGAAATAGGATTGCGAAACGCTTGCAAAACCATTGGCTATACGCTTGCAAAACCATTGTTCGAAAGCTTGCAAATTGAAACAAAACTGCCAAGGGTTCTCCCAAGAGTTAGGAAAGGGTTTTTTCGAGGCTTCTGAAAGACTTCACCAAGGGTTAAGAAAGGGTTTCCACTGGTACAAGAATTCTTTAATCAGATCATAAAATATTGCAAAATTAACAAAAAAAAATAAATTTACGCCTTTTTTCGCCGAACTACTCATAATTCACTATATACCATCGATAAAACGCATTTTTAGCTCAGAAAACCTCGCATGTTTTGTTCGGGATTCGATCCGGGATCACATTAGATATATTTCGTGAAAAAAGTATATCGTAAGGGCAAAAATTACTTAAATCATGACACGTCGTATCCGATGTACGGGAGAAAATCTGCAATGACGGATGTCACCGATTACTCGGTACCGTCTTCAGGGAAACACCAGGTGCAGAAACAAAAAAAAAAAAAAAAGAATGAAAATTGTTATCAAGTAACAATTGCGGTAAGACAGGGTTAAAAAAAAATAAAAAATAACCTTAAAAACAAGTAAGTTGTTTGTGCACAATAATCGCCAAACTCGTCAAGTTTTTTTTATTCCTGTCTTACCTCAATTGTTACTTGATAACAATTTTCATTCTTTTTTTTCGCTTTCTGCACGCGGCGTTTCCCTTATGACTGTACCGAGTAATCGGCGATATCCGTCATAAGAGATCTCCACCCGAACATCGGATACGTGTGAAGACATCAATAATTTTTGGCCTTTCGATATACTTTTTTTACGAAATATATCTACTATCACCTCCTGAAACCCGCTTTTAACGATAACAACCATTATTTTGAGATCGTATACTGGTACAAATGATAAAAATGTTATTCAAGAAAACAAGTAGTTCCATATGATTACGTGTATTTCTACACGGAATATTAGTTTCTGTAACCTTATCGTTTAAACAGAAATCCGAGAGATGGCGCTGCCGCTCCGCGCCAGAGTCATGAGCGTAGCCACTGATCTCTATTATACACTGGATGGCGGACTGCGCCTGTCGAGTGAAGCCAATCTAACACAAAAACATCGTAGATGTAAAAAAAGCCGCCAAGTACCCACGCAAAAATGAGCAAAACGTATCGCCAGTCTCTGTCGTGAAATCAAGAAAGAAACCAAGCACCGAGCGTACCCCTTCGATCTCTCAGCAAGTCTACGTCGTCAAGTCGGAGTTTCGTGTGAGGATTTCGGAACATCATTCCGAGAGCTACGTACTTGGCGGGCACATTCGGGTAATTATTTTGTATTTTTTGTTTTTTCTTTGGATTGACATAGCACTTTTACGTATCTTGCGAACGATTTTTTTGTTCTACTGTTTTCCATATTGATCATTCATCAAATCTGGCATTTCAAATCTACAGATCGATAGAACACGATTAACTTGGAGTTTTATTCTGTTTGGTTGTTCGTTCTTTCGACTGTGAAGAATTGCTGGTATCGGCACTTGGCGGCTGATGGATGTCTCAAAGTACACTGTTTCCGGTCGCTGTATATCGTCATATGTATGTACGTCATGAATCTTGCATTGACCGACGAATGTCCGATCTGCAGATAACATTGATTTTATTCACACTCGTTTAAAATCCATCTTCCGAGTTTTTGGGCGACTTCTTCTGGGCAGTTGAAAGATTGGCGCGTGCGAGTTTACGTCCGTGCTTGCGTGCGAGCGCCTGAAGGCGCCCGCACTACAGCACTCCCGTAAACTCGCACGCGCCAATCTTTCCGCAGTGATGTGTAACTGCGAATGATTTTATATTCATCATTTGATCAAACTGTCACGCTCACTACTACTTATAGCATTCACGTACATTCGTTGCTGTGAGTTTTATGTTTGATGCCGAAATACAAAGTAAAGTTTTCTTGATTTAACCGTTTTCCAATTGGATAAGCTTACTGATTGATATGATTGATACAAACATACTTGAGCTTGACGCTCGGCTTGACGATAAGTCACCTATCATAGGAAAACCTACTCTACGTCGCTCATCGGCTCCATAGTATAAAGTACGTGACTCCCAAAGTTCTGAGTCTGGGGTGCGATTGTGTAACTTTTAAGCGACGGTGCTAACTACGGTTGCCATGGTTATAATAAAATATTTTGTTGACTGTCGTTCATTTACCATGGCAACCGGAGTTAGCACCGTCGCTTAAAAGTTACACAATCGCACCCTGATCTGATGAAAATGGAAGGATCACGATTATTGTGTATTGTCTAAGGGATTGACCTCTGTAACGTGACCCTTATGATTTAGGACATGTAGAATGTAGAAGTAAGTTCTGCTACGATTATTGGTTGGAATGACTAGTTTTCGGGTATATTTCATTGTTGTCGCATTAAAAACTCAATTTCTGCATGAAACGTAGCGGGTTGTCTGTATAGCTCCACGGGACCGAATGTGCCCGCCAAGTACGTAGCTCTCGGAATGATGTTCCGAAATCCTCACACGAAACTCCGACTTGACGACGTAGACTTGCTGAGAGATCGAAGGGGTACGCTCGGTGCTTGGTTTCTTTCTTGATTTCACGACAGAGACTGGCGATACGTTTTGCTCATTTTTGCGTGGGTACTTGGCGGCTTTTTTTACATCTACGATGTTTTTGTGTTAGATTTCACTTCTTTTTGCAAGTTCACAATATGGATACTGCTGTTCCATACTTAATCGACAATAATTATTCCAATCGGATTAACGTATCAACTATCCCAACTTTCGTACGGTTTTCGTACGGAATACTTGACGCTACGCTTTGTGCATGAGCGAGTCAATTTAATTCCATTGGCCGAAAGAATCCCACCACAACTGTATTTACGGTAAAACTACCGTGGCGCTCAATGAAATTGAATTATTTCTGTGCTCGAGCAGTTGATCCTACGATTTCAAGTGTTCCTCAGTAGATTGGTATAGATTGCTCAATAAATTTCAACGGCGACATACGTATTTATAGTATGATTATGTTAGGAAACACATGCGGAAGTAGGGTACTGGGAGAAACATTCAGAATGAAAAGACAGATTTACTTCAACTGTCAACTGTGACACACATAAATAATTTATTATATAGAAGTTCATTTTTTGTATACAGTCTTAACTTGTTAAATGAACTTAACCCAACCTAACTTAGCTTGGAATCAAAATTTCAGTACTTCACCAGCCATAGTTTCTATCACGTGCTAGCTTAGAACTATCATCGATTCTCCCGAAATGCAAGTTCAATCGAATGAATGATTGAATTCGTTTAGTTTTTTTCGTATGTACTTACTGGGCGAATTCGTAACGACGCTACAGTCTGAATTTGCTCCATGTCGAGAAGCAAGCTTACAGTTCTGAACCAATTCAACTGCCTGGAAGGTTGTTTTCTGGTTCTAGCCAAATTCGGACAGTATCATCATTAGAAATACGCCCTGTATCACTGTTATCGGATGATTTTCTTTTCCTCCTGTCAAGTTCACGCATTCGACACTATTCAATCAGCAATTCGTTAATAAAATATGTCGAAAGATACAATTCATGAATAAGTTATTTACCTATCTGTAAAAATTAAGAGTTGTAAACTAAACTTCTCTGAATAGGAATAGCTGAGATAAACTCTGGATTTATCATCAGGTAACGCTGCATTCTAATTGTTTCTCATTTCTAGGTAAAATCAGTCGACTGTTTATTTGCAACAGATTCTGTGGTAAAACGAGGTCTTGGGGTCATTAAGCTTACAGAAATAATTGTCCTTTACGTGCTTGTCCACTGAAATGCAATAATAATGTAGGTCACTTTGAGAATCATAAAAATTATAACCACCTGGTAGTTGAATATCCCATGCTGTGGTGGCAGAGGAAAGTCGGGGACTATCGACTTGTATAGCATATATTCCAATATGAAATATTCAGATTTGTTCTTTCGCTCGTTCTCCGATGTAAGATTCTGAACAATTGTGCAGATTTGAAGCCTGGTGGTGGTATCAGGCTGATGTTTGAATTCGAAACATTGGCCATTCTGAATTAGTTTGTTTCCACATACTTATATCAGCAAACGACGATTGAACAGGTTGAGGCACGGTGAGAAGCTGGGAGTGCGAGAAAGTGGTATATCTATCACAAGATGAATGGAAATACAGACTCTTGCAGATTCATCTTCAACCCCGATGCATTGGCTTCTCCAAAGTAGCTCCCCTGTAAACCATAGGAATAAAGGGAAATAAATACTATGAAAGAAATTTTCAGTTGTGTTTTTCTGGGTTCCGTATTCCATCGTTAAGGATGAGTTTGAAGCATCAGTTTCATAGCATACCTTTTGATGATGAGCACAATAGTCGTGTCCCTGCGGTGACGATCAATCAGGTGAGGAATGAAGCAAGCAACTCTCATGTCGAGTAAAGATTTGTGATCTATGGGATACTGTCGGAGCTGAGTCATCGTGATCGATTTGTTTATTTTTCTCAGCTTTTTTTCCGTACTTAACACGAATGTTGTAGTAATCATTGTTTCTGGTGACGGACGAATTGTCATTCTGATCTGGTCTGACTCTGCGTTCCCGTGGTTTGATCTGGCGTACTCTGATGGATCTGTTTCACAAATAATCAATTATTAGACATACATATTGCAGTTATAAACTTTTCGTTTCACCTTCGATAAAATTAACTGAGTCACTCAGTTTTTGAGTAGAGAATTTGGCCAGGCGTGATGATCGGCGTATAATGCATTTGACAACCCGGTCTGTATAGTGTATCCGTCCGTGCAGTTGATTATCTCATCGATCGTTTGCCAGGTATTGCGAATTATGATTGGCTCGGTGTTAATGCAAGTAACGGCTTAGGTCGTAATGTAACATCGACCGCACATAACTGGGGGACTGTGAGGCGTCAGACGCAGTAGATAAGTATTCCATCTTGGAACGTCGGTCATCCGGATCCCGCGTGACTTTTTACGGCCCTGCAAAGATCAGATTACTCCATCACACATCCGAATTGACAAACATTGTAGGCTTCGGTTCGAAATGTCACAGTTATAGATTTTCTGTAGGACTGTAATTGATGCATTGAGGAGAGATACTTACAATGAGGACGTATCGAGCTTTTCACGGCGTACCAGACAATTCTGGATAAATTCTTCCTGTTGATCTGTGTAGCGGCTCCGCCAGCTCCGTTAGTTATCCAATTCAGCATTCTCAGGGTGATACAAACCATGATTCGCTGGTTTGACTTGTATAAAGCGGCTTCAAAGGATGAAACACTGACTCCGGGTATTTATGGCAATTGCGATCCGTAAGTTATAGCAGTCTTATTCTCTGTTCCGGAACCTCGGTGATTTAGAACTGGCAGATTCTCTGGCGGAGCAATTATCTCAGTCGCCAGGTAGCTATATAAGTATAGTATGCTTCGTGTCGATGACTAATCAACTGCGTTATTTTCCAAGTCTACCTTGACAAATCTTTGACGTTCAATCGAAACGTTTTTCCGTATCGACAATGTAGAAATGTTGGACGATCATCTTGGAGACGGTGTTGATCGTTACGGTATCTCCAAACTGGGTTTTAGGTTATAATATTATGCGATTTTGTGATGTCTAATCACGTAGACTTTACACTCAATTGATTGATAACGTATTTAAAGCACTACCACAGCACAAAGCACGTCAAAATATTCTGATCACTGACAAAATATTATTGATACATGCATTGAGGTTATGGTATTACCAAACGACTTTCTTCGATCGATTTCTCTATCGACCGTGAGTCAAGAACTAGATAGATCATAGATTGACATTTTATTACGGCGATCCGCGATAGCGCTGATGGGCGGCCATATTGTGAAATCACTTCGCGACCTAATCTATTTATACCGACCGAGTCAGAGATCGGATTCGGCTCAAAATCAATAGGGGTCGAGATTTGCACGGAATATAACCAGGATTCAAATATCAAGTCGATACGTAGAGCCGTTCGATCGGAATCGGTTGGCAAAGCCAGCGTCTAGCGAAAAAATTGACTGGAGAAGACGAAGAAGAAGATGCTTTTTCATCAACTTTCGACATTAATATCTCGCGAACCAGTTGACCGATTATGATCAAATTTATACAGCAAGGTCATGTGGTGGGGGACTTTCTATCCTGTGAATTTTATCGGAAAATATTCATGCGTTCCGGAGTTATGATCACCGTGCTTACAGGTATGAAGGTTCGTCCCAGAAAATAACTTCGGGCTAGCTCTCGCGCCTTCGGGTACTTGGCGGCGATTCGCTGCCGCGAATCTTGATTGAACAGCGCCATTTGCTGGTTCCCTATTTACAGCGGGCAGTTTAAATTGAGAACAGATTCACGGGCGCCCGTGCGCTGATGAATGGGAGCGTGGATTTCGCCAAAACAGTTTTATTTACAGTAATGAAATATCTTAATAGCGCAAGATGGTAAAGTGTTCATATACTGTAAAAAAAAAGTTCAAGTACCAATTGTAAGAGGGCCTTTCACAGGTAAGTAAATGAATATAAATCGTTAGTACACGCACAATAGACGAATAATTATTGCGTTTGAGGTTAGGAGTACTGATTCAATGATTTTGATTTACAGATTTGCTTATTCGGTCAAAAACAATTATATATATTTTAATAATCAATTGCTGTTTTATACCGAGTTATTATTATCATTATTAATATTCTATATTATTCACAACATAACCTATATTTGATTTTCGACGACGAGCTAACTTTTCAGAAATCGAATTTATTCAGCATTGTCCCACAAACGTAATCACCTATATGTTGCGTCGTTGATTCTCAATCAACGGTTACATGATCCTGTATGAACGAAAATAAAATGAGACCTGCTCGACGGGCGTGATTGTTTTTTTTTTATTACTCTCGACTGACAATGAAACATATTATATCCCTTTTTAACGTAACTCCACTACAAAATCTCAATTTTTGAATCGTATACGTTGGTTTTCCTTGTAATATGAGAGTCGCAACCCTCAACCCGTTTGAATTTCCCGCTGTAAATAGGGAACCAGTTCGCCCCGCTCCTCCTTCCCCCCAAGTCCCCTCGCCCGGCACCAAGTTGCCTCACGCTCTTGCGGCAGAAAGGGTACCCGTCCGCTATCCAGTGTATAATAGAGATCAGTGGTGCCACCCACGTGACTAAGTTACTTACCGCGTTAATCAGATGACTTTTTAATTATTCGAAAAATTATGCATACTTGTGTGCAGCTTGCGTGCTTTCCGGCAAAAATATGTAGAGCTGGCATTGAAAAGATTTTCCACTCGTAGATATTCATTCCAAATGGGAATAAATCGCATCATAGTTGTGATATTGATAACGATGAATGAGGTTAGAGTACCGATCAGTTTTTGAGCTCCAATATCCTTGGTATTTACTACCTTCCATCGATATCTTCAAAGCTCACGATTATTTTATAACATATGCTACGGTTTGATGTGTATCCGTTCCTAAAATATAATGAAAATGTCATCTTTCCATTTTCATAATATTTGAAGCGTTATAATTATTACTCGCATTACCTAGTATTGTATGTAACATGCCTCTTTGGGATATTTTGGATATCTAATAGGCCATACTCTTCATTAATCAGTCCCTCCGTTAGGTATTTTATATAATATTAATATTATTTCAATTTGCCGCTAAAATGTGTCACTTCGTCCAAGACAAAATGGCGACCGCTGACGTTCAAGTGATTTCAAACGTTGCCTATAGTAGAGCCGCGTATCCCCCATCCAGTGTATTATAGAGATCAGTGAAGCGGGATGAAAGTATTAATTCAACAAATGGCTCATAATGCAACATATTAGCACGGAGTAATAATATGGAGGGCCAGCTTGCCCACGATCGACTGTCATTTGTCGTCCCCATTTGCGGCCGCTCGGTAATAGTTCGGCCGGCCGCCACTGCACTGCGTTGCGAGCGGAGTCGCTTCAGTTTTGAACGAGATCTAGAGAGACTAGCGTAAAGAACGTTGAGGTGCGATTGAAATATACTTTCAGAAGCTTTTTCTACCTGCGTTTCGTGTATTAGACCAAATATTTGGAAAGTAATTTTTCCCAAACTTAATTATAAGTTTTATACGTAATTGTATTGAGCGAGTTTTCGGTTCTGCCGTGTGCTTGATCACATAACCCAACTCTATTGCGAGTGCACAAACCACTAGCACGGTGCATGGGCTCTAACTCTTCACCGATGGATGAAGACGACGACGATGGAAATACGTACGACCAGGAAGAATCGATCTCTTCTGTTAATATAGCCGAATTGAAAGCATCCCAGCTCTATAAATCGTTGACTGAGGAATCTAGAATGGCCAAAAAAAGGAAACCAAGTCAACCAAATACTTCACACGAAGTGGATAATAGTTCGAACACTTTGATGGACGACAATATCGTAAATAACAATCAACCTAAAAAAGTCAAACCATCAAATGATTCACCTCCTCCTGTGGCAAATCCCAGCCAAGAAGGTGTATCTCAAAACTCTCGCCGTCCCCTAAGGTTTGATAGAATAGACAAAGGTCCCTTTATGGTCTACTTGAGAAGAGTCTCCGGTGAGGAGAAGTCACTGTTGACCATCCAGGTAGGTCGAATTCTTAACCGATCAGCTGTAAAATACGACCTAATTGAACAGATAACAAGAAGATGTTGGCAAATCACCTTCTCCACTAGAGAAGCTGCTAATGCAGCACTTGACAACTTGTCTCTCAAAAACGCAGGCCTCTCAGCTTATATCCCTTTCGAAAAAATCTTCAGGAAAGGCGTAATTAGAGATATCCCGGATGACCTGGAGATAACAGAACTACTTGATATGATCAACGAGGAAAATAGAACAGTTCACGCCACTTCGGGCTACAGACTTAAAAAGAGGACCTCTGACAACGGCCACATCGAGTGGATCAACACTTCATCAGTTTGCCTCACGTTTAGAACACAATCCTTACCAAAAAACCTATCCGTTGGTAGAGCTCTTCTTAAAGTTGACTTGTTTTATCCTAACATTAGACTCTGCTATAAATGTGGCAAACTCGGTCACATCAAAAAATGGTGCTCGGATATCGAAAGATGTCTAATCTGTGATAAAGCCCGACATCAAGGAACTGAGTGTCAAGATCAAGCGAAATGCTGCAACTGCGGAGGAAGCCATAAATCAATTGACAAAAACTGCCCTGAGATCAAGAAAGGCATAGCCATAAGCAACATCATGGCTAACGAAAACCTCCCATATGTTCTAGCCAGAAAACTCTACGAAGAAAATCAGAAGAAAAAGAAGACTTTGCCCTTTGATTCCAAATCCTTCCCACCTCTCAAAACAGTGGATGAACAACCAGGTGGTTCCTTCTTGGGTTCTTCTCTATTCTCAGACAAACTTAGAGCTTCTCCCAAAAATTCGAAACCAACAAAGAATGCAGACATTCAATCGAACGCCATCGAACTTGACCGACTCCAGTCTGTTATGGATTCAATTCCGGACTCAAACTTGCTGTGGAACAGAATTTGGTACGCCGTTAGACTTCATCTGAAATTCGTTCCTAATGGAGACAACAACTCACCATCAGCTTCGAATCCTTCAGTGGAACAGTCAGAGCATTCGTCGTAAACTTCCGGAAATCCAAAAACGAGCTACTGATTTTGATATTTTATTGTTTTCTGAAACGTGGCTGAAAGTGGACGATAACGTAAGCTTAAAAGGTTTTGACGTAGTAAGAAATGACAGACAACACCAAAGGGGTGGTGGCGTTGCCATATTCATTAGTAATAAGATTAAATATAAGTGTATAGATAATCTATATGATGGTCACGGTGCGATCGAGCAGTGTGCGGTCAAGATTTATACGTCAGATGGTGAACTTTTGATTATATCTTGTTATAAACCCCCCGACGTTCAAATCAGCCAAAACGTCTGGGATCAATTTTTTGGTCAATTTCATGGTAATTTCTTAATAGCCGGTAACTTTAATGCGCATCACCACCTATGGGGCGATACTAAAAACTGCACTCAGGGTGACAGAATTGTTGAATCCATTTCTGATTTGGAGGTTGGTATCCTTAATAATGGTAGCCATACTTTTTCATCTCGTCAGTCGAATACAAAAGCTGCAATCGATTTAACGTTTGTTGACAATTCGTCTAAATTTAAGTATAACTGGGAAATTAGCGATGATCCATGGGGTAGTGACCACTTTCCCATTCTCATTAACTACTCGAAATCAATACTTCTGAACAAACGGCTGCACATTAATCGTAAACTATCTACAAGAAACACTAACTGGTTATCCTTTCGTGAGGAAACTAAAAATCGTGCCTTACAATGCGATCATGTTGTTTCAAACTGTGATCTTGACGTTCAAACGAAATACTCTACAATTATGGCTGTAATTGAAGATTGTGTTAAAAAACATACCCCAAAAAATTCTCATAATGTTGGCTTTCCAAATTCAAATAAAAACGAAAATCCTTTGTGGTGGGACTCTGAATGCGATAGACTCCTTCGGCTACGTAAAGCTGCCTACAAGAGACTTAATGAGTTTTTCACACCAGAAAATTTTAAGGAATATAAAAAAATTGAAGCAAGGGTACGTGCAGAATTACGTGAAAAAAAGAAAAAGGGTTTTCGATCATTCGTTGACTCACTTACCAAATATACTAATCCTACGAAAATTTGGAATACGATTAAGAGCTTCAAAAACAGACTTTCTCAGTCAAATAATGCTCATGAATATAAAAGCGAACTTATTGAGAACGCGAAAACATGTTTTGAAACAATTTGTCCTTTATGGGCCGAAACACAACCACCCATCATTGAGAATAGCACTGCGGATCATTTTCTAGATCTTCCATTCACATGGGAGGAACTAATTTTTGTCACATCTAATCTTCGATTGGAATCGGCGCCTGGGGTTGACGGTATCGACTACAAAATTATTACGAATTTATCAGATGAAATGAAAAATATTATCTTGAAGCTTTTCAATGAAATATATTTGAAACGCGGATTCCCAAACGAATGGCGCCAATACGCAATTTTTTTTATACCCAAGGGTGATTCTAATAAGGTGAGACCTATATCTCTCGCTTCCTGCATGCTAAAACTGTTTGAACGAATTATATGCAATAGACTTTTATGGTGGCTTGAATTTCATGGTTACCTACCGGATTCCCAATTTGGTTTTCGTGCTGAAAAGTCATGTCTCGACAATATCGCTAGATTAAGTACGACGATTCAATTAGCCTTTGAACGAAAAGAAAAAGTTTTAGCACTGTTCATGGACATCAAAAGTGCCTATGACAACGTCTTGCCTGATATATTAATTGAAAAGCTAAAAGAAATCGGAGTCTCGCCTGGTTTATTATCTTTTATTTATAACTTACTTTCTTGCCGTACTGTTCAATGCAATTTTGGTTCCTATGATGAAAACAGAACTTGTTACAAGGGCCTAACACAAGGGGGTGTCCTTAGTCCTATATTGTACACAATTTATGTTAACAAACTGAATTGTCAATTAAGTGACCAGTGCAATATTTTGGAGTTCGCTGACGATGCGGCCATCTATTCTTCTGGTTCTGACACTTTAGAACTAGTTAGAAGAGTAGAGAGTTCTGCTTCCAAAATTTCTACTTACTTGAGTTCCATTGGGCTTGAACTAGCCCCGAACAAATGTAGTTTGGTTCTTTTCTCGAAAACACCCTACAAAGCAAACCACGCTGAACAATTAATTCTCAACGGGACCAGACTTAAATCCCAACCCTTTGTTAAATTTCTTGGTATAACATTTGATTCTTCTTTAAATTGGCAACGTCATATCCAAACAGTTATCAATAAATGTGAGAACCCAATACAGATTTTGAGCTATCTGCGTTCAACTTGGTGGGGAGCAGACCCTTGCCTTCTTATCAGATTATTCAAAGCACTAATTCGTTCGAGAATAGAATACGGGGCCTTTTCCTTAAGCCCGTTACCTCCATCGCAATTAATTCGATTAGAAAGAATCCAATTTAAAGCTTTGAGAATTTCTCTTGGCCTAAGGAAATCGACACCTACAAATTTCATTCTTGCTGAAACGAAAATTCCCCCTTTAAAAGAAAGATTTACATACCTCGGCGCAAGCCTTGTCACCAGAATTTTAACGTTATCAAACCACCCACTAATTCCTATTCTCGAAGATTATGTCAACCTCCTTGATAATTCCACTCATGTTCAGCTTTATCAAACTCCGATCGTCGTTGAATGCTTTAAAAACATGGAACTAATCAGACACCTACTTCCCCAATCAGCCTCACCTTTGAAATATAGTACTAACTACGATTCTCTCTTATTTAAACCCATGGTGTTTTTCGACAAAGGTACTAAACTATGTCAATCTCCTTGTGCGAATGTTGATTTCAAACTTTATTTCTATGAACAATTGAATAATGATTACTGCTTCTTTACTGATGGTTCAAAAATGAAAGACCATGATTTTGTAGGTATATCATCAGTATGTTTGAACACCAATACTCGAAAATCTTACCGTACTGCTGGTTTCTCCTCTATCTTTACAGCAGAAGCTATGGCAATAATTGAAACCCTGAACGAAATATCGAAGATAGATTACGATAAATTTTCGATTTTTTCGGACTCTAAGAGTGTCCTTCAAGCTTTAGGTCACCTGTACACTAAACGTAAATCTTTCTTGACCTTCATCATCAAAGAGAAACTCTTCCAACTAGCTAATATGGACAAACAGATTCACCTTTATTGGATCCCATCCCACAGAGGAATTGAAGGTAATGAAATAGCCGACCAAACTGCTAAAGATGCAATTTTTAAAGGAATTGACACACAAATTAATATCCCCACATCTGATTTCAACTGTATTTGGAAAAACAAATTGAAAACTAACTTCAATGAATGGTGTATAAGCTCGGGACAAGCGAAAAGTAAATTTTATTTTGATAGTTATTATAAAAACTGCACGTATCCTTGGTTTGAGCACATGAAGTTGAACAGAAAAGCCGTTGTCTCTATTTGTAGATTGAGATCAGGGCATACAAGTCTTAAACATAGTTTATACAAGTTTAGAATAGTTGACGATCCTATGTGTCAGTGCAACAGTTCAGAAGAATCGCCAAATCATGTTTTTTGGCAATGTCAAAGATTTGACGAACAACGAACTCAGCTACTTAAACTACTGATTAAAATGAACCTAAGGCCTCCGTACTGTCTTGAGTCACTACTTCATTCTATGGATAGCAATGTCATCCAAGCTTTGGCCCGTTTTATTATGGATATTCAAATTTCGATCTGAAATTAGAACTTCAACCCCTTTCCCTTTATTACCAGTTCCTAGTTTGAAGTTTCGCGCCAACTTCCGCGCAACACGATGGGTTCATGACATGCACAGTGTTCGACCAAACCGTTGCCAACTTAAAAACGAAAGCTCTTCGACTGCCTTTATATGTATATGTATATTATAATTTCACATTTTATTATGAATAGTTATATTTTGTATTTTATATTTTTTAACTTCCCGTTTCTCTGTTTTCAGAGAAAAAAGGAAGTTATTGTGATCACCCCGAAAATGAAAAGTCGAGTTTTTACTAAATCTCCACATTTCGAGGTCCAAAGAATCACCTCCGACTATTTTCAGTTTGACGTCTGGGTGTGTGTGTGTGTGTATGTGTGTGTGTGTATGTGTGTGTGTATGTGTGTGTGTATGTGTGTGTGTATGTGTGTGTGTATGTGACCACATTTTTGTCCGCGCGATATCTCGAGAACGAGTTCGCGGATTTTGATCAGATAGGGCTCAATCGACGGGGCTTTTCTCAACTTAGAACTGATTAGATTTTGGCTTTGATCGGATTAGTACTTTTTGAACTATTCAAATAACAAAATTCGAAAAAACACAACGAAAATGACGATATCTTGAGAACGAATCAACGGATTTCAATGAAATTTGGTACCATATGGTTTTTTTGATCGCTGATCACGAATCTGAAGTCAGTTTTGCAAAATTTTTATTTGGCGTATTCGATATGCTGCAAAAAACTAAAAACATTTAGATTTGGATGAACCTTGGTACTCGTAGGTTTTTTGGGTCACTGATCACGAATGTGAAATCAGATTAGCGAAATTCAAAATGGCGAGGCCGATTTGCTGGGAAAAATACTAAAAACATTCGAAATCTTACGGAAATTTGTACTCGAAGGTTTTTTGAACCGCTGATCAAGAATCTGAGGTCAGATTTACAAATTTAAAAATAGCTGAGAACAAAATAAATAACGGGAAGTTCGAAGGCTGGCTCATAGTCAGCCCAAACCCGCTTGTTGATATGTATCGAGACTAGGCTAATAGGTCACCCTAAGCCTACACTCTCTTTTTCCTAATAAAAAAAAAAAAAAAAAAGTTTTGAACGAAAAGCTATGGGATTCAATGGCGAATACACGTGGCGTGATATTTAATGAGCTTATAAAAGTGTTTTATCGTGCTTTAGCACGATTTCGAAAGTCATCAAGTCTTCTCATACATCAGAGACACAACTTTGTGATAATATATGCTGTATTCTATTTAGTCGTAGCCGAACAACAGCGTATTTCTCTGTCTATTACTTTTACTACATTTTGCTGAAATTTGTGTCAATCATTATTATTAATATACTGGTAATTTTCTGATGTTTAATTGTATATTTCAGGATACCTAAATGCTTTCGCCTAGTTCTCCCTAATTTCTTTGATATTTCTTGCTTATTCTGAAGATTAATACTTCTGACCGAATCCATTTCAAATCGGGCAGACTGGAAATCGTGATGTCACAGAATTTTTGCAAATTGAATTATGTTGTTGTTTGACGAAAAAAAGCGACCCGTATTTTTTGTTTTGAAAAAAAATTTGCTACGAAGTTATTACTATTTGAACATCGCGAATTTCTGTTTTATTGCGATCTGTCGAGTGAAACCCTGGAGTACCGAGCGTAGTTGTAGCCTAGAATTTAAGTTATTATTATTTAGTCACGTTTTCTTCATTCTTTAATGACTAGTCTTCTTCCGATTTTCCATTTATTATATTAATTTTGAATTTTGCAATTATTATAAATTTTTACTATTGTCCCGGTAGACTCAGCGAAGTTTGACCGTTTTTCGATTTACTTTATTCTGAATTGTTAATCTGATAATAGAGTATTATAATTTTCTTTTTAATATCGAGTAAAGTCACATTGTTACCGTATGTCAAACTATTGTTAACTTTTTATTTTCTGATTGACATTCTGGAACGTCTGGCACCTGAAATCCTGATATATATATATACATATATATATGTATACATTTGAGTCGTATTTGAGTATAACTCATTCTATTTTTGAGACTATTTGTCACAACCAGAGACTACTTTCTTCCTTTCTACGGAAAACACGTTACATTTTCGAAGAGTATGTTTAAAAAAAACTTGTGAGGCACATTTAATTTTGTATTCAGAAAGGCTTCCAAACAATTCTGATACCATTATATTTTTAGAGAAATACAAATTATAGAGCATTACGAGACGGAGATTAAAAATTTTGGCAAAGTATAGCCTGATTCGTACCTTATTCTGGGCTGTGAAAAACCTTGGAATGTCTGCCATCAGCTTTGAGCTGCCTGGTAAACTTAATACTAATTGTCGCTAACAAAATGATCTTATTATTCACTAAGGATGGAATGAAACAAGAATAGAAATTGTTGAACAAATAAGTGATGAAAATACACAAGATTTCAATTGTTTATTTCATTTATTGTATGTACAGAAATATTCAAAACGTAGGTAAAACCTATAATTTTACCCGCATATTTGACGGTAGTTCTATAGCCACTGCTTTGGTAATCTGAAAATTAAACATCTTAAAACATTTCAAAAATATATCAGCTTGCTCTCATTTCTTTCACCCAACGTAGATAATAGAATTCACACGATTCTATCGGTTGAAATAGTTTAAATGCGTCAATCGCGCCTATTACAGCCATCTATAATTCACGAATCTGAAAGCGACTCCGACGCGAGCGCTGTTGCCGGCCAGGCGGTGAATTATTTTCGTCCGGCACCGGTTTGGAGTCAAGCGCAGTAGCGCGGCCGGCCCTCCATATTATTACTCCGTGATATTAGCATTGAAAATGCTTCTACGCGGTTAGAAATAAAATGTCAGAGCAGATCCACCCAAAATTTTATGTTAATTATGACACTTTTTATTGTTCAAGTAAACAAAAAAATGTCAAAACAACACATTTGATGTTAAAATGGTATGCATTTGTGTTATATCGACTAAAAAATGTGTAAATATAACACAAATGTAGAGTGGACCTGCTGGGACATTTTTTCTAGTCAAATTTTTCCAACAGTGTATTTTCGGGGTATTAGTGAGGTATATGGGAACAAACGTTAGAATGCAACGAAAATGCGTATGACACGGAAATGCGTGCAATCCGTTACGGAAGTAACAACAATGCGGATGAAGAAAGTTTGAAAAAGACAAAAGATGCACTGACAAAAAGAAATGGTTGACTTTAGGTACCTAGCGGCGGTCACGGGCGGCGAAATAGCTAATTCAATTGATTCAACTAAATAATTTTTTGATGCGAACATCTGATTATTGACTCGAAGAAGTATTTCATAAAACCACCAGACTTTCAGTTGCTTCAAATAAATTAGCTATTCCGCCGCCCGTGACCACCGCTAGGTAAATTCAACCATTTCTTTTTTCAGTGTCGAAATAGTATATTGTGCACCAAGGGAGCGAAAACGTCTGATGCGACCGTGGTGCAACACGATATTTTATTCCATACATGAACGGAAGCCGATTTCGCGGGCAGATCAGTGCTTACATTTTAGGTTATGTGACGTAACTACAATAAAGAATTTTTATCCCTAGGGAGATAAATTCTTTATTCACGGTCTTCTGGTCGGTACGGCAGAGCAAACTGACAGATAAATTCTTTATTCACTGTCTTCACTCCCACAGTGGGAGTAGAAACTTCTCGGTCGGTAAAACCGCTCTTTGGCCCCCGAAAATAGATAGCGAAATCGGCCTTACCGGTCATGTATGGAATAAAAGATCGTAGATTGTCGATGTGTCATATATGTCAGATAAAAATGTATGGTTAATCTGTCAGATTGTAACCGATCATCGATCCGTCAGATTGTGATCGATCATCGATATGTCAGATTGTGACCGATCAGTAGTTCGGTGTGTTGGATCTTGCGTGGATGTTTTACGGGAAGGATGGCCAGGTGAATGAATCAACACACAATTAATATTGGGTATAACTTCTATATATTCAAGAGAACCAAAAGAGACGTGTGAGCGTTAAAACGCTGCACCGAGAAGTGTCTATGCAGAGTCTATATTATATAGACTGCACTGTGGCCCACGCGGTGGCACCACCAATCAGTCATCCATGAAATATAAGCAAAGTCAATTTCTGACACTCCCTCCCTTTGCTTATGTTTAGTTAACTTCAATTTCATCAAATTACATGGATATACATATTGTAATTCAACTCTCTTACATCTACAAGCGACTTACGATTATGAACCAAAAAGTGTAATACAAAGATATCAAAAAGAACTCAATATTAATTTTAACTTTGGTATATTGCAACATCTGCCATTTCCTTCCAATCTCTAGACTTCCACTGCGCTATTCTGCTCGGAACGATGTTACTTTTGATCTGTACTCACATAAAAGAATATCATTAGTTAACCTTATATATAATGAATAATCAATTACATCTAAATCAATTTTCAATATTCATTATTTTATTTCTCAACTGAATGTGAGCCGTAGAAGGCAAAGGTTTTGTCATGATGTCAGCGACATTATCTTTAGTAGATATCCATTTGACATTGACTTTACCTTCTAAGAAACAATGTTTTACATAGTCACCATGTGTTTCAGCCATTGAAGGTTTTACTCCAGACTTTTCTCTTTCTACAAGATTCGACTTAATAACATCTATACTGTCATCAAAATCTTTCAATTTATGACTTCCTTCTTTTTGCATACAATCTATGGCTGATTTATTATCACACCAGATTGTGACTGGGTACATGGTTTTACCTGTCATGTCTCTGATTCCTTTATCTAAGGAAATCACTTCTTTAGTAACTTCACTTGCGGCAAGATATTCTGCCTGACATGTTGAGGTAGTTGGGGAAGATTGTTTGTGACTTCTCCAAGCGATTGTGTCACCATACAATTTAATCACATATCCGCTTGTAGAGGCCGAACTTTCCTGATCTCTGAAGCTTGCATCCGTCATAGCTTCCAAAGTGTCTGTCTTGCCTTTGTAATGTAAGCCTAAATTTATTGTACCTCTAAGATATCGGAAAATTCTCTTAACTTCTATCCAATCTTCTTCCGTTGGTTGATTTTGTTTTCTAGATAAAAGATTAACTGCATAGGATATGTCAGGTCTGGTAGTACCAGCAAGATACAACAAACTTCCTATTGCTTCTCTGTAAGGTACTTCAGTTAAAACTCTCTGTTTAGAGTTTTCACTACTTCTAAGGTTTCTATTTTTGACCTGTCTCGTTATCATTGGCGTATCTTGAGCATTACATTCTCTCATGTTAAATCTATCTAGAATCTTTTCTACATACTCTGGTTGCGTAATAGTCAATTCTCGTTTTCCTCTATTTCGGAGAATTTTCATCCCAAGAAAGTTTTCTGGTTCTCCCAGGTCTTTCATCTCAAAAGAATTACTAAAGTGCGTGATTATTTCTTCTAATTTTTCGGGATCGTTGCTTGCAGTAATCATATCATCTACATACAAAACTACAATTGCAACTTTACCTTCGTTTCTCCAAGTGAACAGACATGGTTCATTAATGTCGTGTTCTAATCCCAATTTTAAAGCTTCTTCAGAAAATCTCTCATACCATCTTTTAGGACTAATTTTTAATCCATAGAGAGCTCTATTGAGTTTCCACACTTTAGTTTTTCTGTCTACTTCGCTACAGTCATAACCTTCTGGGATTTCTACATAAACAGGATTCAGTAATTTGCTATTCAAAAAGGCTGTTTTAACATCAGACTGCCTAGCTTCTAAGTCGTGTTTATTTATGATTGAAAGTGCACATCTTACTACTGGTAGCCCTGATACTGGAGCATAAGTTTCTTTCAACTCATACTGGTTTTCGTCTAAATAGCCTCTAGTAACCAATCTAGCTTTATATAATGTTTTCCCATCTTTGCCGGTTTTTATCTTGAATATCCATCTAGTATCAATTACATTGGCATTTGAGGGTCTGTCAACAACTTCAAAGACTTTATTATCTTCTATAGATTTTATTTCCTCGTTCACTGCTCCCTTCCATTCAACTATATTTTCACTAAGCATTGCTTCTTTATAGTTACGTGGATCACCGTTAATATTGGCAATTAAAGCATGTCTAGTTTCTTCATCTACTTTAAACTTTTCGATCTTTTCAGTTATAGTGGCATATACAAAATTTTCGTCTTTATTAGGCTTTGGTTTTCGGTTTGAAACTCTAAGTTTCTTTGGTTCAGTATCATTTTGTGTTACTTCATCTACAACACGCTTTTTAGGTCTACCTAGTTTGGGTAATTCTTCTCCTGACGTTTTTGATAAATTGTTATCCATCTTAGTGTTATTTGATTCGAGATTAACATCTACATCAGTCTCATTCTCATCTACAGCTGAGACATCATTCACATCTAGGTTTCTCGATTTGTACACATCTTTGTAAACTAACTTTTCATTGAACCTAACATGTCTAGAATTCAAGAATTTACCAGATGTTGGTTCCCACAATACATAGCCAGTTCGTGAGTAACCTACTAGTATGGTTCTAATGGCTTTTTCTGAAAACTTCGACTCAGTTATTGGAAGTTTAACGTAAGCTAAACAACCGAACCTCTTGATTTTATCTAAGTGTGTGTTCAAGTTTGGATTTAATTTGTTCAATGGTGTCTCAAACTTATTAGATGAATGTGGTGAGCGGTTATACATATTAACAGCTGTTTCTGCAGCCAATATCCACATCGTCTTAGGCAAGCCCGAGTCAAACATCAACGCTCTTATCTTTTGTTGAATTGTTTTGTTAAATCTCTCGGCTGTACCATTGAGTTCTGGTGTATACGGGGGTGCAAAATCAGCTTCTATGTTTTCGTTTCGCATAACTTCTAGGAAGTCACCACCCGTGAACTCTTTAGCATTGTCTGCTCTAATATAGCATACCTTTTCGTCTTTACCTAATAAATTTCTAGTTGTAGTTATGAAGCTTTTCAAACTGCTAGCTGCTTCATTTTTATTTCTTACAGAATATATTTTTGCAAACCTTGAGAAATCATCCATAAATACTATAATGTATTTGTTTTCTCCTGGGAACGAAGCTGTTTTAAGCTGTCCCATTGTATCTACATGGATTGTATGTAGTGGTTTGTCAGCTATCAGTCTAGATTCTTTAAAGGGTAATTTTTCCATTTTTGCCAGAATACAGGTTTCGCAATTCGGTATATTGTCATCAAATTTTACATTTTTCAACAACTCATTTGACTTCTTTAGTTCTTTTAGATAATTCAAACTGGGATGGCCTAATCTTATATGCCATAGCATGCCTTCGTCTATTTGAACTGTTTTTAAGAGGTGAGCATTTGACTCAGTATTTTTAATTTTATTAAATTCTTCTAAGGCATCGATTGAATTCAAATCTAAAATCTTTCTCTTCAATATTTGTTCGTCTAACAAGAAGTCTGTACATTCTACTTCGGTGTTTAGGTCAACGTTTTCTTCAACGAGCTTTTCTGTCAACATCTCCCTCCCAATCCCAGACGCTTCCACTTTTGGAGAATTTTCATCTACTTCTCCCCCCGTCTTTTGTAAATCTGAGATACTTAAAACCGTCTGAGATTGTTCAGAAATCTCGTTTGAAGAAACAATTTCAGCTGTACACGAGTATGTTGTATACTTAGGCTTTTCACTGTCATCATGCGACTTTACTTCTAAGGTGATCAGCCAATTAGGTTTAACATATATGCCAGTTAAATAAGTTTCACCTGATTCTTTTTCAAAAATCTCTAGTTTTGTGTCATCTAAAAGTATACCAAAACCTGCGTCTGCAAAACGTCTCAACGAAATCAAGTTGTTTGCTATATTTTCAGCGGCTAATACATTTGTTAATTTCATCTTATTCGTTTTTGATTTTAAGTAAATGTCGCCTATTCCATCTATCTCTATATCGGCTGACTTACTTCTATTTGCACTTTTAATTACTTCACCAGTGCAATGTTTAAAGTTACTCAAAATCAAACTTTTGTTTACAATGTGTTCAGTCGCTCCTGAGTCCGCAATAAACGTGATGTTATTAGTGCTGTTATTGAAATTTAAATGTGTACCTGTTTGACCTGCAGCTGGTTTCTGCTTGTCGTTTTTCTTCGATTGGGCGCCTTGCTTTCCCGAATTGCCTCTGTTATTGGAGCCACCTCTAGAATTGCCTCTGTAGTTTCCTCTATAGTTTCCTCTACCACGACCTCTACCTCTATACTTGTTAAACTTCGATATTTGCTTAGATTTAGGCATAGCGGATGTTCCTGCATTTGATTGAGTACAAGTTGCCGAATTGTGATCTGTGACTGTTTTGCAACCGTAACAGTACCATTGGTTGGTCGCTGTTAAAGGACATTCACTGAAGTAATGCCCGTATTCATTACATCTACGGCAATCATCACGGTTTGACTTGAATCTTTTTGCCTGTTGCACAACAGCACCTTGATCGCTTTGATTGACTTCTGATTTTCTTTCTGCTTCTAACTCTAAGGCAGAAGTTTTTAGTTCATCTAGTGTCATCGAATTTTTTGTGATTCTTCTATGAGTCAGATCAGAAGCTTTGATTTCAGGTACTGCCTCACTTATGGCTTGATAGTAAGCAGACCTTTTCTCTTCGTCTGTTAGAGGAACTGCATTTTCACAACTTTCATATTCTGTGACGATGTTGTCAAACAGAGTATTAAATTCAGCAATTTTACTATTTTTCTTCAACTTCAATTTATACAGTTTTGCTCTAACTGAAGTATGAGTGACATTCTTCTCTACTCTTCTAGATTCTCTAATCACGTGTAAGATTTCTTTGGGATCGGTAATTTTTATTACTATTCTGTAATATTTGTCATCTAAACGACCCACGATTATTTCTCTTGCTGCTTGTTGTCTCTTTAATTTTGTTTGTGCATCTAAGTCATTGGGAGCCTCTATGCTTGGTTCGATCACGTCTAGTAAGTCTTTAGAATTCAATTCTGATTTTAGTTTATCGAGCCAAATGTTAATATCTCCTTTTTCGGTTAGTTCATATTTTCTATGAACTTGGTAGTTTTGAGACTTTTTATTAGAATCTATAACTTCTTTGAGAGCAGATAGCGATTCACTCAATACTTTAGTCACTTCTAAATTTACTTCATTTGAAGTTTGATTGGTAATCTCTTCTAAAACAGGTCGATTTGTTATATCGTCCAGAGTGGTAGAGTTTGCAATGTTATTTTGACCTCTAGAGATCCGAAGTTTTTCCCACTCAAGAAAATTTTCGGATGCTTGTTGAACATGGTTCATCAAGATTTTCATGGACTCCAATCCCTTGTATTGAAGTTCCAAGTTTTTGTTCAGCAACAATAGATTTTGTTGCATGCTTTGATTTACGTCTATAGGCTTTTGTTGACCAGTAGATAGAACTGGTTGACTGTGTGATTGTGTGGCTGTTGCAGTGATTGTCGGCATTGTGGCAATAGCGGTGGTACTTGCCGTTGACGATGCTGTATTTGTGGATACTCCATGCCCTTCAATTTGTAAACAATTTCATCTAGTTAGTTTGGATTTACTTCTACCACTTCTACTTCCAAACAATAAAACTTCAAAAACATCTATTCATTGTTTACTCATCTAGTAAAATTTACCTGTATTTGATTGGCCAGTTAACAGGTTTGTTGGAGTATCCGAAGCCTCTGTACCATTGTTTGGTTGTTTTTGTTGGTTACCGTCCATTTTGCTTTTACTTATGTCTCAAGAAAGATATCGTCTACAACATAAGAAATAATACCAACTTATTTTGAGGCTTCTATTATTTCTTGTTCTTTATGACCGCACAGCAAGTCATAAAAAATTTGAAATCAGTTATTTACTCTTACGCGCGCCCACATGAAACACGCACCCCTTCTCACCCCGTAAACGTGGCACAGCACACGAAAACGTTCGAAGATGGTCGTACGCGCACGTGTGACACACGAGCAACACGCTCAAGACAATAACTGTATGATCGAGTCGAAGCTACGTACTGTACTACAGATTTCACTCTCAAACGATCTTTTATTTTACGTTCTTGTGTTTTGCACGTGTCCTCTATACATCAAATGTGCATACACAGTGTAAAATAAATGTATATAGATATAGTTTGTATAGTGGACTTTCTTCTATCATCTTAACGTCCAAACTTCTATTTCTTCTATACATCAACTTCTATACATCAATTTTACTTCAAACTTCTAAAAGCATCTATCAGATCACTCCATGTACTATATCTATAGCATGTCAATTTGCCGTTTTATATATTTGTTGTCCAGCAGTTCGGAAACAAATTATATCGCGGTGAGTGAGTAAGAAAAAAAAGAGATAAGGATTTGCTTCTATGAAATATCATCTACCGTCAAGGTTAGCATTCATTTTCAGTCGACGCACAGCAATCGAAAGAAAGGCACAAAGCGGCGAGAGAGAGACAGAACAATAACATCTATGCAACACGCCTAAGCATGCCTATGCGCCTCCACGCGCCTAGCAACCGCCACAGCATGCATACTTAAATCGTATGCTATGTGCCGTGCAGGCTTGAACTTGACTGCGCGTCTTCTACTACGCCAGTCGACTTTCTTATCGCTCATCTCTCCCCCCCTCTTCGTGGAATACTATAAGCGATTCAATGATTCACTTTTGAACTCTCTTTCTCTCTTTAAAGTTTCCCTCTATCTTCATCAAACAAAATCACCTGCGATTTCACACACAATACAGCGACACTTCTACTTAAAAAAAATAGAAAAACTCACCAGTCCCGTCAACTTTCTTCTCAAAAGCGAGTCATCTTTTGTCTCTGTGTTTCACCTTTCTTCTATTTGGCCGATCCTCTTTTTCTTATCTTTCGAAAAAGAAAAAGTCACAAGTCCTTCACGTGTATGAGCCCATAACCTGTTGGATCTTGCGTGGATGTTTTACGGGAAGGATGGCCAGGTGAATGAATCAACACACAATTAATATTGGGTATAACTTCTATATATTCAAGAGAACCAAAAGAGACGTGTGAGCGTTAAAACGCTGCACCGAGAAGTGTCTATGCAGAGTCTATATTATATAGACTGCACTGTGGCCCACGCGGTGGCACCACCAATCAGTCATCCATGAAATATAAGCAAAGTCAATTTCTGACAAATTCTATGTTGAGGGGTTCATTTTTTCATGTTTGTTTTTTCGGACGGTCTTGTAGCTTCAGGTTTCAAGACCAAGTCTTCGGAAGAATTAATTGTAGCGCTCTGTAGCGATTATAACAATGCAGTGTCTGAGTAATCAGTTTTAATCATCCGAAATCACTGAAAATTCTCTTAAATTTTTCGAAATCGGTTCCGAATCGACAA
Source organism: Euura lappo (assembly GCA_018257835.1). Lineage (NCBI taxonomy): Eukaryota > Metazoa > Arthropoda > Insecta > Hymenoptera > Tenthredinidae > Euura > Euura lappo. Next base: position 109,256 of record JAEUYN010000394.1, on the reverse strand, counting down.
AAATCAGCAGATTTCATCCACAATGACAACGAAAATCATATATTATGGAAAGTCAGCTGAAATCATGTATGAAATCATTTTCATTCTGTAAATCACATCGTTCATTCGATTTTTATTCATTTTTTCCTTGGATAATTAATATAGTCCATTAAGGGCGAAGTCGAGCTCAATGAATTGTCGTGTCAATGCTCCGTGAATTAATACAACTTAATCAAAATTAATAGCATGCTGGAGTCAGGCTTTACCCACCGTACCCGGTTTTCACTTGTTTTACTGATATCAAAGCCTACGCGTTACGAACGCGAAGGCTATAATTACGAAGGCCATGGGGCGACGGAATTTCGAAATCTGTTGATTTGTCCCAAAAAAAAAAAAACGTTATCAAAGTGAATAAATGATGCAATAAAGAGAACTTGAGTGATATTCATTTTATTCTTATCGTGGGAAAATTGGGTTTCTTTTTTTTTCTTTCTTCACAATTCAACAGATTTCGAAATTCCGTTGCCCCATGGCCTTCGTAATTATAGCCTTCGCGTTCGTGACGCGTAAGCTTTGATATCAGTAAAAACAAGTGAAAACCGGGTACGGTGGGTAAAGCCTGACTCCAGCATGTCGACGTGGATAGGGGGTCTCTCTACTGTGTATAAATACGACGGATCGGATGAATTCTAATCAGAAAGCTATTTCTAACTAAGTAAGTGGCTATAAGTTTGTGCAATTCTCATCTACCATATTCCGTAAAAATCTACGAAAAATTTTTCGGGTTGATCATGATCGTAGATTTTCGTAAACTTTCGTAGATATTTGTAGTAAAGATATTCTGTTGCTTGAAAGATGTAAATTTTCATAATTAATCATGAAATTTAGTAGTTTTCTACTTCCGGAACTACAAAAGACTACAAAAAATTCTGAGAAATTGCAAACAATTCCGATTTTCTGAACATTTCTACGATTTGAAAGTTTTTGTAGTTTGACGTGAAAATTATTTTTACCAGGGATGTGACGTTGTCGGGAAACTGTAGATTTTCGTAATTGTTCATGAAACTCCGTAGTTTTCCACTTCCAAAACTACGAAAAACTACGACAAATCAAGACAAGAACATTCAGTTTCATTCCGTTTGTAGATTTTCGTAGATTCCCGTAGATACTCGTAGAACGGATATTCCGTTGTGGGAAAACTGTAGATTTTCGTAATTGTTCATGAAAATTCGTAGTTTTCTACTTCCAAAACTACGAACAGCTACGACAAATTACGAAAAATTATGAATTATTACGAAAAACCCTTTTTACACTTCGGTATTTTTCGTAGTTTGGCGTGGAAATTATTTTCACCAGGGATGTATGTCAAGAGCAATCAACTTTTGAAGTGTTGTGTCACGAAATATTTAACAGCACACTTAACATTTTTAGCACGTATGTTCTGCAGGTGGTAAGATTCATTGAATCATTAAAGACAAAAACTATGCGTACGTCATCACGATATAGATAAAATGTGTTTTTTGAACGTTATGCTCTTTGAAAGTGTATACCAAGTATTGAAAAAACGGATGAGAAAAACTAACGGACGATCCGGGAATCGAACCCGGGATCCACGGGTGCTTAGCCGGAGACTTACTCCACTAGACCACCGCCGCGGTGTACAGGTGAATGAACCAGTCCTTCACATGACACTCCAGTCACATAGGCAAAAACATGATGTACACGACTTTGCCTTGTGTTTATAAACAGTGCTACACGCACGAAAATACACATTCAGTTATGCTCTTTGTTTAGAACCATTTTATTCTCTACATTTTATGCTACACGGAATGTTCAAACCATTTTCAACATGTCAGGTTCCACTCGATTCGTCAAGTATTGTCATGATATCCTGATTTTTGTTTCAGGAGCCCACCCAACCCAGGCTCCCATCAAGGGTGAGTTAAAGATACAGAGATTTTCGATAGTGACAGATATTCACTTGTTGTTCGAATTTAGCTCAAGCGAGTCGAGCACCGCGGAATCAATTTTTCAAGTATTGTGTCTCGAAATATTTAACGGTATACTTATTTTGCAGCAATTATTCTGCAGACTTATTGAATCGTTATGCCTACATTTTAGTATCACAGGAAGTAAAATTTAAAACCGTAAAATGGTACTAAAGTGGAAAATCGACCATTCGTCGATCTTATGTATATCAAGAGCAATCAACTTTTGAAGTGTTGTGTCACGAAATATTCAACAGCACACTTAACATTTTGTAGCACGTATGTTCTGCAGGTGGTAAGATTCATTGAATCGTTAAAAATAAAAACTATGCGTACGTCTTCACGATATAGATAAAATGTGTTTTTTGAACGTTATGCTCTTTGTTTGGAACCATTTTATTCTCTACATTTTATGCTACACGGAATGTTCAAACCATTTTCAACATGTAAGGTTCCACTCGATTCGTCAAGTATTGTCATGATATCCTGATTTTTGTTTCAGGAGCCCACCCAACCCAGGCTCCCATCAACAGTGAGTTAAAGATACAGAGATTTTCGATAGTGACAGATATTCACTTGTTGTTCGAATTTAGCTCAAGCGAGTCGAGCACCGCGGAATCAATTTTTCAAGTATTGTGTCTCGAAATATTTAACGGTATACTTATTTTGCAGCAATTATTCTGCAGACTTATCGAATCGTTATGCCTACATTTTAGTATCACAGGAAGTAAAATTTAAAACCGTAAAATGGTACTAAAGTGGAAAATCGACCATTCGTCGATCTTATGTATATCAAGAGCAATCAACTTTTGAAGTGTTGTGTCACGAAATATTTAACAACACACTTAACATTTTGTAGCACGTATGTTTTGCAGGTGGTAAGATTCATTGAATCGTTGAAAATAAAAAGTACGCGTACGTCATCACGATATAGATAAAATGTGTTTTTTGAGCGTAATGCTCGTTGTTTGGAACCATTTTATGCTCTACATTTTATGCTACACGGAATGTTCAAACCATTTTCAACATGTCAGGTTCCACTCGATTCGTCAAGTATTGTCATGATATCCTGATTTTTGTTTCAGAAGTCGATCCAACCCCGGCTGCCATCAACAGTGAGTTAAAGATACAAAGATTTTCGATAGTGACAGATATTCACTTGTTGTTCGAATTTAGCTCAAGCGATTCGAGTACCGCGGAATGACCACTTAATCACAGTCCTCTTTACTTAAATTTAAGATGCCGTGACACGTGTCAACGCCCAACTGTTAGAACTTGTGCATCGTGTTGGACAGATATCCGCCAGTAAGTTCAAAACAATGTCACCCAATGAAGATATTTCAGTCATAGCTACTAATGTAAGCCATGCGTCAAATATTGACAAACTACAATAGTGTCATGATGTACCTATTTTATTTGCAGATAAAGAATCCCAGCTGACCCCCGCAGACGCTGGTAAGTGATGAGTGGATACACTTACTTGACCAATTTATACGTCTACCAAAACGCTCAAATTATCTTTGTCTCTATTTTTATTTCAGATTCTGTGATGAAAATCGGAACCTTTCTCGCAAACACTGTACCTTCTATCGCAAGGCGTCGTGGGGGTGAGTTGAAGACGACTTTACCCTTTAAAAATCGCGTGTCTAATGACATAAGGACGTAAGCGCCATTACACGACGTTTTGCTGTTTATTATGGCATGGAGTCGTATAATTTTTTTTTCACGCCAATCGCTCTGAAAATGTTCGAAACGTATAGATCAATTGAATTTACGGGATCGAAAAATTTAAGTGCAAAAGATCGTAAGTTGGGCGGATACGACCTGCTTTTAACTGCGATTTTTATTATCGAATTTTTCGAAACGACGTCGATTTCGATTTTTCTTTGCGTTTCACGAGTTTTTACAACTACCCGTGCGGAAAAATCTTAGGGCCGCCCTAACTTTAACAAGGCCTTGATAAGGGTCAAACATGGCATCCTCTAGTGGTGACACCCTACCATAGACTCACTTGGCCTTGATTTGGGTGCAATATGGCTTCCTTAAGTATGGTTATCACCAGAATGGCCTTGCTTTGGCCACGATGTGGCTTCCTCAAGTAGGGTTAGCTAGTGCATCCTCAGAAAGGCCTTGGTTAGGATTACTAAGGGTGTTCCTAATTGTGGGTCGCTAGTAAAATACCACCAAGGCCTTGATTAGGTTTACCAAGGGCGTCCCTAATTGAAGGTGGCTGAAAAAGCACCACCATGGCCTTGGTCGGGATTACCAAGCGTGTCCCTAATTGTGGGTCGCTAGTAAAGTTTCACCAAGGCCTTGATTGGGTTTACCAAGGACGTCCCCAATTGAAGGTTGCTGAACAAGCACCACCAAGGCCTTGGTCGGGATTACCAACAGCGTCCTTGATGAGAGGTCGCTATTATTATACCACCAAGGTTTTGATTGGGTTTACAAAGGGCTTCCCTAATTAAAGGTTGCTGAACAAGCACCACCAAGGCCTTGGTCGGGATTACCAATAGCGTCCTTGATGAGAGATCGCTATTATTGTACCACCAAGGCCTTGATTGGGTTTACCAAGGGCGTCCCTAATTGAAGGTTGCTGAAGAAGCGAATGCGGTTTATCTAGAATTGTAAAGAAACTATATTACTGTAATCATTTTTTATAATTATACTCTCTGTCTTGGCCGTATATTAACCATCGATTGTATATACACTCCTCCAAAGAATTAAAGTAACACCTGAAACGGACCGAAAGATGATGCTTTTTGAAATGGTTGTAACTTCTGATCCAGTAGTTGTACCGGAAACGCAAGGTATGCAAATTGAAGCCGCAAGTGTTAACTTTCACCTACACTGGACGGTTTTTTCAAATTTTGTTCCATTGTTTAGTTAAACCGCCCCGAAGCAATTGTTGCGCGGTTTCACGTTCGAATGTGATTTTGAACGCCCTGCACAGGGTGCAGGTTTTTTTTCTCAGAAATCCATTCCGTGTGAAGGTTAGGGAATTTGTTAAGCTTCATAATGTTTTTATAGAAAACCACGCAGGATTTTTTTTTCGCGGAGTTACGCCCGATTAAAGCAATCGAAACCGAAAATCTTCAAATTGCAATAACTTTTAACGGGATTATCGTGGAACAAAATTCGACCGACGGATTTCCAGGCATTTTCACCCTCTTCGAGATGGATTTGTCAGATTAATTGTTTAAACAATTTTTCACCTTTCAATATGACTTTTTCCCAAGGAACGACACTTTCGAATTGATCGAAAATGGAGGCTAAATGCGACCGCCAAAACTCAATCAACATCGATCGGAAATTGAAAATCGCTACCATTTCTTAAAACTTCAATCTTTTCTCTTCAAAATGATGTGCTTGATGAACTCTCTACGATGTTTTTTCTCCAAGTTACGCCACTTTTTAGTGACCGGGCGCCAGAAATCTTCAATCCGCTGTAACTTCTGAACGATTAATCGCAGACAAATTTCTCAGAGATCGTTTTGGATGAGATTTTCATTTCCCGATGTTCACTGTCGTCTGATCAATGTTGCTCGAAATTTAAAAAAAAAAAATTTTTTTCTATTTAAATTTTTTTTTTTTTTTTATTTCATTAATCTGAACGATTAATCGCAGAAAAATTTCTCAGGGATCGTTTTGGATGAGATTTTCATTTCCCGATGTTCACTGTCGTCTGATCAATGTTGCTCAAAATTTAAAAAAAAAAAAAAAAAAAACAGAACGATCCCTGAGAAATTTTTCTGCGATTAATCGTTCAGATTAATGAAATTGAAAAAAAAATTGAAAAAAAAAAAAAAATTAAGAAACAAATCTCATCCAAAACGATCCCTGAGAAATTTTTCTGCGATTAATCGTTCAGAAGTTACAGCGGATTGAAGATTTCTGGCGCCAGGTCACTAAAAAGTGGCATAACTTGGAGAAAAAAAATCGTAGAGAGTTCATCAAGCACATCATTTTGAAGAGAAAAGATTGAAGTTCTAAGAAATGGTAGCGATTTTCAATTTCCGATCGATGTTGATTGAGTATTGGCAGTTGCATTCAGCCTCCATTTTCGATCAATTCGAAAGTGTCGTTCCTTGGGAAAAAGTCATCTTGAAAGGTGAAAAATTGTTTAAACAATTAATCTGACAAATCCATCTCGAAGAGGGTGAAAATGCCTGGAAATCCGTCGGTCGAATTTTGTTCCACGATAATCCCGTTAAAAGTTATTGCAATTTGAAGATTTTCGGCTTCGATTGCTTTAATCGGGCGTAACTCCGCGAAAAAAAATCCTGCGTGGTTTTTTAAAAAAGCATTATGAAGCTTAACAAATTCCCTAACCTTCATACGGAATGGATTTCTGAGAAAAAAAAACCTGCACCCTGTGCTTGGCGTTCAAAATCACATTCGAACGTGAAACCGCGCAACAATTGTTTCGGGGCGGTTTAACTGAACAATGGAACAAAATTTGGGAAAACCGTCCAGTGTAGGTGAAAGTTAACACTTGCAGCTTCAATTTGCATACCTTGCGTTTCCGGTACGACTACTGGATCAGAAGTTACAAGCATTTCAAAAAGCATCATTTTTCGGTCCCTTTCAGGTGTTGCTTTAATTCTTTGGAGGAGTGTATTTCACGTCAAGTCAATCTTTGTCAGAAGTTAGTTTGGCGTAGTAGGTAGGACGTGCGACTAGTAATCCGAGCGAGCGAGCGAACGTGGTTCGAACCCCGGCTAGGACAAAGAACACAGCGGTGTTTTTCGAGCGAAAAAATGCTTTTTTATCCGGTAAGATTGATCACCAACTGTTAAAAAGTCGTTGGCACTCGCGAACAATCCCGAAAAATCAATCAAAAATATTTTTTAGACATTTTTTTTTTGCTACATTAAATTCACGAGGCAACATCATCAGGCCCTTGCCAATAAGGCCTAACTAGGTAACCCCGATGAGGCCTCTCTGTAATAATATGTTCTGGCCTTTGTTGGTGTTATGATAGCGAAGTGTTTTGAACTCGCGCCTTATATCCTAGAGTCATGTGACTCAAGGCGCTGCTAGACTGACTTTCGGGGTGAATTAGCTGGTGCTCTTCCCTTTGTCTCCAGTGTGAATCTCAAGCGCTTCACGCATGGTCTATTATATTGCCGAACCGCTGTATTGATATCTCCTAAATAAATATCATTGTTATATATGTACATCCTGCGTGGTTTATTCAAATACCTAATCAACAGGTTATGGGCCCAGGATCGCGTATCGGTATCGGTAGAAATAACGAGTGAAAAAAAAACTTGTGCGAAAGTGACCGCGTGATGAGCGAACCGGTGGGAAGACCGCCATTAGAGAACTGTATCGAAGTTTGAACGCGAAAAGCGTGTGTGTAAAGGAAGTATTTCCAGAGACATTATTTTCGAGAAAACAAAGTGAAAATGTCCAGTGCGTCGATACGAATTGACCCGCTAACCGCGGACAATTATGATACGTGGAAAATCCACATGAGAGCGATACTCATCAAAAACGATTTGTGGGGTTATGTTAACGGCACCGAAGCGGAGCCGAGAAGTGATCAGACACTAATTGCGCAGTGGGTGAAAAATGACAATAAAGCACAGGCACACATTATATTAGCGATAAGCGCGTCAGAGGTGACTGCCGTTGACGGTATGGAAACATCGGCAGCAATATGGCGAAAACTCGAATCGTTATATCAATCAAGTGGACCGGCGCGCAAAGCAACGTTGCTGAAGAAGCTCGTTCTGACCCGGATGCAGGAAGGTGACGACTTGAGAAAACATATAGCAGAATTCTTCGACGCAGTGAAGAAGTTAAGAGAGATTGGCTTGATAGTAATTGACGAGTTACTGTCAATCCTACTGCTGTATAGTTTGCCGGAGTCGTACGACATGTTTCGCATCGCGGTTGAATCACGTGACGATTTACCCAACCCTGAAATTTTGAAAGTGAAAATCGTTGAAGAATATGAGGCACGCAAGTCGAGAGAGACCAATACTGGTCAAGGTGCCATGTATGTGGAAAACAACAGACACCAACACACACGGGCTCCTCAAAGTGAGAAGAACGGGAGACCTGAAGGACAGCAAAGTAAATCCGAGTGTTTCCGTTGTCATGGAATCGGTCACATAGCGCGATACTGTCGTTCGAGGTATCCGTCAAAACCAAAACAGAGTGCGCGACAAGTTGAGGACAAAGACAATAGATCGGTGTGTTCTTCGCGAGTGCCCGAAGAAGACGTAATGTTGAGTACTACCGAAGAGGTAATGTACAGTCGCGGAAACGGTACCGAGTGGTGTATTGACAGTGGATCTACCGGGCATATGTGTAACGTGAAAGAAATGTTCGCGAATTTCAAACCGCTTGATACCGAATTGAACTTAGCTAACAGTGAGAGTACCAGGATAACTGGATCGGGAAGTGTACGTCTACCGGTAGACACGGGTGATCGCGAGAGAGTCATAAATATCGAAAAGGTATTTTACGTAGCGGACCTACGTACGAACTTACTGTCAGTGTCAAAAATGACAGATCGTGGTCTTGAAGTGCGGTTCCGAGAGAGAGACGCGATCGTTATTGATAAACACGACAACGTGTTAATCCGCGCGGACCGCGTAGGAAACTTATACTATGTGAGGAAGAGCATAGAGTGCGTGAATGTTGTGGAAAACAAAGACAAAAGTGAAATAGACAAATGGCATGAAAAGTTAGGCCATTTGAATGAACATGACGTGAAAGAAATGGCCAGAAAGGGCCTAGTGCACGGACTTAACTTCAAAAGTGACGCAAAGCTGTCAGTGTGTGAAGTGTGCATCAGTGAAAAACTAACACGTGCTCCATTCCCGAAAAGTGATGAAGAACGCACGGAAGATCTGCTAGAAATCATCCACACTGATGTATGTGGACCAATGAGAAGTGCATCTCATAAAGGTTCTAGATTTTTTGTGACATTTATTGACGATAAATCGCGCTGGTGTCAAGTGTATTTTGTGAAACATAAATCTGAGGCCTTGAGTGTTTTCAAGGAGTTTAAAGCCGCAGTTGAGAAATTCACGGGTAAACAAATAAAAGCTCTCCAATCGGACAATGGAAAAGAATATTTCAATGGCGAGTTTGATGATTTTCTCAAGACTCACGGCATACAAAGACGTTTCACGGTGCCGTATACGCCGCAACAGAACGGTGTAGCTGAGAGGAAAAATAGGACATTACTTGAGATGGCTAGATGCATGATGCGTCAGTCAGGGGTTCCTCCAGCTTTTTGGGCCGAAGCGATCAACACCGCGTGTTACGTGCGGAATCGTTGCCCAACGTCTGCGTTAAAAGGGCAAATACCGTACAAAATGTGGACGGGGAAAACTCTCACATTGCTCTACATGGAAGTATTCGGATCGAAGGTCTACGCGTTAGATAAACGCCCAAACAAGGGCAAATTTGACTCACGAGCGGAACAGTGCATCTTTATGGGTTATTCAACGGAGTCAAAAGCCTATCGCGTCTATTCGCCGAAAACCAAGAAGATTATCGTGACTCGGGATGTCAAGTTCTTGGGTGAATTCGCGTTTGACAACGAGTATCAAGAAATATTCGATGACGTCGAAGATAATAGTCAAATATCGGTGGAAATAACTAATCGCGAAAACCCCGAGATTCGTCCCGAGATACCCGAGGAAATTCAGATCGAACCTGAGCGTCCAAATATCGTGGGAATCGCTGCTTCAACCTTCCAAGCGTGGCAGAGGACGTCCGAGGATGGTGCGTACTGGATCGGCTGGAAGACCACGTAAAGTCTACCAACCTGCGAGCGTCGAAATCCAGGACAACGAGAGTAGCAGCGACGAAGCGGACACACGCGAAGGACAACGAGGATCTGAAGAAGAAGAAGATGAAGTTTTTGCAGAATACGCAAATTTAACGGTGACACAGGATCCAGCCACGTGGCAGCAAGCCATAGAAACAGAAGACGTGGAAGCCTGGAGAATCGCTTTGGAAGACGAGTTCCTAGCGCAGATTCGGAACGGTACGTGGCAGATAGTCACGCGACCAAAGGACCGCAAAGTGATTGGTAGCAGATTTGTGTTTTGCACAAAAAGCAACGGAACCACCGGAAAGAAAAAGGTGCGACTCGTTGCTAAGGGCTGCTCCCACTGTCCAGGGGAGGACTTCCACGAAACCTACTCACCTGTGGTAAGGTCAACTTCAATTCGTCTCATGGCTGCACTGGCTGCAGAACTCGAGTTGGAAATTCACCAGATGGATGTTATCGCCGCGTATCTGAACGGCGAACTCGAGGAAGACGTGTACATGGAAGTGCCGGAACAGTTACGGGAAGTGATAAATAAACTAAAATCGGGTAAACAAGTCGGTTCGAGTGAGAAAATCGTGCGAGAAACTATTGTGAGAAAAACAGCTGATCGCTGGCACAGTGGACTTAACGCGCACAATGATAGTGTGTGCCTGCTCAAGAAATCGCTGTACGGGTTACGTCAATCAGGCTTACAGTGGCATCGTAAGTTGGTGGATAAACTCCGTAAGCTCGGGTTAGTGGCAACGTCGCAAGACCCATGCATGTTCGTGTCGCGAGACAAAAATCGCATAATGTTAATCGCGGTCTACGTGGACGATATGCTGATTGCGACAAACGACCCGAAATGGTTACGCGAAATAAAACAGTCGTTGTCGGAATCATTTGAAATGAAAGACCTCGGGAAGGTCAGCGAGTGTCTCGGGATCGAATTTTCACGCGACCAAGAGTTGAAAGTTTACCTTAAACAACGCCGCTATACCGAGGCGATTTTAGAACGGTTCGGGATGCAAGACAGTAAGCCGGTATCGACACCAATTGAATCGGGCTGCAAACTATCGAAACCGGTAAACGCGAGTGAAACCGAAATGAGACAGTATCCGTATCAAAGTTTAATCGGTGCGTTAATGTACTTGTCAGTGACGACCAGACCGGATATCGCGTTCACGGTGAATTTTTTGAGCCAGTTTAACAATAACTACAACGCTAAACATTGGAAAGCCGCAAAAAGAGTGCTTCGTTACTTAAAAGGTACTCTAGAGTACGGACTAGTATACAAAAAGACTGGGTTACCGTTGTTTGGTGTTGTTGACGCGGATTGGGGTTCGAACACTCTCGATCGCCGATCATATTCTGGCTACGCATTTATATTAGCCGGTGCCGCGATATGTTGGGAGGCTCGTAAACAGCGAACCGTGGCCCTCTCGAGCACAGAAGCTGAGTACATGGCTTTATCAGAAGCATCTAGGGAAGCCATGTATCTCCGAGGAATTTTGAGCACCTTAAATATGTCGATTGATTACGTCACATTGTTTAACCACAACCTAGGCGCTCAGTCACTGGCAGAGAATGATGGCTACCACCCGCGGACTAAGCACATTGACGTGCGATACCGTTTTGTCCAAGATGTCGTCGAGAAGGGCAAAGTTGACCTCCAGTACCTACCCACGGAGGAAATGCCAGCGGACATGTTGACTAAGGGACTCGGCGGAATAAAACATCGCGAATGCCTCATCAATATAGGCATGATCAATGTTTACGATCATTGAGGTGTCGAGCTCACAACTTCGAGGGGAGGTGTTATGATAGCGAAGTGTTTTGAACTCGCGCCTTATATCCTAGAGTCATGTGACTCATGGCGCTGCTAGACTGACTTTCGGGGTAAACTAGCTGGTGCTCTTCCCTTTGTCTCCAGTGTGAATCTCAAGCGCTTCACGCATGGTATATTATATTGCCGAACCGCTGTATTGATATCTCCTGAATAAATATCATTGTTATATATGTACATCCTGCGTGGTTTATTCAAATACCTAATCAACAGTTGGTCAGGCCCTGAAAAGTATGCCTCAGTCGGGCCCCACCTATCAAAGCGTTACACCCCCGATGTGGCCTCATTCGGGCAGCCCGATCTGGGCCCGAATGATTGTTAGGGATGCCAGATCGGGCCCCGAATTCAGCCCCAATATTTTTCCGCACGGGTATTTGAAAAAATCATTGAAAACTATGAAAAAAATGGCGCTCACGACGTTTTGCCTTTTCTTTGTTTTTTATTTGTCCTTAAAAATTGTAATGAAATGATGACGTATCCGCCAAATTTCCGACCTTTTGCACTTACATTTTTCGATCTCGTAATTTCAATTCATCTATACGTTTTGGCCGTTTTCAGAGCGAGTGGCGTGAAAAATAGTATATTATGCGGCATGTCCGTAAAGTAACTGTTTTCGGGCGAGGTTATATTTTTCGTACAAGCCGTTGAGTTTACTCGGCGAGCCGGAGGCGAGCCTAAGGTAAAGCCAACGGAGAGTACTAAAAACATAACCTCGCCGAACAGTTACTTTACGGACGCGCCCCATACGATATTTTTTCCGGCAAAGGCATGAAGAGTCACTTTGACGCCAGTTGAGGTCCACACTACGGTCCTCGTCAACTGTCATTTAATACTTTTGTGTAGCAGCTCTGAGATGCGCAGTTCGTACCGCGCAACAGAAGTCAGGAACTGCGCATGACAACTACGCGACAAAATTTTTTTTCGGCTAGCCATATAAAGTGCCACTGTTTGGGCCTAAAACAGGCGTCAAAAAGTGACTTGTTCATGCCTGTGCCGGAAAAAAAAAATTATACGACCTTTTGCCACCAAAATCGCGTTCTTGGCGATTACGACCTTATGCCATTCGTCACGCGAAATGTTTTTGTGATCTACTGTTCGCTTTACATATCAGGGTGAAGTCGAGGAATTGTTTGAATTGATGCGGATCAAATTTTATCGTAGATCGATCGAGATTTGCTATTTCACTTCTTCATATTTCATTATTTTTCACTCATTGCCGTTATATCATGCGTCAATTGGTGAATTTCCACTTTGTCATGATACACATATTTTATTTTCAGGAACCCGAGCAGCAGTGGCTGCCAGATTCCGAAGTAAGTGACACTCATTCGAAAAATACATCAAGCCTAGCTTGCTTTTCATCCAGCTGTTGTTAGAACTGAGTGAGATTCGAAGACGACTTGATCATAACCTTTGTATATTCCAATTTCAGGATTACTCAACGCAGTAAAAAACAAAGTCATAGCCGATTTGGAAAGGAGAGATGCGAAATTCGGAAGTGAGTTGAAGACGATTGTGCCCATCTAGAATATCGCGCATCAAGCACTTGAAAATTGTCCGAATTATTGAGGTATCTTTTAATTTCCAGAGACCAGCACTGAAATGAGACCTACTGTGACCGAAATGACTAATTTATTCGACACAGTAAGAACCGAAATCAATGCGATTTTGAATGCTGCTTTCATGCTTGCCGAAGGTAAGTTGAAAACAATCATACCATTAGAAATATAAAAGGTGAACCGTGACCACAGCTTTCTGGAAAATGAAAACAAAACCCACGAAGGTTCTTCCGTTCTGATGTATAAAGTCTTGGAAAAGTTTTCATTCGAGTATTAAATTTATTTTCTTCCTGTTTTCAAATCGATTGTCCATTGTAAGGGATGAAAGGCACAAAAGGAGAGAGAGAAAGAAAACTAGTTTTCAGTTCACTGGGTACGAGTCCCTCGGTATTCTCGAAGACCTGCGGAAGCACGTAGAAAAGATCGTTACGTGCAGTAAAGTTTTTAATTACTTTCATTATCCAGCAATAATTTGCCGATCTCGTAAAGTCAACCCCTATTTTTCTTTTGTGCGACTTTATTATCCCCACCATGGAGATTTTCATATAAACGAACAGGTGAAGCATTCGAATACCTTTTTTTACATGAAATGAAATAAGAAGACCGAAACAACTTTCTTATTAGATTAGATTAGATTAGATTAGGTTTATTATGCCGTGGCCTGAAATAGGCTAAAGGGCAGACGATACATTAATGAATCACAAAAGTATACAACTAGAAATAAGGAAAAATAGAAAATAATTACAAAATATATACACCAAAACAGTTTTGATGTAGTAGGGAAGGAACAAAAAAAAAAAAAAAGTACCAAACGTGTAGACAAAAAAAGAAAATATAAATATAGGTATATATAAATAACGGATAGCGTGATGGTGCAATAGAGACTGGCCAATGACTATGCGCAACTAAGTAAATACTACAAATATATAGCTAAGATTAAAATCCGAATACCAAAATTGGTAACCTATTTAAAAGAACAAATTATATGAGGAAGCAGCTGAAAACAGCTGGGCGAGGGGCATCTAGAAGAACGCCCACGACCAGCGCACCTCAGCTAGTGATGGCAAAAAGTTTGGCAAAAATCGGAGAGGGCTGAAGTGCGCTCACAGCAGACGCGACAGACAAGCAGCCTAGGCATATAATTGAGAATAAATAGTAAATAATAGCAGTCCATAACAAAAAAAGATAAGGCAAATGTGAAAAGGGGCACAAAGCAACAGGCCATACGGTGATTAAAAGTCAAAATAAGAAAATAAAAGCACTGATAGTCCATGCAATGGATCGCGACACGCGGGGAGAAGGCAAATGCACTCGACAACTACATAACAGCCTGGATCGGGGGGCTACAACAGCGGCTGCAGAAATCTCAGCAGACATAAGATGGCCAAAGAGCCTCACTTTGAACACCTCCAGGGAGGATGCTTCGCGACCCGAAACAGGCAGGCTGTCTCACAGGTATATGGCCGAATGAAGGAACGAGTGGCGGTAACAAGCGGCCCTATGATTGGGAATGTGCAATGAGGACGAATGATCAGACGCAGCTTGCCTAGCAGAGCGATGCAGATCGGGATCCGGATTCAGGAAGAGTTCTCGCAACGGTTAGGTAGAAAACTCGACTGATTCCCCGAAGATCTTGAACAGCCTGTGACCTGCCCGATAGGTACGAGTGGAACCACCTTATCACCTCATCTAAGAGGCCATTACGCAGTAATTTTGCTAACCGTAATCGATGATTGATGCTATCGAACGCTTTACTAGAATCAAATAAAACGAGCACAGTGACACACCCGACGTCAACTGCCTTTCTTGCATCATCTAGCACCTTAAGAAGGGCCGATTGCGTGCTATGAAATTTTCGAAAGCCTGACTGAGCTGGGTCAAAAAATGGCGTTTTGCTCCAGGTACAACACGAGTTGATTCGCAACTACCCTCTCGAACACCTTAGAGAGGTGAGCCAAGTTAGCCACGTGTCTGGTATCAGCCTCAGAGGCCGGGGGTCACACTTGTCAATAGGAACAAGGAAGGCCGTCTTCCAGACGTCGGGGAAAGAACAGTTTCGGAAGGAGCAATTAAACAGCCGAGTAAGGAGGGAAGCGATGACACCAAGATGGCTCTTAAGATGTAACAGCTGGATACCATCAGGGCTGTGTCCACGTGATTTGTTGCCGTATGATGCCAGAATTGTGCGGACTTGACATTCGAGAACGGGGGAGAAGGAAAGCATTGAGTTGACCGCCTTCGAAGTGATGGAGCGGGGAGGACGCTGGATTGCTGGAGGCGATGAGCGCCAGATGCCTAAGTTCCGACCAAATACTCGAGACGTCCGAAAGTTTGGATAACCGATCTTTATAAAATGCATTCTTGGCTCTCCTGATGTCTGATTTGAGTTCGCGACGCATAGCGCGAAAGCGAGCCAATAACTGTGGACAGCCCGTGCGTTTCGCAGACGTATACAAGCTGTTTCTGGCCCGGGTACGATATTTGAGTTCCGGCGTAAACCAACCGGCAGGAGATTTTCTAAATTCACGCGTTACCATGGGGGCATGTACGTCGAGTGCATCAACGATCGTACCACATAGAGCTTCTGCCCTTTCGTCGACATCTTCTCCATAAGACCTGAAAGCGAGTTCGTGATACACAGATCCAACTCATCACCAAGGGCCTCAGCGTCACTGTTACGGAAATCTCGACACCTCCTCACACGGCTCACGCGACTCAGAACTGATAGTTTGTATTCGATTTCGATCAAGTCGTGCCCAGCAATAAAAGGTGTCGCAGATTTTGTGAACGATTGAAGCTTATCAGCTGAATCTATTATGGTAACATCCAGCGATGAGTCAGAGTGGGCCGTGTGATGCGTATCACCAAAAGGTACAAGAAACAGAGAATGGCCGAAAACAATATCTCGCAAATAGTTTGCTTCGAAATTCCCACTGCTAAGATTGCAATTTAAATCACTCCTGATTATAATATTACTATAGCGATGCGAGTAGTTAGCAAACTCATTCAGAAACCCTTCTAGCAGAATGCCCTTCGGTCTGCGATAAATAACAGAGATTACGAATTTATGCTGGTTTGAGCTAATCTCTACGATGAGAAATTCCGGTGAATTGGAAAATAGAGACGGGGATTAAGCGAGAATTTTAGATTTAAGGGAATTGTGAACGTGAATACTCACCCCACCACCCGATTTTCCAACTCTGTCATTGCGCAATCCTCTATAAAAAAGTTGGTGACACACCCGAATGCGGCCGATGGTCGAATGCTCTGTCGAATGCTTATCGAACTTATCGAACGCTTGAAGCCTCTTTTCGAGCGTTGCGATTGGCCTACGCGGCCGCGGCTCGCGTTTGGTCTGAGGTGAGCCGATATACAGCTGAACTGTCACAACTGTCATCACTGCAAACCTGACCTAAAATAACCGATCAAGTTTCGGAGAATCTGTGATATTTCTGAGGTGAGCTGAGAACTGATTGAAACCTGCGACGAATGAAATGCGGTTTTGAGGCGGAAAGTGTGCGATTAAAAACTCTAAGACGCTGATGATGAAACTGCAGGAAATTAACTTCTAATAACTGATTACTAATCTTAACTTCTAATGAATCTAACCTGACCTAACCTGGTCTAACCGATGGTAAAAATACGGCCAGTTGTCAGAACTGACAAGGGGAGGGCCAACTTAGTAGGTTGCCGATTCGGTTCTTCTTTGGTACACGTGAAGGTTGACGTCACAGGTATAACAGGTGCAAATAACAAGGTGCGACGCTCAGCCGTTTCCGAGAAATAAATTTATGGAAATTTCCCTGCCTTTATCTACCTTCCACGTTAACGGCGCAACAGCGAGCGGCGTGGCGCAGCGGCAGCGGCTTCGCTTCATAAGCGCGCGGTCGCTGGATCGAATCCCGCCGCGGATTCTTTTTTTTTTTTTTTTCCTCCTTCAAATCAATCAAAAAATCATATATAATTTAATATTAATTTGTGTCTTCACAAATGTTTATTTTGGAGATAATTTGAACACCTTATTTTGTAACAGGAAAAGGATTCTGAAAAAACTGTACAGGAGGTTGAAAAATGAATACTTTTATTCCCAGTATTGTATATAAGTATTCGGTAAACTTTTTTTTTTATTCAATATCTTCATCTTCGAGGGACGAAGGACTGCACGAAGTAGGGTGATACAGGTCGTAGAAACACGGGAAACAGTAATTCTTGCGGCATCTTGCGCACGTGATGAATGCCGTATTTTCGCACTCGCAGGGTTTTTGTAGAACATCTACCGCAAAACAGACTTGGTTCACGTTCATGAACGATGTCCTGTCGTCGCACAATTTGGCCGCAAACCACGCGTATTTCAACATATCGCAGAAAATTGGTGCTGACAACTGATGGTGCACGAGCGACTGAATTTTTATACAATCTTCTCTCGAATTTATTTCTCTGTTACGAATTTTGTTACTTTTCTTTGTCGAATTCGGTATTTTCTTTTAAAACGCTTGACCCACGTATCAGACGCCTTGAATTGCAAATCAGGAAATTGGCTGGCAGCAGCTAGAGCCCATTGCTGCAAGTTCCTCGTCGTGACTTGTTGGTTGGATTGACGGGCTTCTACGAAGCGATCATGGGTCCATGTATCAATCGTTGCGTATTTATCATTCGTGGAACCACCTTGTTGAATTTGTTTCTCCCATCTCTTCAACTGGTCCTTGCTCTTCAACCGGGAAGCTCCCTTTTTTTGCAGACTTTGTAGGCTCCATTTTGGGTGCTGTTTCGCCATATTAACCACCTTTATTTTATAATCCAGTGGGACGTCATCCTTATCGGATCTTGATTTTTTTTCAGCGGGAATGTACTCGTCGTCGTCTGCTTGTAATCCAGAATCTTTGACTTCTTCGTAGAGGCCTTCTTCGTTGGGTTCATCACAAGTAATAAGTTCGTCCTCTATAACGACAATATTGTCCGCTACAGTTTCCAATATCGTATTGTATAATTTTTCTCCGATCTTCATATGTGCTTCTGCAATCACTGCGGGAGGTTCCGTGGCGACCTTATCATTTTCGAGGAGGAGCTGTTCACAATATACTAGCGCACCTTTCAATTGTATTTTTGAATCTTCAATAGTCTGGGCATTCAAATCACAATCAGATTCACTTTCTTCGGCCGTCGAAGGCCCAGGCACATCACTTTCACGTATAAAATCAGACATTTCGAATTATTTGGAGTATCACGATGTTTATACTTCGAGAGCTAACAAACGAATGCAGTTTCAAACGGTTGCCAGGACTCCCGTTTCCCCTCCTACTGACCGGAATCTTTTGTTCGCGTGAACCTGGCCCTAGCAGGTCAGAACCTGACCCAACAAATACCCAGAAGTACAAGTCACTGCCTGCAGAATATGAGGGAGTCCAATTTTTCACGGAAGTGATGAAAGGAACGAACGGTGCCTTATATACGTATAAAAGTACACGTATTTGTGAAGACACAAATTAATATTAAATTATATATGATTTTTTGATTGATTTGAAGGAGGAAAAAAAAAAAAAGAATCCGCGGCGGGATTCGATCCAGCGACCGCGCGCTTATGAAGCGAAGCCGCTGCCGCTGCGCCACGCCGCTCGCTGTTGCGCCGTTAACGTGGAAGGTAGATAAAGGCAGGGAAATTTCCATAAATTTATTTCTCGGAAACGGCTGAGCGTCGCACCTTGTTATTTGCACCTGTTATACCTGTGACGTCAACCTTCACGTGTACCAAAGAAGAACCGAATCGGCAACCTACTAAGGGGCCCTCCCCTTGTGAGTCTGAAGTGAGATGATAGCGAGAACTGTCAGAGAGCTTCTGTCAGATGGTATTATTGAGAAGTCAGCTGAGAACTGTCAGAACTTTGTCCTGGGCGATGCTACTTCAATGGATAATCATTAACCATAAAGCACAGATGAAAAATAATTCGAACGTGATATTATCGTTAAGATAGCTGACTAATAACTTCGACGATGAACAGACTAAACTGCGAACTGTCAGAGGTTCTGTCAGAGTCAGAGGTTCTTACTGCCAGCATTTGAGTGATGCAACTTCAAAGGATAACATAACGGTACGTCATAACCGATAGATAATACACTATCATATTCAATAGTAACTTTGGGGCATATGTAAGAGCAACATTCAAACAATATTTCATGAAATTTTTTTATTATTTTTCACAAAATATAATTATCGACAACGCTCCGTGTAAGTATAAATTTTATGACTATTTTTATTCCTCTCTGCTCACACGTAATTATTTTTTTTTCTCAATTAAAACAGAATCATTCGATAGTAACTTTGGAGCATATAAAAGAGCAACATTCAAACAATATTTCATGAAATTTTCCGGAAACCAGGTCCTAACGGCTGGATTTTCAAAATTTTTGGATGAAAATTTTGTGAAATATTGTTTGAATGTTGCTCTTTCTTACGCCACAAAAGTTACAATAGTGTTACGGAGGTGCCTCCTCACTTCATGAACGCTTTGTATAACTTTAAAGAGCCTAATATCTTCTCATGTTAAATAACTGAAGAGAAATAACTGAATCTTCTGGTCGCTTCGACGACCAGCATTATTGTAAAAACAGTCCAGTCTCAGACTTGATTGAGATAACACGTCTTTCTGAATAAATACTTCCTTGTGAATATTGATCTCTTGAAAAACGCTTCGTTGATATCATTTTGAGAGAACCCTTTTAATTAATCGTAGCTCGGTTTCATCCGCAGCTACATTGGTGTCAGAAGTGGGATCTTCTCAATCCGATATTAGCGAATTTGTGTGTAAGGAAGTGTTCAACGAGAAAGAAAAAGCGCAAAGAAATAATGGTGATTACACGACGAGGAACGAATACCTCAGATGAAGAAAATGAAGAAATGGTCGTTCAGCCGCCTCGCAAGCAGAGACGAGCCAAGAACGCTCGAGGAGCGTCGACGAGTACGGGAGAAACCAGAAGAGAACCTGCAGCAACCCCAAGGCCTGCAACCTCCTCAGCTCCCGCTTTACTACCAATTTTGGCGACGCCTGTTGAAGGGGAAGTTCCTCTGATCTCCCCGGTTCAGCAGTTGGTCCAACAACATCAACAGCTAGTACAACGGCAAATCAACAGTCAGGTTAATTCTGAAGTCATCAGAATACGGGAAGAACGGCTTCTTTCTCAAGAACAAGAGAGGGAAGAACGTCGGCGAGAACTCGAAGTTCGACGGCTTGAGTCCGAAAACGAACGTGAGGAACGCCAACAAAATCTTGAGATCCAGAAACTCCGCATCGAACGGGAACGAGAGGAACGGAAACGTGACCTCGAACTTCAACGTATCGAGCTGGAGCGGGAGAAAGACGAGCGTCAACTTGATGTCGAGCTTCGTCGTCTTGAACTCGAAAGAGAACGCGAGGAACGGAAGCGTATGATTCAGCGAGTTCAGTCCGACCTGCAGCAGCAGCAGGAGGACTTGCGCCAAGAGGTACGGCGTCAGCACGAGGAAATGCAGCTTCGGATCGAGCGGGTGGAGAGCTGTGGGACACGAGTTCCGGAGGAGACCTCCGTTCCGGTTCCGTCCAGCGGAGCCGCCTGTCCGATGCTGCTTTCCCAAAGACGAGTATCTGACGGAATAATAAGGTCAGACCTCGAACTATTAAATAGCTCCAGTACGAGCGGAGCGATTCTTTTGGCATCGCTTCCGCCGACACACGAAAGCAATGTCCGTAGTGGAAAAACACTACGGAACGAACAAGGTGAAAGTGCTAGGAATCTGTTGTGTAGCGACGAACCCCTGCGACTTGAGATTCCAGGATCGCTACACACCCAAAGTGAAAAAGTAGCGGCTGATCATGCGACGGTGACCCTGCAAGCACGAGAGGAAGTTCCGTCCAACGCACCTCGCACAGAGATCAGCCGAAATCTTGATTTAGGAATATTTTCTGCTAATGTTAGCCAAGCACGAGCGGAGCCTGACCATGTTCCTGAGCAGTCGAACCCAGCAGCAGCCAGTTCTCGTTTCCTGAGCGTTAAAGATACGACTCAGAATTTTAACGTGCCAATTCCGAGGGACTATTCCCATTTATCTTGCGCCAGGAGTGGAGTTGAAGTTCCCCGACGAAATAGTTTGAGAGACGAATGTCGTTATGAGGTTCATCAGAGTTCGGTTGAAAACCCACATAGTGAGAATATCACTTTGAATCGCGAGAGTTTGAACAGACTGGTTACGGAGGCAAGTCAAAAGGTCATTACTGCGCTGTCCGCGAAAAATTCTCTAACGAATGAAAAAGAGTTTCAAAACATTCCAACTTCTTATCAGGAGTGTTCCTGTGAAAACGCTCGCGAAAAAGATCAGGCGAGTTCTGAACAAAGTCAAATACAGTTCTTACCCAGCAAACAGTGGCATAGCTGGTACATCATTTTGAGGTCACATTCACGAAACATTGCTACATTCAAATTTAATGTACCGGGTACATCACAGGTCTCTTAATCACGAACGTATCGAGTACATACTGCTGTTAAGTACCAGAGACCTCTCATTCAGGAAACAGTGGTACATACCATATAATGGATGGCAAAGATGTACCAGCTACATTACTTGCACGATGGCTTTGTTACATTACATAGTTACGTACAGATCAAGTTGACACACCTAAACCGAGGGGGAAAATAAAACCAAAGTTCAGTGAAGTTATATTGTATTTTTCTTTCTCCGGTTTATTCAATATCATTCTTACATTCCAAATCATTACTGTTGTTCGGATTATTTTTCCAAATGAAACTTAATTTCCCTCGGTTCAATTATTTAATTACTTTTCTCTGGATAATCCTCGACGCTTTGTCTATTGGTGGTGTTACTCTGGGCGAGACTGAATAAGAAGACAGACCTGGAATTCCTTCTCGCAATTTATCCATAATAGTAGTTTACATTTTGCAGAACATTTCAATTTTATTCCACCAAGTCAAAGTGATGAACATAACCTCAAAGTATTTACGATGGTGATAGTAAACTTCAAAACTGCGCTGGTTAACTTGAAACTGACATTGGGTTTATTGGGTTTACTAACGGAACTGCTGAAAAAATTTGGTTGTGTACAGTACATCAGCGCCGTCAATCCATTGAATTTTCCACTTAATAAAAGATATATCGAATGTGATTCATTAAGTCTTCAATTAAATAAGAGAAAAAGGTTGAGAATTTCTAAGACAGTTTGGCGTAGTGGGTAGAGCGCCTGACTAGTGAGACGGACGAGTGCCATTGAATGTGGTTCGAATCCCGGTAAAGAATGACAGAAGCGGAATTCCTTGCAGCGAGCCACAAACACATTTTAATTGATCCAGAGTAAACAAAAAGTTGATAGTATACTGTAAAATATTTAAAAAATGCGCGAATGAGGATTAAAATCGAATTTTTATTTGAATATTTTGCGTACGCGGTAGTTGCATTGAGGTACGTTCCGGAGATGTAACTGCGATGTTGGTGGTACGTCACGGGTAACGTACCTGCGATGTAATTGTTACGTACTTGGTATGTATCTTTGTTGCATACGTGCGATGTACCTATAACATTGGCGTGTTGCGGACATTACGTAGCACACGTGCCGCTCATTTACCGAACCTGGTACATCGCATGTAACATCCGCGACAGACGTGGTACGGCACTAGTACATAAATTTGTTTGCTGGGTACAGAAGCTGTTATTAAATTCGGGCACACTGGGTAATAGCTTCGACAATCAAAACCCGGGGACTTTCACTTCGGATTCTCACGCTAGGAGTACACAAACAGTACGGCCGAGTACTTACGATGGGTCAACTCCTTGGGCAATTTACGAAGGACAGTTTAAAATGATCGCGGAGATAAATAATTGGAATTTCGCGGAGAAAGCGGCAACTTTGACCGCGTCTCTGAGAGGAACCGCCCTCAGCGCTCTCAGTTCTCTTACAGATGAAGATGCGCGAGACTTTGATAAAATTTGCATCGCTCTAAAATTGCGCTTCGGAGAGGAACATCTAACTGACTTATACTTTACTCAATTTGAGAACCGCCGACAAAAGAAGGGAGAAGATTTGGCCACTCTCGGCCACGATCTTGAGCGGTTGGCGCGCAGTGCTATACCCGATTGTTTGGGTTCCAGCAGGGACAAGTTGACCTGTGCGCGTTTCATAAACGCAATTTCTGAGCCCACTACAAAGCATGCTTTGAAGATGGCCAAACCTCCAACCCTTCGTGACGCGATCGTTAGGGGGTTAGCAATTGAAATCCTCAATCAAGAGGCCCTGGGCTCTCAACGTATTCGTCAGATCGCTGAAGAAAAACCCTCTCCTCCTTCCTCAACCTCTCAGAATAAACAACCTTCCACTCCTTGGCCGCAGCAAAATCCTTCTTTTCCCAACCGCGAGAACTCGAATTACCAAAATCGAAATTTTATTAGAACTTGCATTTTTTGCAAAAAACGAGGACATGAGGTGCAAAACTGTTTCGCACTCAAGCGACAAATAGAGGAGAATGATCGCTTACAAACAAATAGAGGTGACTCGTGGCGTCGATCGGTAAATCAGGACCGCGATGGTTCAAATCGAAACCAACACTTGTATAACCGGAACGCGAATCCCAGAGCGCCTTCCAATAATCCTTGTGAAAATAATCAAGGGGAAAATCGTGACTCGAACCGCTCAAAAAACTAGGTCAGGATAGCCTTGAAGGGCAAAGACTATCTTCTCCGCAAGCTTCAATTCGCCCTTCCTTTACACGATTTGTTATTCGTAGCCTTCGGCAATCGGGTCTGTACGCGAGAGGTTCGGTCAACGGCGTTGAATGCCTTTGGGTCATAGATACAGGAGCCGAAGTTACCGTAGTTCGGTCCGATTTACTGACTTTAGTTTCGAAGCCTTCTTCTAACAGTTCAACCTTACGAACAGCTACGGGTGAGACAACTCCTATACTAGGGAAGTCACTGATCGAAATAGATGTGGAGGGGTGTATCCGGACTTCTCATGAGGTTTTTGTACCCGACATCGAAGATGACGGAATATTAGGGATCGATTTCCTTTCTAAACATAAATGTGTTATTTCTACGGAAAATAACACTCTGAGTACCCGCGAGACAGAGATTTCTTTACAAACTACACGTCATTCAAATCCAACCCGCGAATCCTCTTCTTTGACTATAATGTTTACATTAAAAAAACCGAAAGTGCCATCGACTCTAACATTAAGAACTTCTGGTCCTTTGTTGATAATAAGAGAATTGATAAGGGGATGCCCGCCTCGATGGTACTGCGTGAATCTCGGGCGGACTGTGGTCAGGACATTGTTAATTTATTCGCCTCCAACTTTAGTCAATGTTACTCCTCTGGCCTGGCCACACCTTCTCCTATCTCTGTTCCTCGACATGCGTTTCTGGGCAATGCTTCCATATCTGAACCTGATGTAGCTAAAGCCCTGAGGTCCCTCGACCCCACTGGTGGTCCTGGGCCTGATGGTCTACACCCCCTACTGTTTATTCGTTGCGCGTCCTCTCTCACGGTGCCTCTTACGTTTATCCTGTGCAAGTCCATCGAGATGGGCATCTTTCCTCAGCCTTGGAAGGAAAGTTTTATTATTCCTATCTTCAAATCAGGTGATAGATCGTCTGTGGAAAACTACCGACCCATCTCACGGCTCAATGTTGCTGCCAAAGTATTCGATAAGATTATGTATGATAAGATTTCGCCTTTTCTCCTTAAGCTGATCATCAACGAGCAACATGGATTCATGCCTAGACGTTCCACTGTAACAAATCTTGCTATTTACGAGCAATTCATTGCCTCCAACTTGGGGACAAATTGTCACGTGGACGCTGTGTATACAGACTTCTCTATTGCATTCGATTCAGTGAATCATATGTTGCTCGTTAGTAAGCTAGCTGAATATGGCATCTTCGGAAACCTGTTGTCGTGGTTCGAGTCCTATCTGCCAGGACGTATACAATATGTTCTAATGAAGAGTTTTGTCTCAGATGCCATCTCTGTTACTTCGGGAGTTCCACAGGGCTCTCATCTCGGCCCACTTTTATTTAATTTATTTATTAACGATATTTCCTCTGTCATACACAACTCCCACTTCCTTCTTTTTGCTGATTATTTAAAAGTTTATAAGTCCATTCTGTCTCCCTGTGATAGTAAACTCCTTCAGGATGATCTTGATAGAATCAGCGCTTGGTGTCACACCAACGACCTCAGGCTTAACCTTAAGAAATGCCTGAGTATTTCCTTCTCTAGAACTAGGTCTAGTAGTTCCATTGACTACAGTATTCTTGGCCAAACCTAGTAAACGTCTCTTCTGTCAAGGATCTGGGGGTTGTGTTTGACTCACGGCTGACTTTCGTCCCGCATATTACTTGGTTAGTAAGTAAGTCAATGAAATCGCTGGGCTTCGTTATTCGATCCTCATTAGACCTTAAGTCCGTTAAAACCATAACTACATTGTATAACAGCCTCGTTCGCTCTTCGCTGATGTACGCCTCGCCTATTTGGTCTCCTCATACCAGCGCTCATAGTTACAATATAGAAAAGGTGCAACACAGGTTTCTCCGGTTCCTTGCCGTTAAACTTGGTGACCCTATGTCTCCAATCGAACACGATTATCGTCCCATTGCGCAAAGGGCTGGTGTGAGCTCCCTACAGTCGATGCGTACATACAGCGACCTTATTTTTTTGTTTAAGTTGTGGAATGCCCGAATTGATTGTGATGATTTGCTCTCGCAATTTCGTCTCAGAGTCCCGATTGTGACCCTGAGGCCTACAAACGTTATATTTGATGTGCCACCACATAACGGCACACTCAATCATATTGCAATCATCCCTCGACTTAGTACATTAGCTAACCATCACAGTGTCTGGTTGGATTTATTTAGCCAGTCTTTTTACCTTTTTCGTAAGCGAGCGAGGGACGAAATATTAGAAATCACTTGAAACTTGAGCTTTTTGAGCTTGACACTTTGTCTTTTAATTTTATATTATTTATTATTGTTATCCAATATTATTGTATTTCTTTTCTTTTTGTGTTATTATTATTGATTTTTGGAATTATTTTTATTGTTATTTTTGCTTTGTTCTGTTTGTTGCTATATTTTTTAATATTTTGCTTCTCTCATAATTCTTTGCTGTTCACTTATTGATACCTATGCCTTAGTCGCCAACTTGACTTCAATTTTTATTTTTTTTATATACATGTAAGAAGGGTCTTACCCCGTTGATTAAAAAAAAAAAAAAAAAAAAACGATGTGAGGTGAAAATGCAATGCGGAGCGCGCAAATTGCGCGCGTGCGATGCTAGTCCCTGTAGTAAAAAGTTCTCATACCCGAACGCGGCCGATGGTCGAATGTTCGATGCAGCCGCTTTATTCGCGCTGTGATTGGCTGTGCGGGTTATACGTGCGTCTGAAATGAGCTGAGAGCTAACTGTCACTGCAACCCTATGGCTGAACTGTCAGAACTCTCACTGCGAACCTGACCTAACCGATCAAAAGAATAAACTACACTTTGGATTTAACCTGCGACGAAGAAATTGCGATGAGGAAGAAATCGCGATGCAAAAATGAATCTGCGATGGTAAAATGTGCGACGCTGACGATTAATCTCTCGTATGAATCTGGAAGAAATTGCGATGCGGAAAAGAATCTGCGACGTTGATGATTAACCTCTCATATGAATCTAACAGAAATTGCGATGCGACAGAGAATCTGCGATGATACTCTCATATGAATCTGGAAGAAATTGCGATGCGAAAAAGAATCTGCGATAGTAAAATCTGCGACGCTGACAAGTAACCTCTAGTCGCGATGCGGAAAAAATTCTGCGATGGTAAAATTTTGCGACGCTGACGATTAACTTCTTCTAACAGAAATTGCGATGCAACAGAAAATCTGCGATGGTAATATCTGCGACGCTGACGATTAACCTCTCATATGAATCTCACAGAAATTGCAATGCGGAAAAGAATCTGCGATGGTGAAATCTGCGACGCTGGCGATGGTGATATCCGCGACGCTGACCATTAACCTCTCATATGAATCTGGAAGAAATTGCGATGCGAAAAAGAATCTGCGATAGTAAAGTCTGCGACGCTGACGAGTAACCTCCAATCGCGATGCGGAAAAGATTCTGCGATGGTAAAATTTTGTGACGATTAACTTCTTCTAACAGAAATTGCGATGCGACAGAAAATCTGCGATGGTAATATCTGCGACGCTGACGATTAACCTCTCAAATTCATATTCATATTCATATTCATATTCATATCATATTTCTGGAAGAAATTGGACTGCGGAAAAGAATCTGCGACGCTGACGATTAACTTTTTCCTCGCATATGAATCTCACAGAAATTGCAATGCGGAAAAGAATCTGCGATGGTGAAATCTGCGACTCTCGCGATGGTGATATCGTAAGACAAAGAATATACATGATATGAAAAGGAAGTTGATTCATGAAAAAAGTGTATTCACTTAACTATTTTGTATTTATTTATTTATTTATTTATTTATTGGTTCGACGGGGTAAACCCCTATTACAAAGGCAAATAAATTACAGGCGATAATGGTAGGTAGCACAAACAAAGAAAACAATACATATAAGAATAAAAAGAAATAAAACTGAGAAAACATTAAAAAGAGAGGGGCTATTCTACTTCTCAAGAAAATTCGAGAATCTCTTCTTTGGCACGCTTGCAGAAGCAGTAAAAAGAAAGATTAAATAGATCCAACCAGTTGCCATGGTGATTGGCTAAAAGGCTAAGCCTGGGGACAATCGCCCTATATTTAGAAGTGACGCTCAGAGGTTGTACATCGAAAATATCGTTAATCGGCCTTAAGGCCACTATAGGGACTCTGAGGCGGAACTGAGACAGCAGATCGTCACAGTCCACACGGGAGTTCCATAATTTAAACAAGAGGAGTAGGTCATTATATGTACGCCGCGACTGTAAGGAGCTCACACCAGCTTTCCGAGCTATGCGGGAGTAGTCATGATCAATAGGTGACAGGGGATGACCGAATTTAACAGCCAGGAAGCGAAAGAACCTATGTTGCACTTTCTCGAGATCGTAACAATGGGAGCTGGCGTGAGGAGACCAGACAGGGGAGGCGTACATAAGTGACGACCGAACAAGGCTGTTATAGAGCGTAGTGATGGTCTTGGTTGACTTAAAATCTAACGTCGATCTAATCAAAAATCCGAGTGACTTCATGGCTTTATTGATAATGAAGGCAATGTGTGGAACGAAAGTCAGCCGTGAGTCGAACACAACCCCCAGATCCTTAATGGAAGGTACGCAGGCCAAATTTTGGCCTAGAATGCTGTATTCAAAGGGGCTTGCAGCTCTAGACCCCGAGAAAGAAATGGTTTGGCACTTTGTAAGATTTAATCTGAGATCATTACGGCGACACCACCGACCGATGTTATCAAGGTCTTCCTGCAGCAGCGCACTGTCTGTCGGAGATCGGATGGTTAAATAAATCTTAAGATCATCGGCAAAAAGAAGGAAACGGGAGCTGCGAATGACAGACGCAATATCATTGACAAACAAGTTGAATAATAGGGGCCCGAGATGAGAGCCCTGCGGGACACCCGAGGTAGCCGAAATCGCATCAGAGATGAAGCCATTTAGCCTGACAAACTGCAAACGCCCAGACAGGTAAGACTCAAGCCAGGATAGCAGCTTCCCAAAAACGCCATATTCGGCAAGTTTATCAATGAGCAGCGAATGGTTCACGGAATCAAAGGCCTTCGAGAAATCCGTGTACACAGAGTCTACCTGGCATTTGTTTTCAATACTAGACGCGATATATTGCTCATAGATTGCAAGATTAGTCACAGTGGATCTTTTAGGCATAAACCCATGCTGCTCATTGATAATCAGCTTCAAAAGAAGTGGGGAGATCTTATCATACATTATCCTATCGAATAACTTGGCAGCAACATTGAGCCTTGATATAGGCCTATAATTCTCGACGGATGACTTATCGCCAGACTTAAAAATTGGTATAATGAAACTTTCTCTCCACGGCTGAGGAAAATAACCCATCTCGACCGACCTGCGCAGGATGATCGTAAGTGGAACAGTCAGGGAGGATTGTATTAATTTGACAAAAAATTTGAGGGGAAGACAGAAATTTGGGGGAAAAATTATCCTTTTAGGTGGAGATTTCAGACAACTGCTTCCGGTTAAAATACGCGGTACGCGAAGTGAAACTGTCAACTTGTCTGTGAAATTTAGTACACTGTGGACACACTTCCAAATAATTTCATTGACAAAAAATATGCGTGTTTTACCGCAAGAAATAGAATTTTCAAAATTTCTGTTAAACCTAGGGAATGGAACATTAAACGATGCGAATTATTATGTGCAATTTCCAACAGATTGTATAATCAATGACGCCCACACGGCACGTAATATTTCAGAAATATTTCAAATACATTACAAGGTTTCAGATCCATAACATATTCTGGCAATATTTCTGCAATATTTCTATAATATGAAAATTGCTATATAACACTCTCGATATTTCTGAAATATTCCGGAAACATGTGAATGTAATATATCATTTGCAATATTGCTTAAATATCACGAAAATAATCAAAGTGATATATAAAATTTTCGATATTCCTGAAATATTCCGAAAACATGTCAATGGTAATATAATATCTGCAACATTTCTCAAATATTACAAAAATATGCGAATTGATGAATAACGTCTTCAATATTTCAGAAATATTTCTAAAATATGCAAAGTGATGTATAACATTTTTGATATTTCTAAAACATTCCGGAAACAATGTTTATTCATGACCAGTGGAGAAATCAATTATTTTATTCATAAAAATTCAAACAATATATCAATTACATATGTAAAACATAAATTTTGTATTGTAGCCTGAAGATGGCCGGCCGGGCCCGGCCGAAACGTCGGTCTTTTTAATAAATTAAAAAGTCATTAATTGACCTTCTCCGAAGAATCTCTCCTTGATTCCGGAAACTTATCAATTGTAATATAATATTTGCAATATTACTTAAAGATTACGAAAATGTGCAAAGTGACGTATAACATTTTCGATATTTCTGAAATATTACAAAAATGTGCAAAGTGACGCATAACATTTTTGATACCTCAGAGATCTTTCGAAAATATATCAATTGGAAGATTACAATTGCAATATTTCTCAAATATTACGAAAATATGCAAAGTGATGCAGAATGTTTTCGATATTCCTGAAATATTTCTAAAACACACAAAGTGATTGTATACAATTTTCGATATATCGGCAACATTGGAGAAATATGTTAATATTGCAATATAACATTCTGAATAATTTGCATCCCACACAGCACGTTATATTTCATAAATGTTTCGGAAATGTGACAACGTTTCAGCTTCATAACATAACTTGGAAATATTTCTGAAATGTATCTGAAAGATGTCAGTTGCAATGTAACATTGCCGATGTGTCGGGAACATTTCTGAAATACATCAATTGCAATGTAACATTCACAATATAACTGGAATGTCACAGACACATGTCGGTTGAAACACAATATTTCAGAATTTTTGCAATATTTCAGAAACATTGCGTATGAAATATAACAATTTCATTACTTCTAGAAGGTTCCGAAAATATGTCGATTGAGACACAACATTTAAGAATTTCTGCAATATGTCAGAAACATTTCGTATGAATTATAACATTTTCAATATTCCTGAAATGTTCCGGAAACAAATATTATTATAATACTAGTCTGCACGTTTGCCGCTAGAGGCAAAAGCGGCGCTGCATACTCCCGCAAGATTCTCGCGAGTAAAAACGCGCCAGTGATGATACACTTACCGGCGTTAGACGCATGGTGCCACGCTCATTGGACGTGCCTGTTCTTCGGATCAGCGCGACTTATGCAGCATTTTTATTCATGCTTTTTATTGTTACCGCGGAACTAACGGCAACATTTTAACAGTCAATGCAATGGTTCAGATAAAATTAATAAACCTCGCTATTGACCAGAGGGAAGGAAATTGATACGAAAAATATAAATATGTCGGAAATATTTAAAAAATTTAGATAAAAAGTTAGATATATTCTAGATATATTTCAGAGACATTCCATATATGGTTCCGAAACGTTACAGAAACATTATATCGAATATTTCTGAAACGTTCCAGATATATTTCAGAAATATCTGTCGAAACGTTTCCGTATTGTATCAGAAATATGTCAGAAATGTGTCTATGTCCGCAATCATAACTTACGAAATATTACTGACATATTCCTGTAATATTTCATGAAATGTGGCATAAATATTTCGGAACTATTTCAGACATATTTATCGGAAATATGTCATACATATTTCTGACACATTTCATGACATATTTCAGAAATATATCGGAAATATTACGCAACTTATATATGCGGACATAGACAGATTTCTGGCATATTACCGACATATAACATAGACATTTCTTGTAATATTACATCTTTCAAATGAAAGATTTATAAAATATTTATGAACTATTACGTGCCGTGTGGGGACGTAAACATAGTTGAAAAAATAATGTATGGTGACCATATGAAAAACAAACGCTACGAGCAAGCAGCAGAGTGCGCTATACTTTCTGCAAGAAATGCGGATGTTGAAGAAATAAACAACGAAGTAATCAGATTATTGGATGAATCGACCGAAAAAATATATACGAGCGTAAACAGTATCGAAAACTGTCGTGATGACAATATTGGCGGGATCATTTTACCGGAATACTTAAACAGTTTGTCTCCGCCGTCATTGCCTCCAAATGAATTGCGTTTACGGGTAAATAGCATAGTTATGCTCATCAGGAACTTGAGTATGAATAAAGGTCTTTGCAACGGCACGAGGTTATTGGTATTGCAACTTGGAAATCACACTGCAATGCAAAATCTTAACCGGTGACCAAGCCGGCGAGATAGTATTTTCAAATCGAATTACATTATACTGCGAAGACGTATATCCTTTTACTTTTGAACGGTGACAATTTCCAATAAAACTGGCATTCGGAATGACTATCAACAAAGCTCAGGGATAAACTTTCGAAAAAATTGGAATTGATCTTCGAAGAGATATTTTCAACCATAGGCAACTATTCGTCGCATGTTCTAGGGTACGTTCGTGGGAATCGTTGAAAATTTTCTTAAATAATGATCATCGAGGTGAGAATCAGAATAAAATAAAAAACCATGTTGACAAGGAATTGTACATGAATTAGATGGGGCAACTCCTAATTTACAATGCCCTCAATTGTTAGTTCATTATTATTCGTAATTAGCCAATCCTAATTAATGAAGTTATTCATTGAATTTCAAAAACAGGAATATATTTTCGTAACGGAATATATTTTATAGTGCAAAATGATGCTTTATCACTGGTGCACTTTTGTAAAATTTGTCGCAATCGTAGCTACGCATAAAATCTAAAAGAAAACAGATTTCTAACAAGAATTTAGACGTTACATTAGATCAGTTTGAAACACTACGTAGATCTACCGATATACCTGGCGATCCGTATAAAACTGCGATTTCCAAAAATTTAGATCTACGTAGATGTCAGAACTGATCGTGCGACTGAAGCTGTCAGCGGTTAGAAATGAGTCTGACGAGAGCTGAGATTGACATGATCGATGTGAGATGGACTGTGAGCTGCGAACCGTCGACTGCCAGAGTTGTATGTAAATGACCTGCAACAATAATAATGTTAGAATGATAAAATAAACCTGTATATTAGGGCAATTAACGTGGAATGAACCGCGCGCGTGCGATGCTAGTAGAATATAATTGTCGAGATCGAGCCATTAACTGGCCCACAATGTTGCAGCCAGGTTTCAGTAATTGAAATTATGTGATAGCAGCTATCCGAGAACGATTGCCTGACTTGATCTATGTAGCCCAGAAGTGAATTTGCAGTGAAACAAGCATAACACTTAAGTTATGAACGGCAGATGATGAACCAACGTCAAGCGGCACAGGAGAGCGATGATCCAGTCCGATATCATCAGGATGCGCAGATTCTTGAGGCAGTCAGGCTGGACCATTCATGAGGTGGAAATCGGCGTCAAAGTTTATAATGATGGGCTCAGAAGTAGAATCCCGCTTAACAAGGACCGATCCCTTCTTCTCCCAATCAAACCGGTATCCGCGTTGCTTGGCGTGGGCACGGACCCGTCCCAAAAATTCGGACAAACCACACGGCAGGCAAGTGATCGTTGACGAAGATCGGTGTATGAGGTTGGTCTTGAGCGAGACCAAGCTCGTCCGTGTGAACGGAGCCCTTGGTGCTCTTGGCGGCAAGGATTCGATTTCGACACCCAACTGATCTGAGCTGGACCAGGATCAGACGAGGTTTGTTCGAATTCGGTTTGTTCGAATTCGGGGCACCTCTGAGGCGCGTGATTTCCAGGACCTCTTCAGGAAGAAAGTTGAGGGAGAGTTGGGTCATGAGGGCTCGAAATATCGCTGGTGGGTCTTCGTTCGGCAGCTCAGGGACCGCGGAGATCAAAAGGTCGCGGTTGAGTGAATTCCGCTCGAGCGCGCGCACTCGATCCAGGAGCTAGGACTTCTCCTCAGGATCAGCCGCCCGAGCAGCTTGAAGGTCGGCAACCTGGGTTGCTGAAGCTTCGATCCTAGCGTTGAAGTCCGCTGACGATCCGATAGGAAAAACCGTACAAATTGGCGAAAATTAGCGGGACCGAGCGACGCTCGACTTGTCCAGTATTAGCATCGAGCACCGAGCTTATATTAGCCGTATAGGCTAGACACGTAGGCGGTTCAATCGCGTGTGTCTCGTATTTTTCTCTCTGTGATAAAAATGGGAAATTGGCCGCCCCAACTCGCAGAAGCTGAGAAGTGAAGAAGAAAAAAAACTGGGAAGGGAGAGTAGGATATAACTAGCCCGTTTTAGCCAAAAAGCTCATCGCTTTTTTACGTAAGGCACGATCGTACAGTGCTAGTTTGTTTTTTAATAGTGTTCAAAATCCCCCAAGAATTTCAAAATTTTGATTCGAAGCCAATAGACCGCATTCCAAGGACGGCTCTCGTAACTTCAAAATTGACGAAGCTAGCGACCGCGGTTTTTAAACCGCAAGTCAGATCGAGTCTACAATGAAATTGGCATATCTTCGGAGTAAAAAAAGTATCCTCTGCTAATTTCATCAAAATCGGTTCAGCGGTCTGGCTGATAGCGTGTTTACAAGTAACTTCAACGATTTGACATCGAGACGCAGGTGCCGGAAAAATTAT
This sequence comes from Euura lappo, assembly GCA_018257835.1. Classification (NCBI taxonomy): domain Eukaryota; kingdom Metazoa; phylum Arthropoda; class Insecta; order Hymenoptera; family Tenthredinidae; genus Euura; species Euura lappo. The sequence continues at coordinate 74,816 of JAEUYN010000394.1, read as the reverse complement.
CAAAAATTCTCAAAATTTTGATTCGTGATCAGGAGGCTGTATTCCAAAGCTCGCTGTTGTATGTTAAAAATTGACAAAGTTAGCAATCGCCATTTTTGAACCGGAAGTCGCATCGGGTACACAAGACAATTTTGACATCTGCAGGGTGAAAACAGTATCCAATACAAATTTTCTCATAATCGGTTCAGCGGTTTGGCAGATAGCGCGTGTTTCTAGGCAACAGTAGAAGGGATGGGAGGCTTCTAACGCAAGATCCCTGTTACCGACATGTTACCGACCGAGGGTTCGCATCCGTGCTACTTACCGACCGTGGGTAAGTTGCCCCACTGTTACCGACCGATGGTTCCCAACAGATGGCGTCCCTAATTTCCCCGAGAGATGGCGCTCCTAATTCTTCATTCCCCAGATGGCGTGCCTAATTGTATGGCGTCTGTTTCACTGGGGCGCCTACTTTACCCTGTAGAGGCTGCCTGTTTCACCGCTAGATGGTGCCGGGTCCCACCCCCGTAGAGGGCGCCTGCTTTTACCCGGATCTTTTGGATAATTTATTTCCCACGCGGGCGGCTAAGATCAGAGGTATTGTTTCCAAGATTTTTTCAGGAAAATTTATTTCCCACGCGGGCGGCGGCAAAGATCAAAGGTTTTGTTTCCAAGAATTTTTTGAGGAAAATGTATTTCCCACGCGGGCGGCGGCAAAGATCAAAGGTTCTGTTTCCAAGAATTTTTTTCCCACGCGGGCGGCGGCAAAGATCAAAGGTTTTGAGAATTTTTTTCCCCACACATGCGGCGGAAATCAAAGGTTTTGTCTCTGATTTCCCACGGTGATATCAAAGGATTTTTCCAATTAACAACCTCAAGTCACACCTGCACGCGGCTTGAGTCAAAGGGAGGTGATATTTTCTCACCCCCACACCCCCGATCCGCGATGTATATAAATCCAGAGCTACCGAGATGAAGCCACACAAGTGCTTCGACTTTACATCGGGTGTTAGTTTAACGAGGAGATATCTACACTGTTAGTTCACACAACGGAACATTCACGGTATGTTGGTCATAACACCATCCGAGTGCAAAACTCTAAAAAAGGTTAGGAAAGCTCGCGCATCCAAATTAAAGACGATGGACTCCATTCCTCTGATTCCGGTCAAACCGTATCCTCGATTCGATCGGCGAGTGAACTCTCGTCATGAATGGGAGCGAACCGAACATTTCATCCTGACATCTAAATTACAATATTCGCTGAAAAGAACCACCGAGGAGCTAGAAAACGAATTAAAAAGAATCGGTTATGATCATGAAAATCATCACTCGTACACGTTCAAATTTAGAAAAAGTTCTCGGGGATATTCCGCCGACGTTCGTCATATTTAAATCGTCGAGCTCGACAATTGGTTCTCGTACCTATAAGTACCCTGGTTAGTCGAAACAGTTCCTGGAATAACCATCAACGTGCTGCAACACGAAAGATTTTCAAAGTTGAGAAGGATAGTGGTGGGGGTAAAGAACTATAAAATGAAAATTAGCGAGGAATCGACAGCAGCGGATGATCTGGATGAAGATGGTGGCGAGGTGAAACGAAACGTTGGTTGGATAGAATAATTGCTCACTCGAAACCGATTGTGGATCTAAGCGATTGGGGTTGCCCATCTCCTCAAGTAATGCGTACCGATGCACACCCCTGCCTGATTCACGCGAACTATCAGATTGAGCCGAAGCGATACCCTGGACACGATACTACCGCAAAATACCATTGTGCTGTGGAAAACGTTCAGCGATTGAAGTCGTGGTTTTTCAAACACTTGGATGAAAAAAAAATTATGATTGATCAGTAAAAACTTCACGTCACTTTTATTATAAAAATAGAAATTAATTGTCATTATTATTATTATCGCTGTAGGTTTTGCTGGTTACATTATTTTTACATTAATAAATTTTGTTACATGCCATATATTCTTAGGTTATTTTATCATTAACTTATCTTTTAAGATTATAAACATTCTTAGATTAGGCTAAAATATGATGTTTCTCTGCGAATCTGTAAGAAGAATAAAAAGGTGTGATTAGTAAAAAGCATTTTGATCACCCATCAATTATACACACCAATCCTCGCAATACCCCTCATCCTCCTCCTCCTCCTCCTCCTCCTCCTCCTCCTGCTCCTCATCCTCCCAAAAGACCTCCCAATCCTCGGCATGCAGGATCAGGCGACTCCACAACCTGGCAGGCTGGCTGTATGATCCATGGGTTGGGATTGGGGCCCTATCGTTCTGGAGTCTGAACCACCGGTAAGAGTACCGATGGTTGATCTCCAGTACAATAGTCTGCCCCAAAAACACCGCTACCATGCCCTGCAGGTGATCTATCCCACCGTTAAGCTGCGCCTGCATCCCGACGAAATCCTGCAGGATCAGCAGGACGTTATCCTGCAGCTGATCCCACTCTGCCGGGTACGCCCAGTCATAAGCTGTGTTAGATAAAATTAAAAACGGTAAATTCTCAACTCAAAAAAAACTTGACGCAATACCTACAATTAATGATCTCGATTCCAGCCATACTTTTAAAAATCAAGAACGAATTTATTGATGAATATATTAAAAATGTTAAGTATATCTTTAGCCACTGTTTTACACCACTTGCACTTGACCCTCTGAATTTTCGTCAAAGAATGATGCTGGTTGCTGCAGAAACGGGTGCTATTTATCTAAACCGGAGTACCACCACTCTTGCAGTTGAGGGTGTGGCTAGCGAAATGTGTTACTTACTCTTCTCCTTACCGAAATATGCACATCCCTTTCGCACCTGCAAGTTCACACGGAAATACTCCACTCAGACCGCACAAATGCTGCAACGGTCAAACGTGATTCAATGCAGTAGACAACTATCGCGGCGGGTGGAAGTTTATGTGGCACTTCTCAAAGCCGCAGCCTCCGGTCTACAATATTTACCCTCAAACCCTTTTTTCTTACGATGGGAAAAACAAACATCGACCACCGAAATTCGTAAAAAATGCAGTTGATTTTCACGATGGGGAAGCAACATTGACCACCGAAAGTTTTCTCATGAGAAATGCGGCCGACATCGCATTGAAAAGTCAAACGATTCCAATCCCAAGCTGTCGGGGTAAAATAATGCGGAACCGTGGGATGCGATTTCCCGCAAGTAAAGTGTGTATCACTGTAAATGCTTGAATTAAATGCAAAATGCGCATCACTCGTCCTTATCATCGAACACGTATGCATCTGAGAGGATAGGTTGCATCATCCAAATTTCCCCTCCTGAAGATGCCACCTCGGAGGGTGGGTGAAAAATTTTCTTTGAGGATGCCGACAATCGCTTGCCGCCACCACCTCATGTGTGTATAAAAGGGTTGCACTCCTGATTTGGGGAATCATTCGCTCTTGGTCTATCGGAGTGATATTTTTGTGGAAAACATGGTTGAGCAGTTGTGTTCGGATCTCGTCGCGTTGATGGCTGAGGCGTACAGCCACCTGATTACAATGGAGCAGGATGAAGCTAGTGAGGAGTATATTACACACTGGATCGAGAACGGACAGCGGAATATTCAAACTTTGAATAATCTTTTGAAGGCGCCCAAGATGCGCACCGCCGAAAAACAATTAATACAGAGCAAGATATCACTGCTGCAATCTTGGGCGGTGCAGTTCGCACAGCGTCGTCGACCCGTCGTTGGTGCAGGGATTGGCGATAATATTCACGTCGCGTTCAGTGGAATGATCTCGACAGTGCTTTCAACAGCAGGATTCGCACCGGGGTCGTCACCAATCTCCGGCATCTCGATCTTCAGGCATTTCTGACCGATGCCGGCGTGCTAACCATCGAGCATCTGAGGAACGTGCAGCGGAGCGAGGGTAACGTTAAAGCAAACGTTAACCTGACATGTCTATTCGAGAACGTGAAGGGGGACAGCGTCGAGGAGGATATGAAATCCTTCACCACGCGAAACGAGATCATTCTGCCCTCAACGGATCTCGCGGGTTGGTTCACCGATAAAATAGTGAGCCAGCTGCTGGTGAAGGTGGAAGACTTTGAGCAGCGAGATTCCGGCTGGAGTATGCTGGAAATTGTCAATGTGGTGGTCAACATCAATCGCTACCAGCCCCTCGCTGGCGGCCTCTCGACGTTCGTCACGCTGCCAAAGGATATTCAGCGGAAGAGGGCGGTCGTAAACATCCAGAATAATGACGAGCGCTGCTTCCTCTGGGCCCTAACCGCGGCGAGGCACCCTGTCAACAGAGATTCGGAGAGGACCCACAGCTATCGGCAGCACATCGACGAGTGGGATTGTACAGGTGTAAGTTTTCCCATGACCCTACACGGTGTGGCGAAGTTCGAGAAACTTAATAATATTAAGATAAATGTATACGGGATAGAGAGCGAGGCTTTTCGCGATAGTGCGAAGGGTGAAAAGAGCGTAATTGTCCCATTATATTTAAGTAAAAATTTGACAAATCCAGAAGAGGATGCGATTCATTTACTCATGGTTGAGTCCGGCGATGATGAGGAAATAGATATCGATGATATTGATTTGGAGGATTACACTCCGCGATTCCACTTTGCTTGGATCAGAAATCTATCGCGTTTAGTGCGTAGCCAACTGTCGCACCATACTCATCAACACTTTTTATGCGACAGATGCTTGTGTCACTTCGCGGTGCAAAGTAGCTTTGACAAACATAGAGGCGATTGCATGCGTTTGAACAAGGTGCGAATGCTTTTCTCAGAGAAAAATAAAAATCTGGAATTCAAAAATTTCCGAAATAAGGGTCGGGTGCCGTTCGCTGTCTACGCGGATCTCGAGTGTATACTGAAACCTGGTGCAAAGGAGTCCCAAGAGCATATCCCGCATAGTGCTGCGTATTATGTGCATTGCTCGTACGACAACGCATTATCGAGATATGCGAGTAAACGAGGGCCTGATTGCATCGAATGGTTCGTCAATCAGCTTCATGACTTGGCCGTGAACGTAGAGTCGCGAATTAAAAATATAATTCCAATGAATCCGTTGACTCAAGTGCAACGGGATCGACATGCGCGCGCGAAAAATTGTTACATCTGTGAGAAACCGTTCTCATCGGGAGATAAAAAGTGCCATGATCATTGTCACTTCACGGGTGAATATCGCGGTCCCGCGCATAATGGATGCAATTTAAATTACAAGGAAACACAAACGATTCCCGTGGTGTTTCACAATTTTTCGGGTTATGATTCGCATTTCATTATAAAATCTCTAGCCACATCTTTCCCCGGGGAAATTACCTTGCTGCCAATCAATAAAGGAAGATATATCTCCTTCACGAAGCGGGTTGACGGTACCTTTATGCACCTGAGATTCTTAGATTCGTTTCGGTTCATGGCCAGTAGCCTCGACAAGCTGGCATCGTATATTGACAACAGCGATAAAACAATAACTCGTTCGTTCTACAGCGATCTCGAGGGATTTGAATTTATGATCCGCAAAGGTGTTTTCCCCTACGAATACATTGATAGTTGGGAAAAACTCGACGAGTTGAGCCTGCCCGATAGAGCAAGCTTCTATTCAAAACTCAGCGACTCGGGCGTCTCCGATGCGGATTATCAGCACGCAAAGAGTGTCTGGAGCAAATTTAAATTGAATACCTTGGGCGAGTATTCGGACTTGTATTTGAAAACCGACGTTCTCTTGCTTGCCGACGTTTTTCAAAATTTTCGAGAGAGCTGTTTCCAAACGTACGATTTAGATCCCCTCCATTATTACACCGCCCCGGGGTTGGCTTTCGATGCAATGTTAAAGCATACGGGTGTTAATCTACAACTCCTAGATAACCCCGAGATGGTTTTATTTGTTGAAAAAAGCATCCGAGGTGGTGTAGCGCAATGTTCGAACCGCTATGCTAAAGCCAACAATCGCTATATGCGCAATTTTGATTCGAGCAAAGAGGAATCATATCTCATGTATTTCGATGTCAATAATCTGTATGGTGCGGCTATGAGTGAGCATCTACCGTGTGGCTCCTTCGAGTGGGAGCACGAATCAATCGATGTGATGAGTATCCCGGACGATTCGCCGATTGGGTACATGCTCGAGGTCGATTTGGACTACCCGGTAGAACTTCACGGGCAGCATAAAGATCTACCGCTCTGTCCCGAACATTTCATTCCGCCTGGCAGTAAGATAGCCAAGCTATGCACAACGCTACTACCCAAAAATAAATACATACTTCATTATCGGAATCTGAAGCAGTGTTTAGATTTGGGTATGAAGTTAATCAAGGTGCATAGGATTCTCAAGTTTGCACAATCTCCGTGGTTGAAATCCTACATTGACTTGAATACAAATAAAAGAAAACTATCGAAAAACGAGTTTGAAAAAAATTTCTATAAATTAATGAATAACGCGGTGTTTGGCAAGACTATGGAGAATGTGCGTAAACACAAGAGTGTCAAGCTGGTCACGAAATGGGGTGGTCGGGGTGGTGCGAAGGCTCTGATTGCAAAGCCGAATTTCCATAGCTGCACCATATTCGAGCGAGACATGGTTATTATAGAGATGAGCCGGCTGAATGTTTATTTCAACAAACCAATATACATCGGGGCGGCTATTCTGGATTTGTCAAAGATAATTTTATATAACTTTCATTATAATTATATTAAGCGTAATTTTACCGACAATCAAGTCAAATTATTATACACGGATACGGATAGTTTAATTTACCAATTTAACGTCCCCGATATATACGAAATCATCAAGCGCGATGTTGAATCGACGTTCGATACCTCGGACTATCCACCTGATAACGTCTATGATATCCCTCTGCGAAACAAAAAGCGGTTGGGATTCATGAAGGATGAGAACAACGGTAAAATTATGGTGGAGGTTATAGGGCTTCGAGCCAAACTTTATTTAACAGCGACGCAGGAGGAGGAGGAGGGGGAGGAGGCAGGTGTTAAAAAACGTGCAAAAGGGATCAAAGGTTCGACTCTAAGAACCATCACGAGAAATGATTTCCGAAAGTGTCTATTTGATCATGTGAATTTACACAAGGAGCAGTGTCTTATTGTCAGCAAGAAGCATGAGGTGCGCACCATTGTGCAAAACAAACTCGCCCTCAGCTGGCGTGACGACAAAAGAGTCCTAATACCTGGCGAAACGGATACTCTCCCCTGGGGTTTTCAGACTGCGTGATAACTACTTACCCCGACAAAGATAATTCGACCTCTACCCCCAAGACAACCGCCGCATCTCAATTCTTAAATGTCAATTCTCAAATGTCAATTCTCAAATCTCAATTCTCAAAGCTCAATTCTCAAATCTCAATTCTCGAATCTTAATTCTTAAATCTCAAATTAGATTTTTCCCCACGTAGTTTCGATAAGTTTCGGAAATTTCAAGTTTTTTCAAGTTTTTTTCAACTTTTTCAACTTTTTTCAACTTTTTTCAACTTTTTTCAAGTTTTTTCAAGTTTTTTCAAGTTTTTTCAAGTTTTTTCAAGTTTTTTCAAGTTTTTTCAAGTTTTGAGGGGCGAATCGTAGCATCCGTATTTACATGTATAAGGTATAGGAGAATTCGGAAAAACTGAAAAAAAGTTGAAAAAAGTTGAAAAAAGTTGAAAAAAGTTGAAATTTCTGAAACTTTTCGAGAAAAACTTGAAAAAACTTGAAAAAACTTGAAAAAACTTGAAAAAAGTTGAAAAAAGTTGAAAAAAGTTGAAATTTCCGAAACTTTTCGAGAAAAACTTGAAATTTCCGAAAAAAAAAAAGTAAAACTTCATTGTACAAACTAGTATTAAGACTACTTTAGGTTAGGAATAAACAAGGTGTATGTATGATATTCATTTTATTGTCATTAAAAGATACATATTTTTCCCTCAAATGTCTGATTTATTTATCCAACTGTTGTGTGAACTGTCGAATCCCAACCACTTTACATATAGCTGATTGCCACGTTTGCGGAGGACCTTTTCCACGAGATAACCATCGGGGTATTGCACCCTGCTGAGTTCCAACTCGTAAAACCCGCCCTCAATGGGTTGCTGCAGGTAGTCGGTGAGTTTGTAGGTAGGCGGATTGGTATTTTTCACCTCGCTAACGGTGAAGATCTCCGTCGTCCAGTTCGGGGTATAACCCTTCTCGAAGACATTCTTGTATTTACTGATTCGAACCTTGTCGTCGACTTTGAATTTTCGCTTCAGACTGCTCCTCTTGATCTGTCGCGGTTTGTAGACACTTCGATACAGCTGTTTTTCATTGGATGCTGTGACGTTTTTCGGCTTCATCCTGATTGTCCGATGTTTGGTGTTGTTGTAGGATTCAATTAATTTGGGTAGAATATCGAGCCATTTGTAGGAGCCTTGGAGAGTGAATTGCTTTCACATTTTATTTTTCAGCGTTCGATTGAAGCGTTCGCATATGGATGCCTTCAAGTTGCTGAATGTCGAGTACATATTTACACCGTGATGCGCCATGAGAGCTTTGAATTCTTTGTTGTAAAATTCTTTGCCCTGGTCGACGTGTAGATGTTTCGGTACACGCCCCTGCTGCAGCACAGATTTCATAGCTGACGTCACATCCGCGGCATTTTTACTCTTGATCGGTACACCCCAGGCAAATTTCGAGAATATATCGATAACCGTGAGGAGGAATTTGTGGCCTTTGTTGACACCCGAGTAGGCCGACATATCGACAAGATCGGCTTGCCAAGTCTCGTCCAAGCCACGTATATCCACAAAACGTCTGGGATAATTACGTCTGGCCGGCCTATGGAGTTCATTCGCTATTGTCTTTTTCATGTCGAGCGACATCTCTTCGAGCCCGCACTCACTGTTTCTTTTGATCGACCACCAATTGCATGCCAACGATAGTTTCACCCAGTAAATTCACATCGTACCTCAATTTTTCAATACTCTCAGGCACGGATGTCAAAACATTGCGAATTTCTTTGTCATTTTTCGCGATTTTCGTTTCAATGGCATGAACCGCATCCTTGATAACGTTCTGGAGACTGTCAACTGCTCGCTGTACGCGTATATTGAGAACTTTCAGGGATACGGCGTCATTTTCCTCCTGTGAATCGGCGATATTACACAATCGTTTGCTGGTTATATCGTACTGGTTGTCGGCGGTGATCTTGAATCCCACGCCCGGAGGTCCACGAATACCCGCTACACTTCTTACTTTTCCACCCGCCGTCAATTGACGACCGAATATGTCTATGCTCATTGCTCGACGGTCAATGCGTGAATGAAAATTTTATGCTTGATCTCATGCTAATAAATGATTTTAGCCTCGCGCAACTCCTCAATAATCGAGACTATTTCGTTGGAATGGCTGGTATTTCCGGCTGCCTGTGACGCCATAAGTAGTCGGAGTCTGTCGATAAGCTCGTTGGGGTTATCCCAGTAAACATAATCCATACTCTGCCCCTCTTTACGCGCAATCTTATGCTTTGGCAGACCTCCACCCTTCTTTTTCGGCGATTCCGCGTATTGGGCGATAAAGTTCTTGTACTTTGTACTTTTCACATCTCTGCGAATGCTTTTATCCGCTTTGTAGCCGTGCCGATGGACGTTTGTCGCTACGACGATTTCAGCATAGTTTTTCTTGTCCTCGGTCTTAAGGATGGTGGTGTCGGGTGATTTTTTGAACAATAATTCAAGCAATCCAGGCGTTGCTTTGTACTTTTTACCGCCAACGTGCACCTGACTCGTGTCAAAGCTAATTTTCGAATCACCAATCTTCAATCCCTGCACCAGCTGTCGGACGACATATTTCTCATCCAACTCCGATCGATGCTCCGTCTCGAACATTTTCAAATACCGCCACACGGAATCCGTCGATTTCGGCTTTCTTATCGGTGTACTTGTGGTGGGTCGTGCTACAATTGTTTTGTCCCCATCGTCGTCGTCGTCGTCGTCGTCGTTTGCATTCTGATCGTCCTCAATGTCGAAAAAAGCATCTTCATCCAGATCATCCGCTGCTGTCGATTCCTCGCCTTTTTTCATCGAAATATCTGGCTTCTCCTCTTTTTTCACCGATCCCGCGTCCCCCGGCTCGGTTTTAATTTCCTGCTTTATCTGCTGCTGCTTCGATGTATCCACCAACTCCCGCAGCGGCGTCACCAAAGGTTTAAACATCTCCCCCATTGCCTGCTCGGTTGTATCTTTATCCTTCCTAAGCATCTTATGTTTACGTCGTATCACCTCGCTAGCTTTCGCTATTTCACGCAACACATCATTGTGCTTACGAATCTGTTCGCTCTTCATGTTGCCACTCTGATTGTTGCAACTTGACTGCAAGTATTTCCATTCATCGGCGTTAATTTATACTTATAAAGCAATCGAAACCTTTTCGATATCTCCCCGCGTTGATCTCGCTATCTTTGTCGATGAGAACGAAACTGTAATTGCCGTCGTTCCAGCAGGCCGAGCAGAGATCTTTGAATTGTTGATACATCATGTCGGTGTTCACGTGATCGGCGTAAATGTGCTTCAGATTCATCTCATCCTGCCTGAAGATCACCAATAAATTTGCATTATCACGCACGAGATGTTTTGGGATACGTGCGTATGTCTGACAGAGATAGAAGCTGTCCACATCTCTATGACGCCCCATGCAAAAGTATGCTCTGATATTGTCTTGCTTCTCACAGGCTACATCATCGAAAATCATCAGCGAGTTGGGACGCGCATCTTCTGGTTTCACCACCTCCTCATGCTCACCGAAAGGGAAATAACCCATCCCCTCCACCGGCTCGAGTAACTTTCGCAAAAACTCATACTTTGGCTGGATGAGCGATTTCGAGTAGATGTACACATTTTCAAAGCGCAACCCGTTGCCGTGGGTGATTAGCGTGAGAAGAGCGTTCGTCTTGCCACAATTTGAGGGGCCGCAGAAGACCGCTCGCACACTGTTGGGCAGTAGTTCACCGTGCCGTTTACCCTTTTTCTTTTTTTTCTCAACCAATTTGTCGAAATTCGTGACGGGTAGTTTGCTGGCTTGATTTTCAAATTTCATGATGCTCAGTGGGTAGAGGACTACAAAAGACTAACGCACGCCGTGTATAAATATAGGCTTTTATAGGGAAATCGGGTTAGTTGTCGATCGACTATGGTTGGGTATGCACGTAAGAAGTGTGGAAAAGGTCTGGTGAATAAAATCATCAATAATCTCCCAGTCGAATTACACGTGCCGGGGTACCAGTACTGTGGGCCGGGGACCAAATTAGCCAAGAGATTGGCTCGCGGTGATCCCGGAATCAATCCGCTAGACGCCGCATGCAAACAGCACGACATTGCATACGATAAGAATCGATCAAACATCGCAGCGCGAAACGCAGCCGACAAAGTACTCGCCGAGCGAGCGTGGAGTCGTGTTTCAGCCAAAGACGCCAGTCTGGGCGAAAGAGCTGTAGCCTGGGCAGTGACCAACACCATGAAGGCAAAGTCTAAACTCGGTATGGGGATCATGCGGAGAACCATAAAGAAGAAGAAGAAAAAGACAGGGAGGAGTTTGAGGAAACCCAAGAGTGGCAGCGTGAAGAAAAAGAAGACAATCACTCTGAAATCGGTCATTCAGGCAGCAAAGAAATCAATGAGACCCGGTCCCGGAGCCATTGAGTCGGCGTTGGCTGGGGCCCGTATAGCGGCGGCTCGAGGGGCGGTGCGTGTGCCTCGCGTTCTACCTGTCCCAAAGAAAATCGGCGGTTTCCTGCCTTTCTTGATCCCAATATTGGGGGCTCTCAGCGCCACAGGAGCCCTGGCTGGTGGCGCCGCGAGTATAGCGAAGGTGGTCAACGAGGCCAGCTCTAACAAACGTCAATTGGATGAGTCCAAGCGCCACAATTCAACAATGGAGGCGATTGCGTTGGGAAAAGGTTTATACCTGAAACCCTACAAGCAGGGTATGGGGTTGTACCTGGCGCCACCAAAAAACTAACAAAGCTGCCACGCCGAGCTCTCACCGACGCCGATTTACGCACACACGCCAAGGAGATGAAAATTCCATATTTCCGCGGTGTATTCATGCGAAATGATTTACCCAATGGTGGTCCGAGAAAGCGTGAATCTGCAATTATCAATCTTGATGATAAAAATGGCCCGGGGACTCACTGGGTTGCGTACAGGAAAACGGGCGATAAAGTCGTCTATTTCGATAGTTTTGGCGATTTACAACCACCCGAGGATCTTATGCGATATCTCGGTGTAGGCAGCGTAGAATATAATCATAGAAGGTATCAGGAATATGACACTGTGATTTGCGGCCACTTGTGTCTCAAGTTTCTCAGTGGACAACTATAAAATGAATGCGACGCATCGGTATATCATTAGTCATGGCTGATTCGCTGACGTTGACGTTGTCCGGAGCATCCTCCACGCTGGAGACACGCTTTTTTCCGCCGATCGAGTTGTCACCGTCGAAAGACTATGTTCTCGGGCTTGTCGAGCTCCTCACTTTCAATTCAATTCCCAATATCGACGTGGGTGGGAATAAGTTTTACATAAAACGAGCGAATAAAGAGGATAATGATGTTTTCATCATACCCACCGGTAGCTATGAACTCGAGGATATTGAAAATTTTCTCAAAAAGATTCTCCCCAAAGATATTCTCCTCAGTCTGAAGGCCAATAACAACGAGCTGCACAGTGAAATTAGGTGTAATCATGCGGTGGATTTTCGACCAGCGGATTCCATTGCTCGATTGCTGGGTTTTAAACCAAGTCTCCTCAAGGGTGGCATGACTCATAAATCCGAATTACCCGTGGCTATACTCAAAATCAATGCCTTACGCGTCGAGTGCAATATAACGACGGGTGCGTACATAAACGGAAAACGTGCTCACACGATTCACGAATTTTTTCCCACCGTTCCGCCCGGATATAAGATTGTGGAAGTGCCGACCAACGTCATTTACCTACCAACCACCGTCAAGACGATACATCATCTGCAATTGCGGATAGTTGATCAAGACGGGACGCGGGTGAATTTTCGCGGGGAGACTATAACCATACGGCTACACATTAAATCTGCGTGATAATGGGAATTGTCTTCGAGACGGCGAGACGATCTGGCGCAGGATATATAAACGCGACACCATGTCCAAACATCATCAGTCATCGAGCTCCTCTGATTCGAGTGACACGTCTGAACGCTCAGTTTCTCCAGAGTCTAGGTCTTCGACTTCGTGGCGATTTTGGAAAATAAAAATTCGTTGTGTTTTGTGCATAATACCATGGCGAAAATGATCAGAATTCAAAACCCCGTGGCGTTCGATGAATCGATCGCCCACTGTGAGATACACGCACACCAGCCATACGCATCGTCATCGTTCAAGAACAACGATGAGATTCGAATCGTTGTTCAGAATCAAGATGCATGTGTATTGCCGGGCAAAAGTTCGCTACACATTCACGGCAGGATTACAAAGGCTGATGGCAAAACCGCTGTCGCAACCACCAGTCTGGTTAATATGGCTATTGGTCATCTGTTTGCGTCCATCCGCTACGAATTGAATGGGCATGAGATCGATCAAAATGTGAACGTTGGAATCACCAGTGTTATGAAAGGATATCTATCTTTGACGCCGGGACAGCAGCACTTCCTGGACAACACCGGTTGGTTGTGCGACGACGATACGGCAATAGCTAATGCCGCGGGATACTTTGACGTCATAATACCGCTGAATATCCTGCTTGGATTTGCCGAGGATTATAACCGAATCATCGTTAACGCCAAACACGAGTTGATTTTGACGAGATCAAACACCGATTTGAATGCCATTCTACAATCAGCGACGGAGGACGTGAAAATTTCAATCGAAAAAATTGAATGGCTGCTACCGTACATCAAACTCGCGGATAATGAAAAGCTGAAGCTGTTGAGTTACATCGCCGCGGATCCGGCCATATCTATGAGTTTTCGCTCTTGGGAGATGTACGAGTATCCGATGCTGCCACAGACAACGAGACACATATGGGTGGTGAAAACGTCGACGCAGCTGGAGAAACCGAGACATGTAATACTGGGCTTCCAGACCGGACGGCGGAATGATGCGAAGAAAAACGCCAGCGAATTTGATCATTGCCGGATCAGAGATGTGAAACTTTATCTTAACTCACAGTGCTATCCCTATGCTAGCATGAATCTCGATATTACCAACAATCAATATGCCATTCTCTATGATATGTACACCAACTTTCAACCGGCGTATTATGACAAAGAACCTGAACCTCTGCTCTCGCGGGGTACATTTTTGACCAAAGCCCCGCTCGTGGCCATAGATTGCTCGAGACAGAACGAATCGTTGAAAAGCGGCCCGGTGGATATTCGTTTGGAATTTGAAACTAGTGCCAGCATGCCCCCAAATACTTCGGCTTATTGCCTGATTATACACGATCGCATCGTCGACTACAACCCGATCAGCGGTGTTGTGAGAAAATTAGTTTAAGTTAATATTAATTAGAGTGTAATAATGTGTGGATCAATAAAATGTATTCAATATATATGATTAATAATTTTTTATTCACCCCTCTCCATTACATTTTATAAACTTACTTCAATACAACTATTAGACATTTTTAGGCTGATGCTTTATCGCAAAATTCAAATCTATCAAACTCCCCGCCGAGATAGTGGAGCTGTAGGCGTTTCTCGGCAATTGCATCACTCATGGCGGCCAGTTGGTCGAGGTTCTGCTCGAGAACTTTGGCGATTCTCTTGGGAAGAAATACCGTAAATTTCCACTCTATCGCCACCAGGATGCTCGAGCCGAATTTGGATTTGACGCTTTTGATACCCGTCACATCGTACTTCTTGTTCACCTCCAGCTCCGACATCTTTTTTGTTGGTAAAAAGTCGCTCAGGCAGCCGGCATGATTGATTCCACCGAAATCCATTGCTTCAGACTGAAAAAAAACAATAATGAACATATTGTTTCGATAATATCAAATTCAAGAGAAAAGCAGTGAAAGTCTACCTTTTCCGAAAAGAACTCGCATTTGTTGAAAGAGCCGCCAAGATAGTTCAACTGGAGATCCCTCTGTTTCGCCGCATCACTCATCATCGTCAACTGAGCAGGATTCGCCTCCAGATACTTTGCAATCCTGTTTGGCAGGAAAACGGTGAATTCGTCATCGATGGTTGCCAAGATCCCTGCTCCGAATTTTGTGCTCATTGGTTTGAGAGCTGTAATGCTATACTTCTTGCCGATCTCGAGTTCGGCCATCTTTTTAGTCGTCGGATAGTCATCCAGACGAGTGGTTTGGTTAAGCATCGTTAAATCCATTGTCTGTCGAAAAAATAAAAGTATGAAATTTCATTTAACACAAAAATAAATCAGCATAATCAATGATATATGAATTCATGAACCTTTTGCTGAAGATCTGCAGCGTCCCCAAGTGCTTCAGAGAAATCGCAACGTTGATATACTAGGCCCGTAGAACTTTTCAGTGGAGATTCTTAGCGTGTAGCTCTGGAGAAATCGTTGGATCAGAGACACAGCGCTGATGCACTCGACTCGAAGTCAGAAAACTTGTGTGATGGTTGCTCGAGGGAGCTCCCGATTTTATACATCGCGGATCGGGGGTGTGGGGGTGAGAAAATATCACCTCCCTTTGACTCAAGCCGCGTGCAGGTGTGACTTGAGGTTGTTAATTGGAAAAATCCTTTGATATCACCGTGGGAAATCAGAGACAAAACCTTTGATCCCCGCCGCATGTGTGGGGGAAAAAAATTCTCAAAACCTTTGATCTTTGCCGCCGCCCGCGTGGGAAAAAAATTCTTGGAAACAAAACCTTTGATCTTTACCGCCGCCCGCGTGGGAAATACATTTTCCTCAAAAAATTCTTGGAAACAGAACCTTTGATCTTTGCCGCCGCCCGCGTGGGAAAAAAATTCTTGGAAACAAAACCTTTGATCTTTACCGCCGCCCGCGTGGGAAATACATTTTCCTCAAAAAATTCTTGGAAACAGAACCTTTGATCTTTGCCGCCGCCCGCGTGGGAAAAAAATTCTTGGAAACAAAACCTTTGATCTTTGCCGCCGCCCGCGTGGGAAATAAATTTTCCTGAAAAAATCTTGGAAACAATACCTCTGATCTTAGCCGCCCGCGTGGGAAATAAATTATCCAAAAGATCCGGGCAAAAGCAGGCGCCCTCTACGGGGGTGGGACCCGGCACCATCTAGCGGTGAAACAGGCAGCCTCTACAGGGTAAAGTAGGCGCCCCAGTGAAACAGACGCCATACAATTAGGGGCGCCATCTGGGGAATGAACAAGGCGCCATCTCTCAGGGAAAATTAGGGACGCCATCTGTCGGGAACCATCGGTCGGTAACTGGGATGCTCCGAGGGTAACCCACTATAATAGGGACGCTATCTGTCGGTAAATAGAACGAACCATCGGCCGGTAACAGGGATGCTCCGGGGCCACTGTCGGTAAATAGAACCATCGGTCGGTAACAGTGGGGCAACTTACCCACGGTCGGTAAGTAGCACGGATGCGAACCCTCGGTCGGTAACATGTCGGTAACAGGGATCTTGCGTTAGAACCGCCACATCCCTTCTACTTATCACAAACTTTTTTTTTCAGAACATATTTTTTTTTATAGATATTTAATTAGGAATAATATAACGTATAAGTTTTCAAGTAAATGTGGTATCACAAACTTTTTTTTTCAGAACATATTTTTTTTTTATAGATATTTAATTAGGAATAATATAACTGTATAAGTTTTCAAGTAAATGTAGTATCACAAACTTTTTTTTTCAGAACATATTTTTTTTATAGATATTTAATTAGGAACAATATAACCATAGTTTTCACGTAAATGTAGTACCACAAACTTTTTTCTTTTTCAGAACATTAAATTATTCCAATTCAGCAAATAGGAACTGTAACCAGCTCGCTCGAACCCTCGTCGTTTTTTTTCCCCAATCATCTCTCTGATCATTTATCTTATAAAATATATAATCAAAACGAAAACAAAACAAATCCTATCTAGTATCATTCGGAATATAGTAGGGGCTGTATAAAGCGCAGTTACTACCTCCGTGTTACAGTTACTATCCCCCTATCTAAACCCGTATAATCTCATTAAATATCAACTTTCGTAGTGACGATAGGTACTTTTATTTTCAGCTTTTTCATCCATCCAGACCACTCGCTTGGTCGTAGCCGTCCCCCTCTGAATCAGACTCCAAGTTTTTCCTGTTCTGCTTCCCATCCCAATCTTTGGCATTTCCAAGGACGCTCCCTAAGACGCTGGAAAAACTAGACTCCGAAATGAATTTGCCACCTTTGTCCCGGTGTGTATCTGCGAGAACACCTGCAGGAAAAGATTCAGAGGTTACCTTCTTATTACCTTCTTATTCGGCATAATCGTTTCAATTTTCCTCCAATCTTTACCAACCTAGCAAGCAGTCGAAAAATGCAGTTTCTTTCATCAAGAATTTTCCTGGCATCTTTTTTATTGCAGTGTATTTTAAAGCCAATTTACGTGTCAGGTATTTCTTCAAAATGTGACACACAGTTCTGCTGGCTACGAGATCCTTGTCGAAAAATTTAACTAAAGATTTCATCTGGAAGAAATAGAAATATTACAGTTCATTCATCTGTCACCTGTTAGAAGACTGAAATCATATCAAACAAAGTAAATAGATAATCCCAACCTACAAAGTCTTTTCGAAAGTCGTCATCGCTCAGCAAATTTGTATTGAATTCATCGAAATCTTCTTTTTTTGCGTATGGTAAGTCCAAATTATGTTTAGAAATGAAATTCTCCTGTATTCCATTTTCAACTTTAAATTTGTGTCGAATTTCTTCTTCTTTCCGTTGATTCGCTCTGATTTCTTCGACGTTAACTTTGATACCTTGCAAATCTTGATACATTTGCCAGAGGAGCTCAGAATCTAAAATTTGAACCAAAGCATGAACGAAACATATAAGTCAGTGTGTAGTGAAATTCAGGATCAAGAAAATCGTCTACACTGTTCATATAATTACCAGAAGTAAATTCATCCCTGGGTTTCAGTTCTCGGCTTTTATTGCTTTTTTTGTTTGAATTTGTAGAATTAGATCTGCTGTGAGATTTAGGGTCACCCTGTCGAGGATTAGGTGGATCTTCCGGTCGGCTTGGTTTTGAGCTTTTGTCATTGCCTGCCAAAACTAATCTATATTATTATTATTATTATTAATGTCCATGACAATATTGGACAAGTGGGGGGAATACAAAGTTGAGAAAGATGTACAGACAAACACGACACACAAGATTGCACAAATTAAGTCAAAACAATAAAAAGCAAAGTAAGCCAAGAAGAAAAAAGTGAAAAAATAATAACGAAATCATACTAATAATGATAATAGTGGTGATGGTAAAGAAAAGAAAAATAATCATAATTACTACATCACAACAATAATGATAGCGGATAAGCGCGATAATCATGATAATACCAATAACAATAGTAATAATAATAAAAATAAAAATAAGAATACAAATAAAAGTAAAAATAAAATCAAGACCTATGATGAACATACTTGAATACAGAAGAAAAACAAGCAAATCCAAGTAAGATAAAATAAAATAAAATAAGCTAGACTCCTAGGACGACTATTCAAGACCTGCCACGACGCGCAAGCTCAGTACCGAAAAGGAACTGACGAAGACCGGTTTTGAAGCTCGAGAAAGTAGGAGCTTCTCTCAAGCCGTTAGGCAGGGAGTTCCAGAAATTCAGCCCCGCCACCGCAAAGGACCTGCGATACGCCTCGGTGGAAAAACGCGGCAACAGAAATTCGCTACGGACCAGCCTGGCCGACCCGTAGGGCACACGCTCACGATCAACGAAGAGTTCTCTGAGGTACGAAGGCTTACCCGTACGAAAAATCATGTAGAGCAAGGATCCGAGAAAGTAAAGCCTACGGTCACTGACAGTAAGCCAGCCTAGTTCACGCCGGTATGGTGTAATATGCTCGTCTCGAGATGCACCGCAGACAAAACGCACACAAACATTTAAGAGACGCTGCAGTCGGAGATTCCCAGCCACGGAGAGGTCATTGTAAGCTACACAGCAGTAGTCGAAAAAGGGGAAAATTAGGGAAGTAACAAGCATCTTTCGCAGAGGAAGAGAGAGCATTGAGCGAGATGGAGAAAGCTGGCGAAGAACACTATGAACTTTATTGCACACGGCATCGATCTGCGACGACCAGGTCAGCTTGCAGTCCAATAATAACCCCAGGTCTCGCACTACTTGAGAGCTAGCTAAAGGTACCCCTCGAAGGGTGACCGCAGGAAGACCCAGCGTGTCTAACCTTGCTAAAAGAGGAGCACTGCCCAAAGAAATAAAGTGGGTCTTACCAACATTAAGCTTCAGCTCATTAGCAGAGGACCAGCCCGAGACAGCGTCAATATCCTCATTCAGCTCACCAGAGAATCTACGACAGCCTGATAAGGCGCGTAGTACGTTACATGACAGGCCCTGATTTTCAGGCCCGATCATCGATTCCTGAACAGGACCTGACTCCCGGATCCCATCAAAATCTTCAGATTTATTTTTGAGGACGCTGGAGCAACGCCTGAGCAGGACCCGATCTACCGGCCGTTATCAAGACCTCAAGGGCTAATTTCCACGACCGATGATCGATTCCTGACCTGGACCTGATCTCTGGACCACATCAAAATCTTCAGATTTGTTTTCGAGGATACTCGGTCAATGCCTGATCAGGACTCGATCTGCAAGCCCTTGGGCAGACCTCAAGATCAGATTTTCAGGACGGACGATCGATTCCTGACCTGGACCTGATCTCTGGACCACATCGAAATCTTCAGATTTGTTTTCGAGGATACTCGATCAATGCCTGATCAGGACTCGATCTGCAAGCCCTTGGGCAGACCTCAAGATCAGATTTTCAGGACGGACGATCGATGGCTGACCTGGACCTGATCTCTGGACCACATCGAAATCTTCAGATTTGTTTTCGAGGATACTCGATCAATGCCTGATCAGGACTCGATCTGCAAGCCCTTGGGCAGACCTCAAGATCAGATTTTCAGGACGGACGATCGATGGCTGACCTGGACCTGATCTCTGGACCACATCGAAATCTTCAGATTTGTTTTCGAGGATACTCGATCAATGCCTGATCAGGACTCGATCTGCAAGCCCTTGGGCAGACCTCAAGATCAGATTTTCAGGACGAACGATCGATTCGTGACCTGGACCTGATCTCTGGACCACATCGAAATCTTCAGATTTGTTTTCGAGGATACTCGATCAATGCCTGATCAGGACTCGATCTGCAAGCCCTTGGGCAGACCTCAGGATCAGATTTTCAGGACGGACGATCGATGGCTGACCTGGACCTGATCCGTTTGTTTTATCAGAATCTCAGCAGTGCGTTTTTAGGGACGATTTGTCAATACCGCATCAGGTTCTGATCGGGTGATGGTAGGGAAATCTTATTATGGAAGCCACAATTTATACCCATTGGGGCCCTAATGTTACTTCGGGCATCCCGAAGAAATTTCCACACGGGTACCGCGCCATAGTTTTTGATCTCCAGGTCTATCGCGCCATAGTTCTGGATGTCCAGGTCTACCGCGCCATAGTTTTTGGTCTCCAGGTCTACCGCGCCATAGTTTTTGGTCTCCAGGTCTATCGCGCCATAGTTCTGGATGTCCGTCGTCCAGGTTGATCGCACCGTAGTTCCCGGCGTCTCGGTCTACCGCGTCGTAGTTTCCGTCATTCAGGTTGTTCACGTTGTTCAGGTCTACCGCGTCGTAGTTTTCGTCGTCCAGGTTGTTCGCGTCGTAGTTTCCGTCATTCAGGTTGATCGCGTCGTAGTTTCCGTCGTCCAGGTTGTTCGCGTCGTAGTTTCCGTCGTCCAGGTTATCCGCATTGTAGTTTGCGGTGTCCAGGTCTACCGCGTCGTAGTTTCCGTGGTCCAGGTTGATCGCGTCGTAGTTTCCGTCGTCCAGGTTGATCGCGTCGTAGTTTCCGTCGTCCAGGTTGTTCGTTTCGTAGTTTCCGTCGTCCAGGCTAGTCGCGTTGTAGTTTGTGGTGTCCAGGTCTACCGCGTCGTAGTTTCCGTCGTCCAGGTTATTCGCGTTGTAGTTTGTGGTGTCTAGGTCTACCGCGTCGTAGTTTCCATCGTCCAGGTTATTCGCGTTGTAGTTTGTGGTGTCTAGGTCTACCGCGTCGTAGTTTTCGTCGTCCAGGTTGTTCGCAAGAAGGGTTAGAAATGGTTAGAATAGCCACTGACGGCTAGAAAAAGTTAGGCCAGTCATTCCTAGGAAAAATGAGTGTCCCAAGAAGGGTTAGAAATGGTTAGAATAGCCACTGACGGCTAGAAAAAGTTAGGCCAGCCATTCCTAGGAAAAATGAGTGTCCCAAGAAGGGTTAGAAATGGGTAAAACAGCCACTGACGGTTAGAAAAACTTAGACCAGCCATTCCTAGGAAAAATGAGTGTCCCAAGAAGGGTTAGAAATGGGTAGAACAGCTACTGACGGTTAGAAAAAGTTAGGCCAGCCATTCCTAGGAAAAATGAGTGTCCCAAGAAGGGTTGGAAATGGGTAGAACAGCTACTGACGGTTAGAAAAAGTTAGGCCAGCCATTCCTAGGAAAAATGAGTGTCCCAAGAAGGGTTAGAAATGGGTAGAACAGCTACTGACGGTTAGAAAAAGTTAGGCCAGCCATTCCTAGGAAAAATGAGTGTCCCAAGAAGGGTTAGAAATGGGTAGAACAGCCACTGACGGTTAGAAAAAGTTAGGCCAGCCATTCCTAGGAAAAGTGAGGCGCGTAGCGCCGAGCGGGGTTGCCGCGCGAGGCGCGGAGGGGCGGAGCCCCTAGTTTATAATAATATCGAAAAACGTCGGTAAAGTAACAAAACATCGGAATTTGTAGTGGGCATGCCTAATTGTTTATAATATCATCGGAAAATTTCGGTAAAGCAACAGTTCCGTCCCGGTCCGATCCCTAGGCCCGACTGCCTGGTTTTTCCTCTCCCCCGGGCCTGTACCCCGTCCAACCCGCTCGGTTCACCCGGCGCTGAGTTTCCCCCTCCCTCTCCTCGGCTGCCGGCCTGCCCGTTCCTTACCTTACTACGTCACACGGCTTGGTCTAAATTCTCTGGACATCCGAACGGGACATCCGACCACGTACTTTAATATTGTGTATGATTATTTTTCACTCATTGCCGTTATATCATGCGTCACGTGGTGAATTTCCACTTTATCATGATATGTACACATATTTTATTTTCAGCAACCGAATCACAAATATCTGCCGAATTCAAGGGTAAGTGACACTCATTCGAAAAATACGTCAAGCCTAGCTTGATTTTCATCCAGCTGTTGTTAGAACTAAGTGAGAGTCGAAGACGAGTTGATCCTAACCTCTGTATTCCAATTTCAGCTTTACTTAACCCAGGAGAATCCAAAGTCAGAACCCATTGGGCAAGTACTGGAGGGAAAGCCGGAGGTGAGTTGAAGACGATTGTGCCCATCTAGAATATCGCGCATCGAGCACTGGAAAATTGTCTAAATTATTGAGGTATCTTTCAAGTTCCAGCTCCCAGCACTGACATCAGAGCTACTGTGACCAAAATGAATAGTTTACTCGACGCAGTACAGATCGACATCGATGCGATTTTGAATGCTACTTTCAAGTATGCCGAAAGTAAGTTGAAAACAATCGTCCCATATGTTAGAAATATAATTGTTATACTGAGATCTATCGTTTACTACAAACCAAATTCCAATTAGGCTTTCATAAATTGATCTATTTCCTTAGCCTCCAGTTAGGCAAACGTATTTGATACTCAACATTCGAGCCCTGATTTCAATTGCACCACCAGTTTAGTACTACTGAACTACGATCTTATTGTGACTTTTTATACTATTCCATACATCAACTAAAATATGATGATTTCTTAAATTATACTTTCAATGTGTTCTGGTAATTGCCATTGAATCGTGATGTCACTTTCTCAGATAAGAGATCTGGATAATCATAAATCCCATGCCAGTCCAACTGAACCGAAGCAGTGGAAGAGACTATTGGTGAGTGTCATCGACAGTATCACCTGATACGAAGATGCTGAATATATTAATCTACGAATTTTGGTGAATCAATTCGCAGGCCACTTCTTAGCAGCTATCGCGAAGCGGAATATTCGGAACCGCTTGTGCTAATCTGTAGAACTTTTTGTGGAAGAACGGAAATCATTTGCTGTACGAGAGACTACCACTTTCTTCTAGTACGTCTTCCAATTGATTACTGAATATTTATATACCAGTGACATTAATTCATAGCTGCATAAGATTGTGAGCAATAAAAATCAATTTCGAAAATATTCATTCGCTGTGTCGTATAAATTTTCCATTTCCCAACACAGATTCCTAATACAAAAGAATACAATTCAGAGTCCCTTATAAAAACGATTACTTTTTCCTTCCGAGTCACGTGACATGTGAAAAGGTTTTTTTTTTTGCAACACCTGCATGAAAAGTTTGATTCCGTTCGGACCGCTAAACCGATTTGGATGAAATTTGCAAGGCATACTGTTATTATTCCGAGGCTGTGCCAATAAAGTTTTCAACGAGGGGCTATTATATATATATTCACTTGGGAAGTCTTATTTACACTCGTCTCGGAAGGCTCTGGAAGTCTTTGGAAGTCTTTGGAAGTCGGAAGTCACCTGTACACCCAAAATTGGAGTGAATAGCCCCTCGGTTTTCAAACGTCGCTCGCTAACCATGTTTCAATACAAAATACCGTGAGGAATATTACGATACAGATAATTAGTCACTGATTATCCGAATCCGAAAATAGTGATTCAAAAACCGGAAGACGTTCAGAATGATATCCAAACGAGAAGAGTCGGTGGCTCCCCCGCACAGTGGCGCATTTTCACGAATTCGTGGCCATTAATCAGGGGATTATCGGAACTTTGCCAAATTTGGTATACTAACGTTTTTGGGGTCGCTGATTACGAATCCGAAATCAAAATTTCAAAAAACAAAATGGCGGCTCCAATATGGCCGGTTGGATCAAGAATTTTCCAATAAATTCGATCGAAATTCTACTACTTTATGTTTTTGGGGTCGCTGATTACGAATCCAATATCTAAACTCAAAAAAAAAATAAAAAAAAATAGCGGCTGCTATGATACATTAAAAATATATTGGGAAATTCATGAAAAAGCAATTGTCCCCTAGTGATATGGTGAATAAAGTATTTATTTCAAAAAATTACAAAATATATTTTAATCCGAATCCGGATAAAGATTTTGTTGAGCCTCAGGCGTATTCGTTCCAGCTAGTAGCGCAATAGCTTCTGGGGACATCTGTTTATATTTCTTTGGCGGTAGTTGCCTGAGGTTTGTGATGAATGGGTCAGATGACACTAGCAGCCAATTCAAAACATCCTGCATGGTATTTTCACGCGATGATTTACGAGAAAATCCGTCTCGAAATTTCTTAACATCCTTATTTCTGGCTTCCTGAGCCTCCTCTGATAATTTTCCAATAGGTAAAAGAGCCGAAGCTATTATCAAAGGACCATGGATTAATATTTTGTGCACGGTTGTTGGCATGTAATACCATGAATAATCACGCACGTACAGTCTCGCAGTTTCCAAAGCATATTCTTTAAAGTTGTCGACGTTGATTTCGTACCCACTCGAGATAACTTGTAGAATAACATGAAATCTTCTTATAAGATCTTCGTCGTAGGGTCAAGCAGCTGCAGCTCAGGTAGGCGATCTACTGGCCCAGCTCGGCTAACCACGCGCCTGCGCCCGCGCCGAACGAGCGCTGGGGGCCTTCTCGGATCACGCGTAAGCTCACAAAAATCGCTCTGGACCACGCCGCGCACGTTTGCGTACTTTTATATACACGCCGTTCGAAAGGTGAGATTCTAAGCTACGATTTAAGACAAAAACCAACGTGTGATCGCTTGTGAGTGGATACTAAAAGTCTATGCAAAGTCAATATTTACTTCGGAACAAAGGAACTTTACACGACTATCGTTAAACTACGATAACATGAACAACCAATAATGTTTTTTAATTGTTAAGTAGGCAAAATTTTCTACATACCTTGAGGAAGGGCATCCATTTTGCAGAAATTGATTATCACTTTGTATAACAACTCTATAAATGTTCAAACTTGCGGTTAATAACAGAGCGCGGCTGACGTGTACGACCGTCACCGCCAAAGGTCGACTTTGAACTGAAATATCTACGGGACTATGAGGAACAAAGGGTCGGGACAGTCAGGTCATGACGCAGAATTTAGTTCTTAACCAATCCCTGTGGTCGTTATACCTGCATGGGAAAATTCTTATTTTCATTTTTGGCCACGAATTCGTGAAAATGCGCCACTGTGCCCCGTGCTGCACCCCTTCCATGGTTAAGGATGTATAGGCCATACAATCTCAACCAAAAGTGAGTCTCGTCGTCAATATTAAGTACTTCGAGATGAGATAAAAATTGGAAAAAAATCAACCACAATCAAGATGATAAGAGTATTCATTTTCAATAATAATAATAATGCCCAAAAGTTATCAACAAATTCTTTAAACAAATCATTGTTTAACAAATTTCCCGGTGACGTTATTTTTTTTCATGTCAAATGAATTCGTTAATCTTTCTGAATACACATGGATTTTTTCAGAATTTTGTCACTTTTTTTAAATTTCCGTTTTCGATTTTGAAAAATGGAGAAAAAAATCTGGATTTTGGATATGTTATTGTGGAAACGATGTAGATTACAATTCCGAAGTTTCCGGAGCGTGGAACTAATAGTTTTGTAAATACAGCCTTTGGAAATTTCCGAAAACGGAAATTTAAAAAGAGTGACAAAATTCTGAAAAAATTCATGTGTATTCATAAAGATTAACGAGTTCATTTGACATGAAAAAAAAATAACGTCACCAGGAAATTTGTTAAGCAATGATTTGTTTAAACAATTTGTTGATAACTTTTGGGCATCATTATCATTATTGAAAATGAATACTCTTATCTTGATTGTGGTTGATTTTTTTCCGATTTTTATCTCATCTCGAAGTACTTAATATTGACGACGAGACTTACTTTTGGTTGAGATTGTATGGCCTATACATCCTTAACCATGGAATGGGTGCAGCACGGGGGAGCCACCGACTTTTCTCGTTTGGATATCATTCTGAACGTCTTTCGGTTTTTGAATCACTATTTTCGGATTCGGATAATCAGTGACTAATTATCTGTATCGTAATATTCCTCACGGTATTTTGTATTGAAACATGGTTAGCGAGCGACGTTTGAAAACCGAGGGGCTATTCACTCCAATTTTGGGTGTACAGGTGACTTCCGACTTCCAAAGACTTCCAAAGACTTCCAGAGCTTTCCGAGACGAGTGTAAATAAGACTTCCCAAGTGAATATATATACAATAGCCCCTCGTTGAAAACTTTATTGGCACAGCCTCGGAATAATAACAGTATGCCTTGCACATTTCATCCAAATCGGTTTAGCGGTCCGAACGGAATCAAACTTTTCATGCAGGTGTTGCAAAAAAAAAAACCTTTTCACATGTCACGTGACTCGGAAGGAAAAAGTAATCGTTTTTATAAGGGACTCTGAATTTTATTCTTTTTGTTCGGGATTGCAGTTTTTTCTGGATTGGGATGCAATGAGCAGGGAATAATATTCACGATTTTGTACGCATCGAAAGTGTATATTTTGCAAAGGTCGATGCTTACTGTACAGAGTTTCAAAACAGAGTCCCGACTAGAAATTCAATCAGGGGCGAAGCAGGCGGGAGTAAGGCCCTGATAGGAGCCTGATGTAACGCAAGGTTCCACATGGGCCTGATCAGGCTCAGGTATTTAGTAGTACTGCCTGATCAGGTCCATGTGGAACCTTGCGTTACACAGGCATGCCTGACTTAATTTCTAGTCGGGGTGGCTCTAGCAGAAGGCTAGTCCTTTGAAAGGCTTAATATTTTCGTATTATTGTAGGTTTCAGTCCTCTAGTTCGACTTATCATAGGCGTAAGTCGGAACATTCCGCCCACCTCGTTTGGTTAAACGACCGGCTGCCTAGGCTTGACGGAATGACCACAGGAAGGTTAGTAATATGTGTACGGTAAGGAGTGTAAGGTAGGGGTTTCACAAGGAGAGTAGGGACCTTCGATGTCACGGATCGGGTTCCCGTTTCACGTGGTGAAAGTTTAAGACCTCCGAATTAACGTGGTTTTTGATTTTTGATCTAATACGCCTTGGTTGCTGAGATATCGCGATTTGAAATTTAGAGATTTTCGGGCGGAGTGGGGCTCGCGCGTCTACTCCGTTGAGCGTGCACACTGGAACCAAGAGCTGGCGTGGCTGGGGCGGTAAGACGACGGACTAGAACGCTGAAGGTTCGCGGTTCGCGTCCCCGCACATTTTTTTTTTTTCAATTTATTTTCCATATATCTTTTCAATCTCTCATAAGACTTTGCATGCATCAGTGACGTCTTCTTTCGAATGAATGAACTCGTAATTATCGATTTCACTCTCCTGAAGAGATGGATTCCCGGCTCCCGAAGTACTTGGACGGTCTTCCATAATTTCACCAAAAATATTTTCACAGTGAATACGTCTTGCTTCGTCGAGAATTGCAGCGAAACTGATGGCATAGAACACACATTCAGGCCCTATATAGCACTATATGGATTACCTGACCGAAAACCGGTCTTTACCTGTGACGGAACAATGAAAAATATCCCTTCGGCCAAACCTTGTGAAGACATAAATACCTGGAATATTGCATGACCCGGCCCACCTGCAGGGTTTCCCATAACACATGAATACCTGGAATATTGCATACCCCGACCCACCTGTAGAATTTCCCGTAACACATGAATACCTGGGATATTGCATGCCCTGACCCACCTGCAGGATTTTCTATAACACATGAATACCTGGAATCTTGCATGACCTGGCCCACCTGCAGGGTTTCCCATAACACATGAATACCTGGAATATTGCATACCCCGACCCACCTGTAGAATTTCCCGTAACGCATGAATACCTGGGATATTGCATGCCCTGACCCACCTGCAGGATTTTCTATAACACATAAATACCCGGAATATGTACTCTGATTTTTCTATGAAACAAAAAGGACCTATAAACACTACTGGCTTGCGCATGCAAAGTCTTATGAGAGATTGAAAAGATATATGGAAAATAAATTGAAAAAAAAAATAAATAAATAAAATGTGCGGGGACGCGAACCGCGAACCTTCAGCGTTCTAGTCCGTCGTCTTACCGCCCCAGCCACGCCAGCTCTTGGTTCCAGTGTGCACGCTCAACGGAGTAGACGCGCGAGCCCCACTCCGCCCGAAAATCTCTAAATTTCAAATCGCGATATCTCAGCAACCAAGGCGTATTAGATCAAAAATCAAAAACCACGTTAATTCGGAGGTCTTAAACTTTCACCACGTGAAACGGGAACCCGATCCGTGACATCGAAGGTCCCTACTCTCCTTGTCAGTCCGTTGTGGTGGACTGATGGAGCAGGACGAGTTTTACCACCGGTCGCTTCAGAGTCGTCGTTGCTGTGCGTAGGGTTACGACTCGTACCAGTCCGTCGTCGCCGGGGTGTAGTTCCGTCACTCTGGCTAGGGGCCACTTCGCAGGGAACGTGGTCTCGCTTCTGATGAGGACGAGATCCCCTAGAGCGACAGGGTGTGTCTCGTTAGGCCACTTCTGTCGTCGCTGGAGGTGCTGCAAGTATTCAGCAGCCCAACGATCCCAAAAGCTTTGCACCATCTGAGTTAGGCGTAGCCAGCGTCTCAGCGGGGGTACCTTTTCGTCCGTGACTCTAGCTTCTGGAATCAGAAAGGATACGCTTCCAATAAGGAAATGCGCTGGAGTCAGCGGCTGCAGATCGAGGCAATCGCTCAAGGGTACAAGCGGGCGAGAATTCAGACAGGCTTCGATCTGACAGAGTAGCGTTGAGGTTTCCTCAAAGGTGAGGCTTTGGTCACCAAGTATCCTTCGTAGGTGATACTTCGTGGATTTAACCGCAGCTTCCCATATACCGCCAAAGTGCGGGGCAGCTGGTGGGTTGAAATGCCACGATGTGCCATCGCACAGTGGTCAATTATTGCTAAAACGTGGACATAACTCAGGGAATCGATATAATTTTCTGAAAATTGGGGTCCTTATATTTTCGGGTACACTGATTACGAATCTGAAGTTAAAATTTTCGAAAACAAAATGGCGAACTCAATATGGCGGCGAGGATAACCAAAAACTTATCCGATTCGGCTGAAAATCGGTATCTCCATGTTATCGAGGTCGCTGATCACGAATCTGAAGTTAAAATTTTCGAAAACAAAATGGCGGACTCAATATGGCGGCGAGGATAACCAAAAACTTATCCGATTCGCCTGAAAATCGATACCCAGAAGGTTTTCAAATCCCTGATTACGAATCGAACCCGAAATACTTGGTTCTGAACTGCTGTAACCAGTATGAAACCCTTAATTAAAAAACCATGTGTTTGAAGAAATCGATCGGGTCGAGTCAAGAAAGAAAAAGACGAAACTTTTCTTTATTTTTGTTTTTTGACGTTTCGGCGATGGTTGTCGCCCTCTTCAGAAAAAAAACTGTTTATTGAAAAAAAGAAAAGAAATAATATAGAAAATCTATAAACGTGTGACAACGAGATGCACTAATGATATAAATTGTTAATTGTAACTAATTAAAACTAATTAATTATGACTAATAGATAATTACCAAGTAGAGGTGCCAAAATCACATATCCGTTACATAACAGCAAGGTCGCAAAATAGGGTAGTGGTCATTGTTACAGGAACAAACTAAAAACTTTTTTTCTCTTTGTTTTAAAACAACGCCAAGCCATAACAGGGACTTGGATGAGTCAGTCACAGAAATAAAACGTAGTTAAAAACAATCGGTTGGTCAAAAATTAAAATTGTGACGTCCCGTACAGGTCCGTATTAAGGAACACGCATCTATTAGTGAGAAAATTCGCATTAAAGAAAAGTCTCTTAATTGCGTTGTAGAACCCGAAGAACATTCTGTGATTTCGGAACACGAGTCAAATTCTAAACATTCGTTCGACTGGGACAGAGTAAAAATCCTAGACAAAGAGACCAAACTAGGTAAGAGACTTACATCTGAGATGATTCATATCCATCTGCAATCTCACTCTCTCAATAAACAAGAGGATACCAAGAGGCTCCATGCCCCGTATGGCCTTCTACTCCATAGATTGCGCTCTAAGAGTTTATCTTAATCATATTGGCAATGTATAGTGTCTAAGTTACTGTATTGTATTAGTCTATTGTATTATCGTCCTGACTAGCACACCCTCACTCTCGCAATCGCTCGGCTGACTCTCAGTGCCAAGGAAAATTGAAACCGGTAACGGTTCTATACGGGACGTCACAATTTTAATTTTCGACCAACCGATTGTTTTTAACTACGTTTTATTTCTGTGACTGACTCATCCAAGTCCCTGTTATGGCTTGGCGTTGTTTTAAAACAAAGAGAAAAAAAGTTTTTAGTTTGTTCCTGTAACAATGACCACTACCCTATTTTGCGACCTTGCTGTTATGTAACGGATATGTGATTTTGGCACCTCTACTTGGTAATTATCTATTAGTCATAATTAATTAGTTTTAATTAGTTACAATTAACAATTTATATCATTAGTGCATCTCGTTGTCACACGTTTATAGATTTTCTATATTATTTCTTTTCTTTTTTTCAATAAACAGTTTTTTTTCTGAAGAGGGCGACAACCATCGCCGAAACGTCAAAAAACAAAAATAAAGAAAAGTTTCGTCTTTTTCTTTCTTGACTCGACCCGATCGATTTCTTCAAACACATGATTCAAAATGCCGAGTGATAGAGTCGCACCTGTTAATCTTAATTAAAAAAGATATGCAAGAAAATCAGCACAGATGGCTTTTTAGTGGGTTTATGAATTATTTTATTCAAAATGATGTGATTTTCTTTCACATTTAGGTAATGTATCAATAATTTGATATAAAATTTCAGAAATAATTCAATAACCAACCGACTGATCCAACATGCAGGAATCTTTTCAACCGAATATACACAGACAATATTCAAAATCATGAATAAATATGGTTATATTTATTGAAGTATGTGCTCCGGACAGAATAAAGCGATTTTCGGTTATTTACGAGCACAATTGAGTACATAACGTTCGATAATGAACAAGGTCGCAGATAGTCGCAGCTTAATTTTGTTTCACACCCTTCCTGACAGTCTAGTTGACAATTTAAAACGTTACAGAAAGTATAACCTCGTATAACTTTTTTTGTATGACTAGTCATACACAATATTAAAGTACGTGGTCGGATGTCCCGTTCGGATGTCCAGAGAATTTAGACCAAGCCGTGTGACGTAGTAAGGTAAGGAACGGGCAGGCCGGCAGCCGAGGAGAGGGAGGGGGAAACTCAGCGCCGGGTGAACCGAGCGGGTTGGACGGGGTACAGGCCCGGGGGAGAGGAAAAACCAGGCAGTCGGGCCTAGGGATCGGACCGGGACGGAACTGTTGCTTTACCGAAATTTTCCGATGATATTATAAACAATTAGGCATGCCCACTACAAATTCCGATGTTTTGTTACTTTACCGACGTTTTTCGATATTATTATAAACTAGGGGCTCCGCCCCTCCGCGCTTCGCGCGGCAACCCCGCTCGGCGCTACGCGCCTCACTTTTCCTAGGAATGGCTGGCCTAACTTTTTCTAACCGTCAGTGGCTGTTCTACCCATTTCTAACCCTTCTTGGGACACTCATTTTTCCTAGGAATGGCTGGCCTAACTTTTTCTAACCGTCAGTGGCTGTTCTACCCATTTCTAACCCTTCTTGGGACACTCATTTTTCCTAGGAATGGCTGGCCTAACTTTTTCTAACCGTCAGTAGCTGTTCTACCCATTTCCAACCCTTCTTGGGACACTCATTTTTCCTAGGAATGGCTGGCCTAACTTTTTCTAACCGTCAGTAGCTGTTCTACCCATTTCTAACCCTTCTTGGGACACTCCTTTTTCCTAGGAATGGCTGGCCTAACTTTTTCTAACCGTCAGTAGCTGTTCTACCCATTTCTAACCCTTCTTGGGACACTCATTTTTCCTAGGAATGGCTGGTCTAACTTTTTCTAACCGTCAGTGGCTGTTCTACCCATTTCTAACCCTTCTTGGGACACTCATTTTTCCTAGGAATGGCTGGCCTAACTTTTTCTAGCCGTCAGTGGCTATTCTAACCATTTCTAACCCTTCTTGCGAACAACATGGACGACGAAAACTACGACGCGGTAGACCTAGACACCACAAACTACAACGCGAATAACCTGGACGATGGAAACTACGACGCGGTAGACCTAGACACCACAAACTACAACGCGAATAACCTGGACGACGGAAACTACGACGCGGTAGACCTGGACACCACAAACTACAACGCGACTAGCCTGGACGACGGAAACTACGAAACGAACAACCTGGACGACGGAAACTACGACGCGATCAACCTGGACCACGGAAACTACGACGCGATCAACCTGGACCACGGAAACTACGACGCGGTAGACCTGGACACCGCAAACTACAATGCGGATAACCTGGACGACGGAAACTACGACGCGAACAACCTGGACGACGGAAACTACGACGCGATCAACCTGAATGACGGAAACTACGACGCGAACAACCTGGACGACGAAAACTACGACGCGGTAGACCTGAACAACGTGAACAACCTGAATGACGGAAACTACGACGCGGTAGACCGAGACGCCGGGAACTACGGTGCGATCAACCTGGACGACGGACATCCAGAACTATGGCGCGATAGACCTGGAGACCAAAAACTATGGCGCGGTAGACCTGGAGACCAAAAACTATGGCGCGGTAGACCTGGACATCCAGAACTATGGCGCGATAGACCTGGAGATCAAAAACTATGGCGCGGTACCCGTGTGGAAATTTCTTCGGGATGCCCGAAGTAACATTAGGGCCCCAATGGGTATAAATTGTGGCTTCCATAATAAGATTTCCCTACCATCACCCGATCAGAACCTGATGCGGTATTGACAAATCGTCCCTAAAAACGCACTGCTGAGATTCTGATAAAACAAACGGATCAGGTCCAGGTCAGCCATCGATCGTCCGTCCTGAAAATCTGATCCTGAGGTCTGCCCAAGGGCTTGCAGATCGAGTCCTGATCAGGCATTGATCGAGTATCCTCGAAAACAAATCTGAAGATTTCGATGTGGTCCAGAGATCAGGTCCAGGTCAGGAATCGATCGTCCGTCCTGAAAATCTGATCTTGAGGTCTGCCCAAGGGCTTGCAGATCGAGTCCTGATCAGGCATTGATCGAGTATCCTCGAAAACAAATCTGAAGATTTCGATGTGGTCCAGAGATCAGGTCCAGGTCAGCCATCGATCGTCCGTCCTGAAAATCTGATCTTGAGGTCTGCCCAAGGGCTTGCAGATCGAGTCCTGATCAGGCATTGATCGAGTATCCTCGAAAACAAATCTGAAGATTTCGATGTGGTCCAGAGATCAGGTCCAGGTCAGCCATCGATCGTCCGTCCTGAAAATCTGATCTTGAGGTCTGCCCAAGGGCTTGCAGATCGAGTCCTGATCAGGCATTGATCGAGTATCCTCGAAAACAAATCTGAAGATTTCGATGTGGTCCAGAGATCAGGTCCAGGTCAGCCATCGATCGTCCGTCCTGAAAATCTGATCTTGAGGTCTGCCCAAGGGCTTGCAGATCGAGTCCTGATCAGGCATTGACCGAGTATCCTCGAAAACAAATCTGAAGATTTTGATGTGGTCCAGAGATCAGGTCCAGGTCAGGAATCGATCATCGGTCGTGGAAATTAGCCCTTGAGGTCTTGATAACGGCCGGTAGATCGGGTCCTGCTCAGGCGTTGCTCCAGCGTCCTCAAAAATAAATCTGAAGATTTTGATGGGATCCGGGAGTCAGGTCCTGTTCAGGAATCGATGATCGGGCCTGAAAATCAGGGCCTGTCATGTAACGTACTACGCGCCTTATCAGGCTGTCGTAGATTCTCTGGTGAGGCTGAATGAGGATATTGACGCTGTCTCGGGCTGGTCCTCTGCTAATGAGCTGAAGCTTAATGTTGGTAAGACCCACTTTATTTCTTTGGGCAGTGCTCCTCTTTTAGCAAGGTTAGACACGCTGGATCTTCCTGCGGTCACCCTTCGAGGGGTACCTTTAGCTAGCTCTCAAGTAGTGCGAGACCTGGGGTTATTATTGGACTGCAAGCTGACCTGGTCGTCGCAGATCGATGCCGTGTGCAATAAAGTTCATAGTGTTCTTCGCCAGCTTTCTCCATCTCGCTCAATGCTCTCTCTTCCTCTGCGAAAGATGCTTGTTACTTCCCTAATTTTCCCCTTTTTCGACTACTGCTGTGTAGCTTACAATGACCTCTCCGTGGCTGGGAATCTCCGACTGCAGCGTCTCTTAAATGTTTGTGTGCGTTTTGTCTGCGGTGCATCTCGAGACGAGCATATTACACCATACCGGCGTGAACTAGGCTGGCTTACTGTCAGTGACCGTAGGCTTTACTTTCTCGGATCCTTGCTCTACATGATTTTTCGTACGGGTAAGCCTTCGTACCTCAGAGAACTCTTCGTTGATCGTGAGCGTGTGCCCTACGGGTCGGCCAGGCTGGTCCGTAGCGAATTTCTGTTGCCGCGTTTTTCCACCGAGGCGTATCGCAGGTCCTTTGCGGTGGCGGGGCTGAATTTCTGGAACTCCCTGCCTAACGGCTTGAGAGAAGCTCCTACTTTCTCGAGCTTCAAAACCGGTCTTCGTCAGTTCCTTTTCGGTACTGAGCTTGCGCGTCGTGGCAGGTCTTGAATAGTCGTCCTAGGAGTCTAGCTTATTTTATTTTATTTTATCTTACTTGGATTTGCTTGTTTTTCTTCTGTATTCAAGTATGTTCATCATAGGTCTTGATTTTATTTTTACTTTTATTTGTATTCTTATTTTTATTTTTATTATTATTACTATTGTTATTGGTATTATCATGATTATCGCGCTTATCCGCTATCATTATTGTTGTGATGTAGTAATTATGATTATTTTTCTTTTCTTTACCATCACCACTATTATCATTATTAGTATGATTTCGTTATTATTTTTTCACTTTTTTCTTCTTGGCTTACTTTGCTTTTTATTGTTTTGACTTAATTTGTGCAATCTTGTGTGTCGTGTTTGTCTGTACATCTTTCTCAACTTTGTATTCCCCCCACTTGTCCAATATTGTCATGGACATTAATAATAATAAATTAAAATTAAATTAAATTTTCCTGATCAGGGCACGAAATGTTGGCCCAATCAGGGCCAGTAGTTCGAAGCGTTACATTTCTAATCAAATCCTGATGATTTTGCCCGATCGGGGCCTTAATTCAAATCGGGCGAAATATTAAGGATGTATAGGCTATACAATCTCAACCAAAAGTGAGTCTCGTCGTCAATATTGAGTACTTCGAGATGAGATAAAAATCGGAAAAAAATCAACCACAATCAAGATGATAAGAGTATTCATTTTCAATAATAATAATGCCCAAAAGTTATCAACAAATTGTTTAAACAAATCATTGTTTAACAAATTTCCTGGTGACGTTATTTTTTTTCATGTCAAATGAATTCGCTAATCTTTCCAAATACACATGAATTTTTTCAGAATTTTGTCACTTTTTTTAAATTTCCGTTTTCGATTTTGAAAAATGGAGAAAAAAAATCTGAATTTTGGATATGTTATTGTGGAAACGATGTAGATTACAATTCCGAAGTTTCCGGAGTGTGGAACTAATAGTTTTGTAAATACAGCCTCTAGAAATTTCCGAAAACGGAAATTTAAAAAAAGTGACAAAATTCTGAAAAAATTCATGTGTATTCAGAAAGATTAACGAATTCATTTGACATGAAAAAAAAAGAACGTCACCAGGAAATTTTTTGAACAATGATTTGTTTAAACAATTTGTTGATAACTTTTGGGCATTATTATTATTGAAAATGAATACTCTTATCATCTTGATTGTGGTTGATTTTTTTCCGATTTTTATCTCATCTCGAAGTACTCAATATTACTTTTGGTTGAATCCTTAAGGCCCTCATCACAGCCCGAATAGAATTTCTACACGGGTAGACCTGGACATCCAGAACTATGGCGTGATAGACCTGGAGACCAAAAACTATGGCGCGGTAGACCTGGACATCCAGAACTATGGCGCGATAGACCTGGAGACCAAAAACTATGGCGAATATAACCTGGATGCAGAAAACTTATGGCGCGATAGACCTGGAGACCAAAAACTATGGCGCGGTAGACCTGAACATCCAGAACTATGGTGCGATAGACCTGGACACCAGGAACTATGGCGCCATATACCTGGACACCAGGAACGGCGCGATAGAACGCGAATATAACCTGGATGCAGAAAACTACGCCGAAAACTCATGACCCAGATGCTGACACACAGAGATCAACAAGTGTCAGAGATCAAGCCTAGATTCTGACCGTCCATAGTTACGAGCCCATAGTTACGGGGACACGGGATTCAGACTTTCGGCCCATAGTTACGGGGACACCCATAGTTACGACTTTTTTATATATGTATAGAGAGAGACAATTGGTCATGCCCACTATAAATTCCGATGTTTCTTTACTTTACCGAGACTTTCGGATATTATTTTAAACAATTTAGTCAGTACTATGAATGCCGATGTTTCGTCACTTTACTGATATTTTTATAAACGATATTATTATAAACAATTTGACATGCCGGCTGCAAATCCCGATGTTTCGTCACTTGACTGATATTTCTCGATATTATTATAAACAATTCGACATGCCGACTATAAATCCCGATGTTTCGTTACTTGACTGATATTTTTTGGTATTATTATAAACAATTGGTCATGCCCACTACAAGTTCCGATGTTTCGTTACTTTACCGAGATTTTCCGATATTTTTAACAATTCGTCATACTGACTATGAATGCCGATGTTTCGTTACTTTACTAATATTTTTCGAAATTATTATAAACAATTCGTCATACTGACTATGAATACCGATGATTCGTTAATTTACTGATATTTTTCGACATTATTATAAACAATTCGTCATACTGACTATGAATGCCGATGTTTCGTTACTTTACTAATATTTTTCGATATTATTATAAACAATTCGTCATGCCGGCTATAAATCCCGTTGTTTTGTTACTTGACTGATATTTTGCGATATTATTATACACAATTCGTCATGCCGGCTATAAATCTCAATGGTTCGTTACTTCAAGGATATTTTCCGATATTATTATCCTACTTATAAATCCCAATGTTTCGTTACTTTACTTATACTTTCTTGGTATTATTATAAACAATTCGTCATGCGAGCTAGAAATCCCGATGTTTCGTTACTGGACTGATATTTTCCCTCGTATTTTCCGATATTATCATGAACAATTCGTCACGCGCGCTATAAATCTCGATGTCTGGTTACTTTACTGATATTTTTCGATATTATTATCCCAATTATAAATCCCAATGTTTCGTTACTTTACTTATACTTTTTCATATTATTATAAACAACTCGTAGTACAACGGTGCAATGTATAAAATACCTATGTAAGTACTGTTATGAAGAGTATGATTGCGCGGTCGTCAAAATGAAGGATGCACAGGAAGAAAATAGCGTGAGATACGACAAGGTTAAGGAATATAGATCGACGTGATATGTGTGTCCACCCGAGGCAATGCATCGGTTGTATCAATTTCCGATAAATGAGCAATCGCACGCTGTATATAAGTTAGCTGTTCACATTGAAAATGGAAATACGTCATATTCTGAAGAGGGGCGTGGGCATGTAGCTGTGGACAGAAATAAAGAATAAACGTTGCTCGCGTGGCTAATTCTCAACAAGACCGACGTGGAAACACGTAATTATTTGTCCTGCGAAATTCCGAATCATTTAATGTAATAATGTAATAATGTTTATTATGTCCATGTCGATGTTGGACAAAGGGGAATACAATAATGAGCACACATGATAAGAAGAGTACACGTAAAAGATTGTAGCGAGAGAAAGAAATAGTTTAGAGATAATAATGATAGTAAAGTAAAAATAAAACAGAAGCAAACAAGACAGATGAAGAAATAGAAAGTTAATCATTGTGTGTTTAATGAGAGGAATACGGAGTGGACGAAGCGAAAGAAATTTGTGGAACCTGTATTGAGTAGAATATATTTCGTGAGTCCCAGAAAAAAAGAGCATTATTATTTAAGATTGTTGTTATAACGTTTTCCGGGAGCACAATCATACGATGATTTGCGAACTTATGGAGGTACGATATACATATCCTTTTTTGTGGCAGCTGTAGCGCGAGAGTTAGTTACTGATGTCGAAGAATGCGACGAATGTTTGGCTGAAGCTGGATCGCGTATTAAATTGCCGAAAAATAGAAATACGGGTTGGTCGATCGAAATGAATAGAATGAAACAATCGAACGAAAGGCCTTGCAGGTGATCAATGAAATACTCATATTTCATGGATTCACGTGGCAAAATTCCAATTTACCGGACTTAAAAGAAGGTTACGTATTTACGTGTGTCACAGACATTGTCGGAGACATCACTACTATCGAACAGATGGTGAGAACATTCGTTAATAGTTCAACGAAACGTCAACGAAACGTCAACGTATTGTATATGACGCAGTTATGCGTACTGTACGTCGCGTAGGCATGAGTGCATTCATTTGGATAGTCCAGGTGGCAGTGAAAAAAGTTATTCACGTTTTTCATCGAGAAGTATGGGTTTGATAGTGCTGCCTGTAGCATGGACTGGAATCGCAGCGAATTTATCAAAAGGAGGAAGAACTGCACACTCCACTTTAAAACTACCATTACAATCAAATAAATGCGTAACGTGTAATATTAAATCGAATTCTGCACAAGGGTTGCACATTCGAGATGTGAAAGTAGGAATCTAGGAAGTATGCACTGCAGGCTGTTGACCGTATGTTAAGAGATGTATGCGAATTTAACGAACCATTCGGTGGCAAAATAGTCATAATTTCTGGGGATTTTCGGCAAACTTTACCAGTTGTGAGACGTGGGAGTAGAACACAAATTTTAGAGGCCTGTGTGACAAGAAGCAGCGTATGGAATTAATTTGTATACTTGTCATTGAAGGGCAATATTCGCATCTCTGATGGACTATGATGGACAGATTTCAAGCAATGGCTTCTGCGAGTTGGGGATGGTTTATTTGGCGATTCTATCAAACGTAACAACGAAGTTCTCAACGATTTCCTACGGAATTCTGCTCGAATGGTAAAATTGTGCGAGAAATATTTGGAGAAAGCGTCGGTCCTCAAGATACCTCAAATTATGGAAAGGTTATATTAGCTCCAACCAATGTGGATGTCATTGCCATCAACAACGAAATATTGTCAGAAAATTAAAAATGTTGGAGTAGAATAAATGAGTGTCGATACAGGCGGAGACGAAGATAATACTGATATGAATAATATTCTTTCGATAGAATTCATGAATTCATTGACACCCAATGGTCTTCCACCTAATAACCGAACGCTAAAAGTGGGTAGTATCGTTATTCAATCCTCTACCGATGTCAATTGCACAGCGTGATAGTATACACTCCCAAAATATTTGAAATACCACTGACAACCGAGCGAGCGAAGCGAGTGAGGAACAATGCTCTCTTCCGACCGAGTGAGCGAGCGAAGCGAGCGAATGAGGAACAACGACTTCTAGTGAAATATGAAGAATTGAAATAGGAAATCTCGATCGATCTAGGATAAAATTTGATCGGAATCAATTAAAACAATTCCTCGATTTCACCCTGATATCTGAAGCGAACAGTAGATCACAAAAACATTTCGCGTGTGTTCTGGCACGAAATAAAGACTATACGCGCACGACTCCGGGAGGGCAATACAGCGAGCAATACAGCGAGCGATACAGCCTGGAAGAGAGGTGCCGGTCTTTTCGGTGTTCTGTGATAATGCTGGGAATCAGGAAGTCTCAAGAACCAAGGAGGGCGTCAGGCAATGAAAAACAATGAGTTCACTGATTTTCTATATTTTCCATAACAACGGTGTACTAATAACGGTGGGAAGGAAAAGTGAACTTTCTCGGACGACGTGTCCGGAGCTACAGAGTCTAACTGGCCTAAGCGACTTACCTCTAGCAGAAGGCGAGAGGTCAGAGGGTCCGTGTGTGTCCGTGTTTTCAAAATAAATTCAATAATACCGTTCACACACGAACAGCGTGTCTAATGGCATACGGTCGTAAGCGTCAAAAAAGCGATTTTGGTGGCAAAAGGTCGTATAATTTTTTTTTCACGCCATTCGCTCTGAAAACGGCCAAAACGTATAGATCAATTGAAAGTACGAGATCGAAAAATGTAAGTGCAAAAGGTCGTAAGTTTGGCGGATACGTCGTTCTTTCATTAAAATTTTCAAGGAAAAATAAAAAACAACGTGAAGGCAAAACGTCATGAGCGCCAATTTTTAGGCACGATCGTTAAAAACGGAGTGCCTTATACATTCGCCATCGCTGAAAACGTCGGATCGAGTAAAAATTCTAAAATCATGTAGGGAGCACGTTTTGGCACCTGGGTAGTCGTTTTCGAACATTTTCAAGAGTGGTGTATGTGACCCGCCCATTTCTTGTGAACACGGTTTCAGCCAAACTGCTGAACCGATCTTGATGAAATTTGCACTGGATACTGTTTTCAGCCTGCAGATGTGCAATTTTGTTTGTGTACCCGATCCGACTTCCGGTTCAGAAATGGCGTTTGCTAACTTTGTCAATTTTGAAGATACAAAAGCGAGCTTTGGAATACAGCCTCGTGATCTCGAATCAAAATTTTGAGAATTTTTGAGGATTTTTCCGGCACCTGCGTCTCAGTGTCAAATCGTTGAAGTGGCTTGTAAACCCGCTATCTGCCACACCGCTAAACTGATTCTGATCAAATTTGCAGAGGATATTTCTTTTGCCCTGAAGATATCAGAATTTCATTTTGTATCCGATCCGACTTCCGGTTCAGAAATTGCGATTGCTAACTTTGCCAATATTGAAGATACAACAGCGAGCTTTGAAATACAGTCTTCTGATCACGAATCAAAATTTTGGGAATTTTTGAGGATTTTTCCGGCTCCTGCGTCTCGGTGTAAAATCGTTGAAGTTGCTTGTAAACACGAGCTTAGCGAAACCGCTGAACCGATTTTGATGAAATTTGCACTGGATACTCTTTTCAGCCTGCAGATGTGCAATTTTGTTTGTGTACTCGATCCGACTGCCGGTTCAGAAATTGCGATTGCTAACTTTGTCAATATTGAAGATACAACAGCGAGCTTTGGAATACAGTCTTCTGATCACGAATCAAAATTTTGGGAATTTTTTAGGATTTTTCCGGCTCCAGCGTCTCGGTGTCAAATCGTTGAAGTTGCTTGTAAACACGAGCTTAGCCAAACCGCTGAACCGATTTTGATGAAATTTGCACTGGATACTTTTTTTACCCCGAAGCTGTGCAAATTTATTTTTAGACCCGATCCGACTTCCGGTTCAGAAATGGCGACTGCTATCTTTGTCAATTTTGAAAATAATAGCGAGCTTTGGAATTCAGCCTTCTAATCACGAATCAAAATTTTGAAATTTTTGGGGGATTTGAACACTATTTCAAAACAAACCAGCACTCTGCGATCGTGCCTTACGCAAAAAAGCGATGAGCTTTTTAACTAAAACCGGTTAGTTTTTAATGATTTTTCCAAATAGTTGTAAAAACTCGTAAAACCCTAAGAAAAATCGAAATCGACGTCGTTTCGAAAAATTCGATAATAAAAATCGCAGTTAAAAGCAGAAGGTCGTATCCGCCCAACTTACGACCTTTTTCACTGACATTTTTCGATCTCGTAATTTCAATTGATCTATGCGTTTCAAACGTTTTCAGAGCGATTGGCGTGAAAAAAAAAAAATATGTTATGCCATTAGACACGCGATTTTTAAAGAGTAAAGTCGTCTTCAACTCACCACCCCCTTGACCCCTTAGGATATAAGGTACAATCTTTGCGAGATAGGTTTCGGCTTTCCTCACAGAAGCTGAAATAAAAATAGAGACAAAGATAATTTGAGCGTTTTGGTAGACGTATAAATTGGTCAAGTAAGTGTATCCACTCATCACTTACCAACGTCTGCGTTGGTCAGCTGGAATTCGCTATCTGAAAATAAAATAGGTACATCATGACACTAATGTAGTTTGTCAATATTTGACGCATGTCTCTTAGTAGCTATGACTTGAATATCTTCATTGAGTGACATTGTTTTGAACCTACCTTCGGACATCTGTTTAACACCATCCGCAAGTTCTGACAGTTGGGCTTCGACACTTGTCACGGCACCTGAAATTTAAGTAAAGAGGACTGTGATTAAGTCGTCATTCCGCGGTGCTCGACTGGCTTGAGCTAAATTCGAACAACAAGTGAATATCTGTCATTATCGAAAGTCTCTGTATCTTCAACTTACTGTTGAGTCTGGCAGCCTCGTCTGAATTGAGAACTGAAACAAAAATCAGGATATCATGACAATACTTGACGAATCGAGTGGAACCTGACATGTTGAAAATGGTTTGAACATTCCGTATAGCATAAAATATAGAGAATAAAATGGTTCCAAACAAAGAGCATAATGTTATAAATTCGAACAACAAGTGAATATCTGTCATTATCGAAAATCTATGTATCTTTAACTTACCTTTGATTTTGGTAAGGCTACCGGGTGGGCGGCCTCCTGAAACAAAAATCAGGATATCATGACAATACTTGACGAATCGGCTGGAACCTGACATGTTGAAAATGGTTTGAACATTCCGTGTAGCATAAAATGTAGAAAATAAAATGGTTCCAAACAAAGAGCATAACGTTATAAATTCGAACAACAAGTCAATATCTGTCATTATAGAAGATCTCTGTATCTTTAACTTACTGGGTCTGGTACCCGCGGGTCGGTCGACTCCTGAAACAAAAATCAGGATATCATGACAATACTTGACGAATCGAGTGGAACCTGACATGTTGAAAATGGTTTGAACATTCCGTGTAGCATCAAATGTAGAGAATGAAATGGT
Organism: Euura lappo; assembly: GCA_018257835.1. Classification (NCBI taxonomy): domain Eukaryota; kingdom Metazoa; phylum Arthropoda; class Insecta; order Hymenoptera; family Tenthredinidae; genus Euura; species Euura lappo. Next base: position 31,610 of record JAEUYN010000394.1, on the reverse strand, counting down.
TCCAAACAAAGAGCATAACGTTCAAAAAACACATTTTATCTATATCGTGACGACGTACGCATAGTTTTTATTTTTAACGATTCAATGAATCTTACCACCTGCAGAACATACGTGCTACAAAATGTTAAGTGTGCTGTTAAATATTTCGTGACACAACACTTCAAAAGTTGATTGCTTTTGATATACATAAGTTCGACGAATGGTCGATTTTCACCTTCAGTACCATTTTACGGTTTTACATTTTACTTCCTATTATACTAAAATGAAGGCATAACGATTCGATAAGTCTGCAGTCTGAATAATTCGATACACAATACTTGAAAAATTGATTCTTTTCGATATACGTCCATGAGTTCTAGTTTTGCTGTTGGAATTGAAATCAAGAATTCAATATTGTATCCTTGCTGTATCGAGAATATTTTACTCCTTGATGCAAAAATATTTCTACGTTTATCAACACTAGCTCACAATAGCGCGTTTCGCGCGCTTCTGAAAGCAACTTTCAGATCGTTATTACAGCGCTTTTTTTCTTACATTAGTTTGCTGACCTTTATTTTTAAATCTTTACCAACCAATCTATATATTAAAGTACGAAAATGCGGATGTCTGCAGTTCCCAATTCTACCGCCAGGGGCTGCCACATGCGGCTACGAGCCTCAGCACGCAACACGCGGGCCACGCGCCCCAGGTCGACTCCTCCGCGAATTCCTGACCCCTGAAGGTCGCGATACGCGGTTCATGCGCCCTAGGTCGACTCCTCCGCGAATTCCTGACCCCTGAAGGTCGCGATACGCGGTTCACGCGCCTCAGGCCGACTCCTCCGCGAATTCCCGACCTCTGAAGGTCGCGATACGCGGTTCACGCGCCTCAGGCCGACTCCTCCGCGAATTCCCGACCTCTGAAGGTCGCGATACGCGGTTCACGCGCCTCAGGCCGACTCCTCCGCGAATTCCTGACCCCTGAAGGTCGCGATACGCGGTTCACGCGCCTCAGGCCGACTCCTCCGCGAATTCCTGACCCCTGAAGGTCGCGATACGCGGTTCACGCGCCTCAGGCCGACTCCTCCGCGAATTCCTGACCCCTGAAGGTCGCGATACGCGGTTCATGCGCCCTAGGTCGACTCCTCCGCAAATTCCCGACCTCTGAAGGTCGCGATACGCGGTTCACGCGCCTCAGGCCGACTCCTCCGCGAATTCCTGACCCTGAAGGTCGCGATACGCGGTTCACGCGCCCTAGGTCGACTCCTCCGCAAATTCCCGACCTCTGAAGGTCGCGATACGCGGTTCACGCGCCTCAGGCCGACTCCTCCGCGAATTCCTGACCCCTGAAGGTCGCGACACGCGGATCACGCGCCTCAGGCCGACTCCTCCGCTAATTCCCGACCCCTGGACGTCGTGCCACGCGGTTTCAGAGTCGTACCATGCGCACTGGTTGCCAAATATACTGACTCAATACGCACATCAGTGATCGGTAAGCCGAAATAATCCGAAATAATAATGAATAGATTTGATGTAGTGGGCATTAAATGCGCAGAATTGTCTAAACTTCAGAAAGGTTCTCATATCTATTCTGACCAGCAGGCACCATGGGCAGAACCAAGAACGAGCACCGCGGTGAGTTAATCTTATCAATTCGTTCCCGAAATATTTGAAATACCAATGACAACCGAGCGAGCGAAGCGAGCGAGGAACAACGCCTCCCCTTAACCGAGTGAGCGAGCGAAGCGAGCGAATGAGGAACAACCCCTTCTAGTTCTATTTTAATCGGTGTATCATAAGCTGTGTGGGTTCAATTGAAATGTATTTGATTGAATACGAATCTGCTCACCGAACGGATCAACATAATAGTATATTTCGATACAAGTGCGAAAAACAACTTTCGCACATGTATCGAACAAAATTTTTCATCACAAACGCACGTAAAGTCCGATTACACGCACGCTTGCGTAAAGTTTTCAAAGTTTTAAAAGTTTTAAAGTTTTAAAATATTTTTCCGCACGCCGTGCGTAAAGTTCGATTTTACGCACGCAAGCGTGCGTGTAATCGGACTTTACGTGCGTTTGTGATGAAAAATTTTGTTCGATACATTTGCGAAAGGTTTGTTTTGAGACGAGTGGAAGGTTTGTCGCCCGAGCAAAGCGAGATATACTATAACCGAGAATACGAAATATACTATTGTGGAGTTACCTCAAACTACGTTACGTTATATTTCAAGAACGATTGATTCAAATTAATTTGAGCGTTCACTTGTTATCGAAGAAAAAAATCAAATAAGATGGTGGATCGGAATTTCAGCATCCGGTTACTGAATACGATACTATGCGAATAATTACCAGAATTTCTGATAGATTATCATGCCTATCGTTTGCGCGTTTTTTGCGCAAACAGCACCCACAACAATTTATCAGTAATTATTATCTGTACCATTGAATAAACAGAATTCCAAAGCTGCGAAGCTGGTACCAAAATCCAGTATTGCCCATGCGCCGAGAGCGATCCAATATCCGTCCCTTCCAGTTCCCAGGCAAAGAAGGCCGTGAAAATGATAGTGAATTGAGGTGACCAGCGAAAATGGTGCATAATTCTGATGACTTTAGTTCGTCCGGTTTCATTTAGGTTGAATCAGCAGAAAAAAAGTTACATTTCGAAATCATTCATTTTGGAATGTTACATTTTTCTGTTTAATCAACCCGGTAGAAACTTACACTTCTGTCTTGAAATACAACGAAAAATATTGTGTGTAAGTTTCATTCAGGATTAGGCAGACAAAAAGTTACATTCCGAAATTACTGATTCTGAAATCTTACTTGTTTGCTGCTTAATCAACCTAAATGAAACCGAAGGAACTGAAGTCATCAGAATTACGCATTTTAGCTATCCACCTTGATTCGGTATCATCTTCACGGCATTCTCTTGCTTGACAACTGGAACGGACGGAATTGAACCACTCCCGTCGCATCTGCACTAATGAATTTTGGTACCAGCTTTGTAGATTTTGAATTATTAATTTTTCAATGGCAGCGGTAATGGTTACTAATCAATTATTGTGAAATTCTGTATAGCAGGTATATTGTATTTAAAAACCGGATGCTGAAATACAGCTGCCCCATTTTATTCGCATTTTTTCGCGAAAACAAGCAAACGCGCAAACGAAATGGCGTTATATTCTTCATATTCAAGACATGCGCAAACGATCTGACTACAGTTTTAGACGATTATCTTGACTTCAGATGATAACTTAATGATAAACCTCAGAACTGTAGGCGACAAATGCATTACTAAATACGTCGCTGTTCACCTCAACGCGACACATTTCTATAGATCTCGCATCATTTTCCATTCAATCCCAACTTCTTTGTGCTGTCTTTTTAGGTCTGAATTAATTCTATGACTTTCAGGTTATTCTTTGAACCGATCCTTACTTTTAGGTATTTATTTTTTTTTGCACTTCAAACTTTAACCATTCATAAGTTCTAAAAAGTTCACGAGAATTCTGTTGCTGCAAAACAACCATTCCTCATTACTTTCGCCTCCAGAAACGTAGGCAGATTGTTCTATGTTTTCTTTTCAAATATTTATTAATTTCAAGTCAGTTTCAAAATTCTGACCGATAATCTTCACATCTTGATTTTCAATCGTATGTCAAGAATAGCCGAGCAAAAATAATGTGCTGGCAACGCTTCGGAATGACAGCTACTATTTTTCTTCACCTTTACCATCGGCAAACCGCTGATTCCGATTTCTGATATTCATAGTCATTGATTTTTTTCTGTGATCCCTGTGCTGGTCCGTGTAGTGACTGATAGGAGCAAAGTCGAACGCGAATGGACGGTGGCGTTTATCAGGAATAGGAGCTGCGTTTTTTCTAGAATTCCAACATCCAGTAAACGTAATCTCCATACCTGTCTTTTCTGATTTTTTGTGAATGTTCAAGAAACCATTGAACTGACCTGCCTGACCTAACTTGAGTCGCGCACGGCAAAGATATGGCTGAAGAAACCTGTCAAGGATGTTCATTCTTGAATCTTTTAGGTACTTCGAAACGAAAAAAAGTTTTGTTTTTTGATGGACTCACTTGAAACTTTTACTTTTTCTTTCAATGTCAACCTGATTATAAATGTTACCGAAGAATCGTACTGTGTATTCCCGAGCATCACTAACGTTCATTTGCAGTCGCACGGCGAAGTTCATGGTACAGAATCACTATAGTATATGGGACTGTCCACGTCAATTCACCTAGCCTCCAGACCGCGACATTTTTTATTTGCTTCTTAATTTTGTCTGTAGTTGTCCTTGCTTTGAAACATTTTTCTGAATTTTCTTCAGATTTTTCGGACAAATTAACCCTTTCCGAGTTATGATTTTTTTCGACCGAAAAACGGACCACTTTTCAAAACCTGAAAAAATTCACAAAAACCGTATGATGAACGGAGAACAGTCTCCCGCTCGCGAGAATATGGGCTGAATTTTTCTTATATTTTTTTTACCCGATCAAAACTTTTTTTCGTCAAGAATACACTAAAACCACGACTTTCATCCACCCATAAATATATCAATACTATTTTTGAACTGGAAGGATGAAAAAAAAAATCAAATTCACCTGGTCGGATACAAGGGATTAATTCGATCAAATATTCGCTATGTCAAAACTAAGATATGCGTTGTTTCAGTGAGTGATTAATCATTCCTGGGATATCCCGTTACTTATAGAAAATCTACCTTTGCATATCGACGGGTCCTAAGGAAACAGACGTAACTCAGCGGGCAGTCTAAAACGGACGTAACTCGCTGGGCCGGCTAGAACAGACGTAACTCGCCGTGCAGGATAGAACAGACGTAACTCAGGAAATAGCAAAAGAATTACAATAGAATTTTCTGAGTTACGTCTGTTCTATCCTGCACGGCGAGTTACGTCCGTTCTAGCCGGCTCAGCGAGTTACGTCCGTTCTGGACTGCCCGCTGAGTTACGTCCGTTTCCTTAGGACCCGTGGATATATTCTGCCACAAACGAAGACAACACAAATACCGCGATCAAGGTTATGTGAAGACTATTAAATTGTACCTTCTTCTTCTTCTTCTTCTGCTTTTATTGCTTCAAAGGCCCTTGGCTTTCACCATCTAGCCATTATCTTCTTTTTAAGTGCTTATTTCTCAGTTTTGTGGTTTATAGGCCCTACGGGTTGTCCCGATAGCCATTAACTTCTCGGTTTAATTTTAGTGGTTTTAGGCGGTCGATAGTTTTTGTTCTTATTATTTTTCCTTTTTTTTCTTATTTCTTTCCCTAATTCTCCGAGTGAGAGTCTTTGTTTTAGGTAGGGTGGTGTTGGGGAGAAGGGAGGAAAGAGTTTGAAAGTCAGTGAACAGGCGACACGTGGAACTTGAGACGATGGTTGATCTGAGGCAGCTTCTGTAACAGTAATCAACGTGGGGATTATCATTTTTTTTTTTTTTTTTGCTTTCAAAGTTTTATGTTGGATTTAGCTAAAAGAGCCATGCAAGCCGCTAGGATCTTTTGGTTCGCGACCAGGGACATAAGGTGAGAGGTCTTGTAAGGGGGGAAGAATCCGCAGCCGATCAGGCTTTTCACAAGATCCGTGCGTCCTTCTTCTAGTTCCTGACATTCCCAGAAGAGATGGTCCAGGTTTCCCATTTTGTTGTTGCAGGGGCATCTAGGAGAGTCCAGAATTTGTATCCTGTGGAGATGCGTGTAGGTGAGACAGTGCCCACTTCTGATTCTGTTCATCGTTGTGATAGAGTTCCTTCTGGCTTTAAGGACTGCGAACCATGGTTGCTTGCCCAGGTAAGGGGTAATGGTGTATAACTGTCGTCCCTTTTCGTGAGAGGAAAATTCCCAGAATTTGTTGAACTTTGTCCATGTGTCTTTGTTGAATTCGGCTATGAGGTCTGACCAAGGGAGTTGTTCCCCTGGAGAAGGAGGTCTAGACACCGCGAGGTTTGCCAGTCCGTCGGCTTTCTCGTTTCCTATGATTCCTCTGTGGCTAGGTATCCAGATGAGGGCAGTTGCTGCCTCGTTCTGTTTTCTTTTCCAGATTTCTTTCTTGATGTCAATGATGAAGTGAGATGTTGAAGCTGAGATTTCGTAGGATTTGAGTGATTCAATTACGCGTTTTGAGTCGGTGGCGATGAGAATTTTGCGAAGTTTCATTCCACTACCGAGGCGCAGCGCTTCTAGAACCGCTCTTGCCTCGGCCGAGAAGATCGAGGCTTCTTTTGGAAGGTTGATAGTTCTTTCGATTAGTGGGTGGTTGCAGAAGACAGCTGACCCCGCCGAGGGGTAGTCCGGGCTCTTAGAGCCATCGGTGAACAAAATTGTACCTCAAACATACCTTTCATCGAAATCAATTCAGCTTTTCAAAATCTTGAACTTTCGTTCGCCTCTTCAAAGCTTTGCGATTACAGGTTATACGGTTTTCAAACGGCGCGATAAAATCAATTCAGCAGTTCAAAATCTTGACATCTCGTTCGCCTCTTCAAAATTTCGCGATACAGGTTATCGCTTCGAATCGCGCCTGTCAAAAACAACAGCTCCGAACGGTGCGAAGTCAGATCCGAGCGGGGTCACTGCCGTCCAATCGGCATCGCGGAAAAGAGCTGACGGAAATGCGAGAACCAGCGATAGATGCGAGATGCAGCGATAAATAATCGTGACAACCAACTTTTTACTGAGGGAAAACAGGTTTTTTTTCACCTGTTGACGATGTGTGTGTCTCAATAATTGCAATGCCGACGTCGAAGCTATCGAACCACTTGACTCTTGATTAGTTTTTTTTTTACGTTATTCTCACTTATATGTATGGGGCATCCCACGCCAGCTCGACCAGTAATAAACCCCGACCATCTCAAAATCATCCCATGTTTTTTTCTAACATTCTACCCAGTAATGAACGCGTCCTAAATTTTTTTTTTATTTTTTAACAAACCGTTAGTTTGTTATGAATTTTTAAAGTTGATTGAGAATGCCCCTTTTTAAAAATCTGAAAAATTTCTCAAAATCCAGTGAATGACAGAAATGAGCCCCCGTTTGGGATAACGTGGGCCGAATTTTTTTTTCCATTTTTTTTTTCACTTAATTCGGAATTTTTTCAGGGATCAAATCAGGGATCGAATGTTGAGTATCAAATACGTTTGCCTAACTGGAGGCTAAGGAAATAGATCAATTTATGAAAGCCTAATTTGAATTTGGTTTGTAGCAAACGATAGATCTCAATATGACAATTATGTTTCTAATGCTACGATTGTTTCCAACTTACCTTCGGCAAGCTTGAAAGCAGCATTCAAAATCGCATGGATTTGGGTCTTTACTTCGCCGTATAAAATAGTAATTGCGGTCACAGTAGCTCTGATGTCTGTGCTGGAAGCTGGAAATTAAAAGATACCTCAATAATTTAGACAATTTTCAAGTGCTTGATGCGTGATATTCTAGATGGGCACAATCGTCTTCAACTCACCTTCGGCTTTCCCTCCAGTACTTGCCGAATGGGTTCTGACTTTGGATTCTCCTGGGTTGAGTAAAGCTGGAATTGGAATACAGACTAGGTTATGATCAAGTCGTCTTTGACTCTCACTTAGTTCTAACAACAGCTGGATGAAAGCTAGGCTTGATGTATTTTTCGAATGAGTGTCACTTACCCGTGAATTTGGCAGATATTTGTGATTCGATTCCTGAAAATAAAATATGTGTATCATGAAAAAGTGGAAATTCACCAATTGACGCATGATATAACGGCAATGAGTGAAAAATAATGAAATATGAAGAATTGAAATAGGAAATCTCGATCGATCTACGATAAAATTTGATCGGAATCAATCAAAACAATGCCTCGACTTCACCCTGATATGTGAAGCGAAGAGTACAGAACAGTGAAGGAGGGCGTCAGGCAATGAAAAACAATGAGTTCACTGATTTTCTATATTTTCTATAACAACGGTGTACAAATAACGGTGGGAAGGAAAAGTGAACTTTCTCGGACGACGTGTCCGGAGCTCCAGAGTCTAACTGGCCTAAGCGACTTACCTCTAGCAGAAGGCGATAGGTCAGAGGGGTTCGTGTGTATCCGTGTTTTCAAAATAAATTCAATAATACTGTTCACACACGAACAGCGTGTCTAATGGCATAAGGTCGTAAGCATCAAAAACGCGATTTTGGTGGCAAAAGGTCATATAATTTTTTTCTTCACGCCATTCGCTCCCAAAACGGCCAAAACGTATATATCAATTGAAAGTACGAGATCGAAAAATGTAAGTGCAGAAGGTCGTAAGTTTGGCGGATACGTCGTTCTTTCATTACAATTTTTAAGGAAAAATAAAAAACAACGTAAAGGCAAAACGTCATGAGCGCCATTTTTTTTCATAATTTTTAATGATTTTCCCAAATAGTTGTAAAAACTCGTAAAAGGCAAAGAAAAATCGAAATCGACGTCGTTTCGAAAAATTCGATACTAAAAATCGCAGTTAAAAGCAGAAGGTCGTATCCGCCCAACTTACGACCTTTTGCACTGACATTTTTCGATCTCATAATTTCAGTTGATCTATACGTTTCGAACGTTTTGACAGCGATTGGCGTGAAAAAAAATTATACGACTTTATGCCATTATAAACAGCAAAACGTCGTATAATGGCGCTGACGTCTTTATGTCATTAGACGCGTGATTTTTAAAGGGTAAAGTTGTCTTTAACTCACCCCCTTTACCCCTTAGGATAAAAGGTACAATCGTTGCGAGATAGGTTTCGGCTGTCCTCACAGAAGCTGAAATAAAAATAGAGACAAAGATAATTTGAGCGTTTTGGTAGACGTATAAATTGGTCAAGTAAGTGTATCCACTCATCACTTACCAACGTCTGCGTTGGTCAGCTGGAATTCGCTATCTGAAAATAAAATAGGTACATCATGACACTAATGTAGTTTGTCAATACTTGACGCATGGCTTTGTAGCTATGACTTGAATATCTTCATTGGGTGACATTGTTTTGAACTCACTGGCGGTCACCAGCTGTTTAACACGATCCGCAAGTTCTGACAGTTTGGTGTTGACACTTGTCACGGAATCTGAAATTTAAGTAAAGAGGACTGTGATTAAGGAGGCTCTAGCACGAACGGGTCATGCACAGAAAAAAATAAATTTTCAGTATATTATAAATCAAGCACCCATTCTCACGTATGCGAGATTTCAGACCGGGTCACCGACTAAATACGCAAGATAAAAATAGTTGAAATTGGAATGTTTAACATGGGCCTTATGGCAGGATCCCTCTCGAAAGACATGGGCCAATTGATATCTCTACATTTACTACACAGATGTTTACGAAAAACTATAGTAATGTTGATTAGATCGCGAGGATTGCAAATACAATAATACAGTATGGGGTCACCGACTCATATTATGAGATATTCGATGTCAAAGTCTCGAAAAATTTGAAATTTAGAGAGGTTACGGAACCGCGTAGAAATTCGGCAGCGAGACCGAAATATGATGGCAGAGCGCCTGCGCGAGAATTGAACCTCCATCCGTCTAGCACTGGAGAAAGCGAGATAGAGAATCGCGGTGTTGCCATACTTATGTATGCAGTATCGTACCGTAAAATTATTCTTCTTTCACGGTTTTTATTCAGTGGCGCGAAATTAATAATGTATTCATAGAATTAACAATAATTTTATTGGAAGCAACTGTGTTATGACAAACTTGCGGTCTTCTGTAAAAATAGAGGCCCTCGCGTAAGCCCCCACACAAATCGGCCCTTTGTGCTAGAGCCTCCTTAAGGAGGTTCGTCAGTGAATGCATTAGTTCACGGATTGGTTGAAATTTTTTGTATGGGTTCCTGTGAACGTAATACAATCGCTGAAATAATTTCAAAATTTTTGACCAGCCCGTTTACGAGAAAATAATTGATGAATTTAGCTCCTTATACACGGGTTCTTACGGGAGTTCGGTCGAAATGATACGTATAACCCGGATAACGTAGAAAACCGCTTTAGGACTTGAACAAAAAAATATGGAAATGATGCAATGAACCTTCACGAAGATAATAACGGAAGATGGAAGAATTCGACCAGCGCGTTTGTAAATAATAAGTGAAAATAATAGTAAAAGTGTATACGTTTCGCTCGAAGTCGGCGAGGCCCGTGTGAAACTTGGCAACACCGCACTCAATGAACCCGACATGACGCGGCGTTGGGGTTAGAAATATTACGTGCGAACTGGGGCGCGAACATTCAAAGATATTCAAAATTCGTATAAATAAATCCCAACGGAAACTTTTGATTTCCTAATTTTTGTTATTATTTTGGTCATTGTTGTAATTAGTAATTAACTGTCAGTTGTCATGATATCAATGCGTTATTCGTGGATGAAGTACTTTCTATACCGGTCCGTATGTAAACATGCAACCGGCCTGCGAGTCCATAGCAGTCGACGTAGCAGTCTCGCCAACTTGCTATCGGCTGCGCTGTTGCCGTTGTTCGACTTGAAATATATAATGTTTGAAACTCAATTATTAACATTTATTTCCACTTGGCAATTATTTATTTCGCGTAAAATGTGTAAAATCAAATAACATTTATACTTTTCCCGTGCCATATACAAATGTACATGGTTTTTGTAAATACGAAATTTTGATTCCTGTGAGTGGTATTGGCCCGGAGCCCCTGTGTATAAGCATAGGCTTTCCCCTCTCACCGCCCGCCTCTCGCGGGCACTGACGAACCTCCTTAAGTCGTCATTCCGCGGTGCTCGACTGGCTTGAGCTAAATTCGAACAACAAGTGAATATCTGTCATTATCGAAAATCTCTGTATCTTTAACTTACTGTTGATTCTGGCAGCCTCGTCTGGGTTGACAACTGAAACAAAAATCAGGATATCATGACAATAATTGACGAATCGAGTGGAACCTGACATGTTGAAAATGGTTTGAAAATTCCGTGTAGCATAAAATGTAGAGAATAAAATGGTCCCAAACAAAGAGCATACCGTTATAAACTTTAACAACAAGTGAATATCTGTCATTATCGAAAATCTCTGTATCTTTAACTTACTCGGTCTGGTACGCGCGGGTCGGTCGACTCCTGAAACAAAAATCAGGATATCATGACAATACTTGACGAATCGAGTGGAACCTGACATGTTGAAAATGGTTTGAACATTCCGTGTAGCATCAAATGTAGAGAATGAAATGGTTCCAAACAAAGAGCATAACGTTCAAAAAACACATTTTATCTATATCGTGACGACGTACGCATAGTTTTTATTTTTAACGATTCAATGAATCTTACCACCTGCAGAACATACGTGCTACAAAATGTTAAGTGTGCTGTTAAATATTTCGTGACACAACACTTCAAAAGTTGATTGCTTTTGATATACATAAGTTCGACGAATGGTCGATTTTCACCTTCAGTACCATTTTACGGTTTTAAATTTTACTTCCTATTATACTAAAATGAAGGCATAACGATTCGATAAGTCTGCAGTCTGAATAATTCGATACACAATACTTGAAAAATTGATTGCTTTCGATATACGTCCATGAGTCCTAGTTTGGCTGTTGGAATTGAAATCAAGAATTCAATATTGTATCCTTGCTGTATCGAGAATATTTTACTTTTGAATCTTCATCAACCAATTCTAATTTAATCGGTGTATCATAAGCTGTGTAGGTTCAATTGAAATGTATTTGATTGAATACGAATCTGCTCATCATGCGCCGAGAGCGATCCAATATCCGTCCATTCCAGTTCCCAGGCGAAGAAAGCCGTGAAAATGATAGTGAATTTAGGTGACCAGCGAGAATGGTGCATAATTCTGATGAATTTAGTTCGTCCGGATTCATTTAGGTTGAATCAGCAGAAAAAAAGTTAAATTTCAAAATCATTCATTTTGAAATGTTACATTTTTCTGTTTAATCAACCCGGTAGAAACTTACACTTCTGTCTTGAAATACAACGAAAAATATTGTGTGTAAGTTTCATTCAGGATTAGGCAGACAAAAAGTTACATTCCGAAATTACTGATTCTGAAATCTTACTTGTTTGCTGCTTAATCAACCTAAATGAAACCGAAGGAACTGAAGTCATCAGAATTACGCATCATTTTAGCTATCCACCTTGATTCGGTATCATCTTCACGGCATTCTCTTGCTTGGCAACTGGAACGGACGGAATTGAACCACTCCCGTCGCATCTGCACTACCGAATTTTGGGACCAGCTTTGTAGATTTTGAATTATTAATTTTTCAATGGTAGCGGTAATGATTACTGATCAATGATTGTGGGTGCTGTTTGTGCACACGACGCGCAAACGATTGGCATGATAATTATGTATCTGGAATTCTGTGGAGCAGGTATATTGTATTTAAAAACCTGATGCTGAAATACAGCTGCCCCATTTTATTCGCATCTTTTCGCGAAAACGAGCAAACGCGCAAACGAAATCGCGTTATATTCTTCATATTCAAGACATGCGCAAACGATCCGACTACAGTTTTGGACGATTATCTTGACTTCAGAAGATAACTTAATGATAAACCTCAGAACTGTAGGCGACAAATGCATTACTAAATACGTCGCTGTTCACCTCAACGCGACACATTTCTATAGATCTTGCATCATTTTCCATTCAATCCCAACTTCTTCGTGCTGTTTTTTTTAGCTCTGAATTAATTCTATGACTTTCAGGTGATTGTTTGAACCGATCCTTACTTTCAGGTACTTATTTTTTTTTTTTTGCACTTCAAACTTTAACCTTTTATAAGTTCTAAAAAGTTCACGAGAATTCTGTTGCTGCAAAACGACCATTCCTTATTACTTTCGCCTTCAGAAACGTAGGCAGATTGTTCTATATTTTCTTTTCAAATATTTATCAATTTCAAGTCAGTTTCAAAATTGTGACTGATAATCTTCACATCTTGATTCTCAATCGTATGTCAAGAATAGCCGAGCAAAAATAATGTGCTGGCAACGCTTCGGAATGACAGCTACTATTTTTCTTCACCTTTACCATCGGCAAACCGCTGATTCCGATATCTGATATTCATAGTCATTGATTTTTTCTGTGATCCCTGTGCTGGTCCGTGTGGTGACTGATAGGAGCAAAGTCGAACGCGAATTGACGGTGGCGTTTATCAGGAATAGGAGCTGCGTTTTTTCTAGAATTCCAACATCCAGTAAACGTAATCTCCATACCTGTCTTTTCTGATTTTTTGTGAATGTTCAAAAAACCATTGAACTGACCTACCTGACCTAACTTGAGTCGCGCACGGCAAAGATATGGCTGAAGAAACCTGTCAAGATTGTTCGTTCTTGAATCTTTTAGGTACTTCGAAACGAGAAAAAGTTTTGTTTTTTGATAGACTCACTTAAAACTTTTACTTTTTCTTTCAATGTCAACCTGATTATAAATGTTACCGAAGAATCGTACTGTGTATTCCCGAGCATCACTAACGTTCATTTGCAGCAGTCGCACGGCGAAATTCATGGTACAGAATCACTATAGTATATGGGGCTGTCCACGTTAATTCACCTAGCCTGCAGACCGCGACATTTTTTTTTTTGCTTCTTAATTTTGTCTGTAGTTGTCCTTGCTTTGAAACATTTTTCTGAATTTTCTTCAGATTTTTCGGAGAAATTAACCCTTTCCGAGTGATGATTTTTTTCGACCGAGAAACGGCCCACACGGGATTTAATATTTCAGAAACATTTCAGGTATGATTCATCTGAAACATGTTATATTTCATTGAAATGTATCGGAAACATTTCAGAAATATGTTAATGTCCGCGATATAACCAACTCTACACTTCTGACACATTTCTGAAATATTTCTTGAATATTTCAGAAATATCTCAGTAACATATCCGAAATCTTTCTGCCATGTATCCTGGTTATACTTCAGTTATATGCCTGAAATATTCCTTTGATATTTTACACTGTTTCTGACACATTTCTGAAACGTTTCCACACATATTTCAGAAATGTTTCTAACACATTTCCGAAATATTTTTGGACATCTTTCAGACGTATTTCTGATATGTATCGACAACGTAACATTCCTAAATGTCGATAACATAACAATTGTATGTTTCAGCGATAAGATATGATACTAACATGTGTCGACGACATTGCATTAATACCGAGGATATACAAAAATATTCTGTTTGAATTACTATTCTTTTTTTTTTTTTTCAATTTGGATTCTCTGACGGTTTTTCCGTAGAATCCAATATAAAGCAAAACTGATCGTGAGTATAACCCGCGATGAGATATAGCGATCAACTTCGATCGCGTAATAAGTTACCCAACAATGCCCAACAGTGGCCTACCTATTATAACACCGGGCACATTTCACTTGCGAGAATGGTGCGCCGCTATGTGGCGATACTTCGAACTTGTTGTTACGTAACAGATATGTATCAGATACATTAATGAGACATCACAATGTTATGTAGACTTAGAATCAATCGACATATTTCCGTAACACTTCAGAAATAGTAACGATGTTATATTGCATCCGAAATGTTACAGAAACATTGCGAAAATTATGAAAATGTGCGTTTCAACCGACATATTTCCGCAACGTTTCAGAAATATAAAAAATGTAATATCGCATCTGTAATGTTTCGGAAAAATTGCAAAAATCATGAAAATGTGTGTTCCAATCGACATATTTCAGCAACATTTCAGCAACATACAAAACGTTATGTCGCATCCGAAATATTGCGGAAATATTGCAAAAATTATGGAAATGTGCGTTTCAACCGACATATTTCCACAACGTCTCAGTAACCTGAAAAATGTTATATGACTATTGACATCTGTCAGAAACATTTCTGAAATAATGGAAATGTTATATTACATCTGGAATCTTGCGGAAACACTTCGGTAATGTTGAAAATGTTATATTGCAGTTGACATCTATCACTAACGTTTCAGAAATATTCTCAAGTTATGTTATGAATCTGAAACATTGAAACATTTCGAAATATTTCTGAAATATAACGTGCCGTTTAGGGGACCATTTTTAAAAACCTGAAAAAATTCACAAAAACCGTATGATAAACGGAGAACAGTCTCCCGCTCGCGAGAATATGTGCTGAATTTTTCTTATATTTTTTTTACCCGATCAAAACTTTTTTTTGTCAAGAATACACTAAAATCACGACTTTCATCCACCCATAAATATATCAATACTATTTCTGAACTGGAAGGATGAAAAAAAAAATCAAATTCACCTGGTCGGATACAAGGGATCAATTCGATCAAATATTCGCTATGTCAAAACTAAGATATGGGTTGTTTCAGTGAGTGATTAATCATTCCTGGGATGTGATCAAAACTTATATAACTATCGCCGTACCCGTTATTATATGTAGAAAATCTACCTTTGCATATATTCTGCCACAAATGAAGACAACACAAATTTTCCTCGATCAAGGTTATGTGAAGACTATTAAATTGTACCTCATACCTTTCATCGAAATCAATTCAGCTGTTCAAAATCTTGACGCTTCGTTTGCCTCTTCAAAATTTCGCGATACAGGTTATCGCTTCGAATCGCGCCTGTCAAAAACAACAGCCCCGAACGGTGCGAAGTCAGATCCGAGCGGCGTCACCGCCGTCCAATCGGCATCGCGGAAAAGAGCTGACGGAAATGCAAGAACCAGCGATAGATGCGAGATGCAGCGATAAATAATCGTGACAACCAACTTTTTAATGAGGGAAAACAGGTTTTTTTCACCTGTTGATGATGTGTCCGTCTGAATAATTGCAATGCCGACGTGGAAGCTATCGAACCACTTGACTCTTGATTAGTTTTTTTTGACGTTATTCTCACTTATATGTATGGGGCATTCCGAGCCAGCTCGAGCAGTAATCAACCCCGACCCTCTCAAAATCATCCCATGTTTTTTTCTAACATTCTACCCAATAATAAACGCGTCCTAAATTTTTTTTATTTTTTTAATAAACCGTTAATTTGTTATGAATTTTTGAAGTTGATTGAAAATGCCCCTTTTTAATGATCTCAAAAAATTCTAAAAATCCAGTGAATGACAGAAAACAGCCCCCGTTTGGAATAACGTGGGCCGAATTTTTTTTCTATTTTTTTTTTTTCACTCAATTCGGAATTTTTTCAGTGATCGTATCAAATACGTTTGCCTCACTGGAGGCTAAGGAAATAGATCAATTTATGAAAGCCTAATTTGAATTTGGTTTGTAGCAAACGATAGATCTCAATATGACAATTATGTTTCTAATGGTACGATTGTTTTCAACTTACTTTCGGCAACCTTGAAAGCAGCATTCAAAATCGCATCGATTTGGATCTTTACTTCGCCGTATAAAATAGTCATTCTGGTCACAGTAGCTCTGATGTCTGTGCTGGAAGCTGGAAATTAAAAGATACCTCAATAATTTAGACAATTTTCAAGTGCTTGATGCGCGATATTCTAGATGGGCACAATCGTTTTCAACTCACTTCCGGCTTTCTCTCCACTACTTTGCAATAGGGCTCTGACTTTGGTTTTTACTGGGTGGAGTAAATCTGAAATTGGAATATACACCCAGCAAACAAATTTATGTACTAGTGCCGTACCATGTCTGTCGCGGATGCCACATGCTATGTACCAGGTTCGGTACATGAGCGGCACGTGTGCTGCGTAATGTCCGCAACACGCCAATGTTATACCCAGACAGCACACAATCTTACTACAATGTTGCTGCAACGTAACTGAGGGGTTGTAAGATTGCAGCAACGTTGCCGCAACATTCCTGCAACGTGTGTGCTGTTGGGGTAGGTACATCGCACGTATGCAACAAAGATACATACCAAGTACGTAACAATTACATCGCAGGTACGTTACCCGTGACGTACTACCAACATCGCAGTTACATCTCCGTAACGTGCGTCAATGGAACTACAGCGTACGCAAAATATTCGAATAAAAATTCGATTTCAATTCTCATTCGCGCATTTTTTGAATATTTTAGAGTATACTATCAACTTTTCGTTTACTCTGGATCAATTAAAATGTGTTTGTGGCTCGCTGCAAGAAATTCCGCTTTTGTCATTCTTTACCGGGATTCGAACCACATTCAATGGCACTCGTCCATCTCACTAGTCAGGCGCTCTACCCACTACGCCAAACTGTCTTAGAAATCCTGAACCTTTTTTCTCTCATTCAATGGAAGACTTAATGAATCACAAATTCGATATCTTTTATCAAGTGGAAAATTCAATGAATCGACGGCTCTGATATACTGTACACAACCGAACATTTTTAGCGCATCTGTTAGTAAACCCAATAAATCCAATGTCAGATTCACGTTAACCACCGCAGTTTTGAATTCCACTATCACCGACCGTAAATACTTTGAGGTTATGTTCATCACTTTGACTTGATGGAATTGAATTGAAATGTTCTGCAAAATGTAAACTACTATTATGGATAAATTACGAGAAGGAATTCCAGGTCAGCCTTTTTAATTAGTCATTTGAGGACAACAAAGATTAACTTTCCAACACAACCTGTGATATCCTCACCCAGAGTAACAATAACAATAGACAAAGCGTCAAGGATTATCCAAAGAAAAGTAATTGAATAATTGAACCGAGGAAAATTAAGTTTCATTTGGAAAAATAATCCGAACAACAGTTATGATTTGGAATGTAAGAATGATATTGAATTAACCGAAGAAAGAAAAATACAATATAACTTCACTGAACTCTGGACTTATTTCCCCCCTCGGTTCGGGTGTGTCAACTTTTTACATGATCTGTACGTAACCATGTAATGTAACAAAGCCATCGTGCAAGTAATGTAGCTGGTACATCGTCGCCATCCATTATATGGTATGTAACACTGTTTCCTGAATGAGAGGTCTCTGGTACATAACAGCAGTGTGTACTCGATACGTTCGTGATTAAGAGACCTGTAATGTACCCGGTACATTAAATTGCAATGTAGCAATGTTTCGTGAATGTGACCTCAAAATGATGTACCAGATATGCCACTGTTTGCTGGGCAGAGGTTATGATCAAGTCGTCTTCGACTCTCACTCAGTTCTAACAACGGCTGGATGAAAATCAAGCTAGGCTTGATGTATTTTTCGAATGAGTGTCACTTACCCGTGAATTTAGCAGATATTTGTGATTCGGTTCCTGAAAATGAAATATGTGTATCATGAAAAAGTGAAAATTCACCAAGTGACGCATGATATAACGGCAATGAGTGAAAAATAATGAAATATGGAGAATTGAAATAGGAAATCTCGATCGATTTACGATAAAATTTGATCGGAATCAATTAAAATAATTCCTCGACTTCACCCTGATATGTAAAGCGAACAGTAGATCACAAAAACATTTCGCGCGTCTAATGGCATAAGGTCGTACGCGCCAAAAACGCGATTGTGGCGGCAAAAGGTCGTATAATTTTTTTTTGCAACACTTGCATGGGAAGTTCGATTTCGCGGACCTCGGAAAGTGCGCGAAGCGGTCGGTTACTGTGCTGGGCGGAGAGCGTGAAATAATATAGCAGACGACGGTTTTAGCGTTGAGTAATATCTATTATTTCACGCTAGTCTCGGCAAGACTCTGTTAGCTAACGCCATCAGACGGGATACTTGGTAACTACGATCGCGTGCGCTGCTGTACGCCACGCTCAGGTTAGAGTGCCGAGTGCCGCGGCGGCGAAATCGAACTACCCATTGCAAGGGGTTACAAAAAGTATGGTGTGCAACGCGTGCGGATTGTCGATCCCCGAATCGTGCGAGCATGTCGACACTCGTCTACGGCTCGTGTGCCATACTCTAACTCATCGAGAATCGCCAACTTCCCGCACGAGTTGCACAATATAATATTTTTTCACGCCATTCGCTCTGAAAACGTTCGAAACGTATAGATCAATTGAAATTACGAGATCGAAAAATGTGAGTGCAAAAGGTCATAAGTTTGGCGGATACGTCGTTCTTTCATTACACTTTTCAAGGAAAAATAAACAACAACGTAAAGGCAAAACGTCGTGAGCGCCATTTTTTTTCATCATTTTTAATGATTTTTCCGAATAGTTGTGAGAACTCGTGAAACGCAAAGAAAAATCGAAATCGACGTCGTTTCGAAAAATTCGATGATAAAAATCGCAGTTAAAAGCAGAAGGTCGTATCCGCCCAACTTACGACCTTTTGCACTGACATTTTTCGATCTCGTAATTCCAATTGATCTATTCGTTTCGAACGTTTTCAGAGCGATTGGTGTGAAAATAGTATATTATGCGGCATGTCCGTAAAGTAACTGTTTTCGGGCGAGGTTATGTTTTTCGTACGAGCCGTTGGTTTTACCCGGCGAGCCGAAGGCGAGCCTAAGGTAAAGCCAACGGAGAGTACTAAAAACATAACCTCGCCCAACAGTTACTTTACGGACGCGCCCCATACGATATTTTTCCGGCAAAGGCATGAAGAGTCACTTTGACGCCAGTTGAGGTCCACACTGCGGTCCTCATCAACTGTCGTTTAATACTTTTGTGTGGCAGCTCTGAGATGCGCAGTTCGTACCGCGCAACAGAAGTCAGGAACTGCGCATGACAACTACGCGAAAACATTTTATTTCGGCTAGCCATATAAAGTGCCACTGTATGGGCCGAAAACAGGCGTCAAAAAATGACTTGCTCATGCCTGTGCCGCGAAATAAAAATTATACGACTCTATGACATTAAAAACAGCAAAACGTCGTATAACGGCGCTTACGTCCTTATGTCATTAGACACGCGATTTTTAAAGGGTAAAGTCGTCTTCAACTCACCCCCTTTACCCCTCAGGATAGAAGGTACAGTGTTTTCGAGATAGGTTCCGATTTTCATCACAGAATCTGAAATAAAAATAGAGGCAAAGATAATTTGAGCGTTTTGGTAGACGTATGAATTGGTCAAGTAAGTGTATCCACTCATCACTTACCAACGTCTGCGTCGATCAGCTGGAATTCGCTATCTGAAAATAAAATAGGTACATCATGACACTATTGTAGTTTGTCAATATTTGACGCATGTCTTAGTAGCTATGACTTGAATATCTTCATTGGGTGACATTGTTTTGAACTTACTGGCGGGCAACCGTTTAATATCTTCCGTAAGTTCTGACAGATCGGCGTTGACCTTTCCCACGGCAGCTGAAATTTAAGCAAAGGGGACTGTGACTAAGTCGTCATTCCGCGGTGCTCGACTCGCTTGAGCTAAATTCGAACAACAAGTGGATATCTGTCATTATCGAAAATCTCTGTATCTTTAACTCACCGTTGATGGCAGCCTCGGTTGGATCGACTCCTGAAACAAAAATCAGGATATCACGACAATACTTGCCGAATCGAGTGGAACCTGACATGTCGAAAATGGTTTGAACATTCCGTGTAGCATAAAATGTAGAGAATAAAATGGTTCCAAACAAGGAGCATAACGTTATAAATTCGAACAACAAGTGAATATCTGTCATTATCGAAAATCTCTGTATCTTTAACTTACTGTTGGTGCTGGGACCCGCGGCTGGGTCGACTCCTGAAACAAAAATCAGGATATCATGACAACACTTGACGAATCGAGTGGAACCTGACATGTTGTATGTATGTTCCGTGTAGCATAAAATGTAGAGAATAAAATGGTTCCAAACAAAGAGCATAACGTTATAAATTCGAACAACAAGTGAATATCTGTCATTATCGAAAATCTCTGTATCTTTAACTTACCTTTGATTTTGTTACGGCTACCGGGTGGGCGGCCTCCTGAAACAAAAATCAGGATATCATGACAATACTTGACGAATGGAGTGGAACCTAAAAAATGTTAAAAATGGTTTGAACATTCCGTGTAGCATAAAATGTAGAGAATAAAATGGTTCCAAACAAAGAGGATAATGTTATAAATTCGAACAACAAGTGAATATCTGTCATTATCGAAAATCTCTGTATATCTAACTTACTGGGTCTGGTAGCCTCGGTTGTGTTGACTCCTGAAACAAAAATCAGGATATCATGACACTACTTGACAAATCGAGTGGAACCTGACATGTTGAAAATGGTTTGAACATTCCGTGTAGCACAAAATGTATAGAATAAAATGGTTCCAAACAAAGAGGATAATGTTATAAATTCGAACAACAAGTGAATATCTGTCATTATCGAAAATCTCTGTATATCTAACTTACTGGGTCTGGTAGCCTCGGTTGTGTTGACTCCTGAAACAAAAATCAGGATATCATGACAATACTTGCCGAATCGAGTGGAACCTGAGATGTTGAAAATGGTTTGAACATTCCGTGTAGCATAAAATGTAGAGAATAAAATGGTTCCAAACAAAGAGCATAACGTTATAAATTCGAACAACAAGTGAATATCTGTCATTATAGAAAATCTCTGTATCTTTAACTTACCTTTGATTTTGTTACGGCTACCGGGTGGGCGGCCTCCTGAAACAAAAATCAGGATATCATGACAATACTTGACGAATCGAGTGGAACCTGACATGTTGGAAATCGTTTGAAAATTCCGTGTAGCATAAAATGTAGAGAATAAAATGGTTCCAAACAAAGAGCATATAACGTTCAAAAAACACATTTTATCTATTTCGTGATGACGTACGCATAGTTTTCATTTTTAACGATTCAATGAATCTTACCACCTGCAGAACATACGTGCTAAAAAGTGTTAAGTGTGCTGTTAAATATTTCGTGACACAACCCTTCAGAAGTTGATTGCTCTTGACATACATAGCTTTGACGAATGGTCGATTTTCCACTTCAGTACCATTTTACGGTTTTAAATTTTACTTCCTGTGATACTAAAATGTAGGCATAACGATTCGATAAGTCTGCAGAATAATTGCTGCAAAATAAGCATACTGTTAAATATTTCGAGACACAATACTTGAATAATTTATTGCTTTCGATATAGGTCCATGAGTTCTAGTTTGGCTGTTGGAATTGAAATCAAGAATTCAATATTGTATCCTTGCTGTATCGAGAATATTTTACTCCTTGATGCAAAAATATTTCTACGTTTACCTACAAAACAGGTTTTTTTCACCTGTTGATGACGTGTGTTTCTGAATAAATGCAATGCTGACGTGGAAGCTTCTTGATTAGTTTTTTTTTTTTTACGTTATTCTCACTGATATGTATGGGGCATTCCACGCCAACTCGACCAGTCATAAACCCCGACCATCTCAAAATCATCCCATGTTTTTTTGTAACATTCTACTCAGTAAGAAACGTGTCCTAAATTTTTTCAATTTTTTTCAACAAACCGTTAATTTGTTATGAATTTTTGAAGCTGATTGAAAATGCCCCTTTTTAAAAATCTGGAAAATTCTAAAATATCTAGTGGATGACATAAAACAGCCCTCATTTAGGAAATCGTGGGCCGAATTTTTTTTCTATTTTTTTTTCACTCAATTCGGAATTTTCTCATTTTTGAAACTGAAATGATCAAACACAGGATCAAATTTCAAGTGTCAAACAAGGTTCAATTTGCTCGGAAACGTTCGGTCTTACCATTTATTACCCTTATTCGTCGCTTACTATTTGATCCTGTGTTTATATCAGTTTTCGTAATGAGAAAATTCCGAATTGAGGGGGAAAAAAAATAGAAAAAAAATTCGGCCCATGTTTTCCTAAACGGGGGCTATTTTGTGTCATCCACTGGATTTTTGAGAATTTTTTCAGATTTCTGAAAAGGGGCATTCTCAATCAACTTCAGAAATTCATAACAAATTAACTGTTTGATAAAAAAAATCTGAAAAAAACTTAGGACGCGGTTTTTACTGAGTAGAATGTTAGAAAAAAACATAGAATGATTTTGAGATTGTCGGGGTTGAACACTGGTCGAGTTGGCGTGGAATGCCCCGTATGTATTTTCTAGCGTACCCGATTGGAATAAGTATAAGTGAGGTTTCGTTGTATTGGAAAATAGATCAGTATCTGCAACTTACCGCTGGCAACACTCACGCACATCAACGACGCGACGAGAAGACAGACGATCTTGTTCATGTTGAAGGTAGCCACTTACTTCGTTAGAAATAGGTTTCTGATTAGAATTCATCCAATCCGTCCTATTTATACACAGTAGAGAGACCCCCTACCACGTCGACATGCTGGAGTCAGGCTTTACCCACTGTACCCGGTTTTACTTGTCTTTACTGATATCAAAGCTTCCGCATCACGAACGCAAAGGCTATAATTACGAAGGCCATGGGGCAGCCGTATTCCGAAATCTGTTGAATTGTAAAACAACAACAACAACAACAACAACAACAACAAGAACCATAACAATAATAATGATAATAATAAATAAAATAATAATAAATAAAAGTTGGATGAGTCCCTTGTTTTGTGAAGTTCAATGGTTTCTGGAGGAAAAGGAAATAAAAAGGATAGGGGACAATCGGGATACCTGATATTACTTTTCTACACTTGCCCCATTGTTGAAGCAATCGTTGCGTTACCATAATTAGACGTTTTCATAATTTTGAACCGGTCCCTGACGTTATACGCACGATTATATTTATGTGCCACACCATCTCTAGGGCGCTTCGGAAATATAGCGAACGCAGCGCTACGTCAGGCTCTACGGCCAACGGGCGAAACGCCCAATATGGCTGCGACCACCAGTTGACATCGACAATTATGATTTTGTGCAGAATATCATATCCTGTCTCTATTAGTGCATGAAATAAAGAATTTTTGCAATATAAATCTTCGGAATTCAATATAGAATTGTGTTACGATCGCGCCTTGCACTATCGTACCGAAATTCATTTTTAATTAATATTATCCTATCGGACAAATAATGCAGTGCACATTCACTTGAGTTTTACCTAAGCATTATTTATTACGGTCCGTGAGAAACGGTTCATCTTTTAACACGTCATTTCCTTCAAGATTGTATTTCTTTTGGTTATTTATTACACCTCTTTAACTGGCAAAAAGGCACGTATTCCCCGATAACTAGGCTAAGCTAGTGTTACAAGCGGTCAGTACTTGGAACCATGGGATTTTGCTGACGCAGAACACCCATGCTTCGCCTATACCTCATCTAGGTTACCTCCTTTTCAAAATTATTAATTATCATAAGAATGAATCCCAACATCCGTTAGAAGATAAGACTTCACCTAATCAATTATCCATTAAGGAATGTCTGTTGCGTGAATGTTGATAATTATTAAGCCTAAATTAATTGTTGATAAATTATAAATTACAGCGAACAGACTATAGCCGTTGATGGGTGGAGTAATGAGCCGCTGCACGCGCACGGGGCCCTATAAGTCAGTCCCTGCACCTAGCCAATTGAGAGGCAAGAAAAGTGCTGAATTGCAGTTTGAGTGACGCGCATTAATACACTAAGAGTCCAGCTCAGGAGCTCCGCGCCTGAAAATTCGTCTTTAATCCACCAAGTCACATAGTGTGCGGGTCGTAGAGAACCGGGATAAAACTTATAGTCACATAGTTCGGAATAACCGCCCTTACAACATTCGTGTTAGCATAGGATCACGGCCCGAAGCAACTCTATTCTCGTCATCCAAATTCTTTTCAATTCATTTAATAAAACACTGAAGTTCGGTATCAATCAGTGTATATGTAGTTTAACAAACCAGCTTTGCCCTTCCAAAACGGAAGGTAGTTTAAGTGCAAATAATAATCATTACATTCATTTTATTATCTTTCTTCACTTATTTCTATAAATCGGGTACGGTGGGTAAAGCTTGACTCCAGCATGCTCGTAATCGCAGAAGGGACTCCAAAACCTCCGATCTAGTTTTGGAATTTACATTGAAATCTTGTGTTGTGGTTAACACGCTTGGATTTGATTCAACTATTCTTTCGTCTATCGGTATATCGATATATTCTTCGTTACTTTGAATTTCGTCGTTTACTTTGATTATATTTCAACGTTTGGCCGTTACCACCAGGGCCGTCGGTACGGAATGAGAGGGGACAAGGGAAAATAAGGAGAAATGCGGTTTATTGAGACACGTGTTTACAGCATCAGATCTCCTAAGAGACTCTTAGTTAAAAAGTAGAGGCTGGTTGTCGTGGCAACCAGCCTGCACCTCTTTCGTGGTATGTAAAGGGTGTAAGGCTGCAGCAGCCTCCGTAACACTATCCCCCCCTGTGACGAGAGTCGTCCCGACTCGGATTAATCGACAAACTGCTTGAACGACGCGTAGAGACTAGAAATATGTAAGTGTTGAATTGGGAGGAATGCTCCCAAAACGTGTAGGGTGCTCTACGGAGAGAGTCGCGACTATGGTCGTACGTTCAAAGACTCTCGCCAACTCCACTCGGCATTCCACTTCGCTCTCGAAGAAAACCATAGAAAGACTCGAGAAAGCGGCCGAGCACCCTGAGGTGACTCTACGTGTTTACAGGGATCGTAAGTAAGGCATTTCATAAATAGAATGATACGTGCGTGTCTTTGACGCTTGTGGCCACCAAGGTGCTGGGGTAATCCAAGGATTCAACCGTGAGGAAGAGTCTAACAGTGAATGAGTCCTCGGGAGCAAGGGGTTGTAATTGCAAAAGTCCGCATGAAGGTGGATCGTCATGAACAGCAACAAGGTAAGGTCGTGGGTCGAAGCGAGGTCACTTCCAAGGTGTCCTGAACAACGAGATCACCGCAAATCTAAAATTCGGGGAGGACAAACGTGAGACAGGTTCCGCACGGCCCATGGCAGAACGCTGAAGGTAGTTCGTAAGAGCAAGAACAGTAGAAGAGGAGTGAGTTAGACGGATGCGTACACTGAGAGAAAATTATAGTCACCGTCACTATATTTTGACCATATACTATAGTTAAAAAAGGCCTCGAACATATTTTTATAGTCTGAGTGGATATTGGATTTATAGTGGCGATAACTATAAATTATGGTTACCCTGGACAAACTCAGTTACTATTTGAGTATTGTAATTCGGACCATACGGCTGTACCATATTTATTGCGCAACGGTCACGCAAGGAAATTGGTGAGGTGCACACAATTTCTAGTCATACAGACTATTGAAACTGTATTCCACACGATGTCAACAGAGTTATTTTGACTTTATAGTATAGTTGAAAAATGCCTCGAACATATTTTTATAGTCAGAGTAGATAATTGACTATAGTGACAACAACAATAAATTATAGATTCATTGAGAAACACAGTTACCATTCAGTTATTGTAGTCCGAACCACACAGCGTTACTAATTTTTTTAGTAAAGACCACGTAGAGTTTAGAGTGACATGAATCCCGTTTTTATTGTCATTCAGAGTATTGTAGTGGTATTTTTCACAATTCGATATTTTGCATCTCACGATGTAGAATAGTCCCGAGTACCTCATTTTAAAACGAGATCCACCCCACAGTATAGCGAATTTGACCAGAATTCGAAAGTGCCTCACAATGTAGAATAGTCCCGAGTACTTCATTTTAAAACGAGATCCACCCCACAGTATAGCGAATTTGACCAGAATTCGAAGGTGCCTCACAATGTAGAATAGTCCCGAGTACCTCATTTTAAAACGAGATCCACCCCACAGTATAGCGAATTTGACCAGAATTCGAAGGTGCCTCACGATGTAGAATAGTCACGAGTACCTCATTTTAAAACGAGATCCACCCCACAGTATAGCGAATTTGACCAGAATTCGAAGGTGCCTCACGATGTAGAATAGTCACGAGTACCTCATTTTAAAACGAGATCCACCCCACAGTATAGCCAATTTGACCAGAATTCGAAGGTGCCTCACGATGTAGAATAGTCCCGAGTACTTCATTTTAAAACGAGATCCACCCCACAGTATAGCGAATTTGACCAGAATTCGAAGGTGCCTCACGATGTAGAATAGTCCCGAGTACTTCATTTTAAAACGAGATCCACCCCACAGTATAGCGAATTTGACCAGAATTCGAAGGTGCCTCACAATGTAGAATAGTCCCGAGTACCTCATTTTAAAACGAGATCCACCCCACAGTATAGCGAATTTGACCAGAATTCGAAGGTGTCTCACGATGTAGAATAGTCACGAGTACCTCATTTTAAAACGAGATCCACCCCACAGTATAGCGAATTTGACCAGAATTCGAAGGTGCCTCACGATGTAGAATAGTCACGAGTACCTCATTTTAAAACGAGATCCACCCCACAGTATAGCGAATTTGACCAGAATTCGAAGGTGCCTCACGATGTAGAATAGTCACGAGTACCTCATTTTAAAACGAGATCCACCCCACAGTATAGCCAATTTGACCAGAATTCGAAGGTGCCTCACGATGTAGAATAGTCCCGAGTACTTCATTTTAAAACGAGATCCACCCCACAGTATAGCGAATTTGACCAGAATTCGAAGGTGCCTCACGATGTAGAATAGTCCCGAGTACTTCATTTTAAAACGAGATCCACCCCACAGTATAGCGAATTTGACCAGAATTCGAAGGTGCCTCACAATGTAGAATAGTCCCGAGTACCTCATTTTAAAACGAGATCCACCCCACAGTATAGCGAATTTGACCAGAATTCGAAGGTGTCTCACGATGTAGAATAGTCACGAGTACCTCATTTTAAAACGAGATCCACCCCACAGTATAGCGAATTTGACCAGAATTCGAAGGTGCCTCACGATGTAGAATAGTCACGAGTACCTCATTTTAAAACGAGATCCACCCCACAGTATAGTCAATTTGACCAGAATTCGAAGGTGCCTCACGATGTAGAATAGTCACGAGTACCTCATTTTAAAACGAGATCCACCCCACAGTATAGCCAATTTGACCAGAATTCGAAGGTGCCTCACGATGTAGAATAGTCCCGAGTACCTCGTTTTAAAATGAGGTCCACCCCACACTATCATGGAATGGACGGAAATTGAGTATTCTTACGAAACATGTATAAAGCAGAGGGAATTCTTATGATAAAAAATCGTACAATATTACTCATAGGGACCATTCAACAAATACGTTCGCTTTTGGGGGGGGGGTCAAGGTTCGTGTGACGTTACGAGTCATGGGGGTGTCGGCAAAATGTGACGTTCGGTTTTTGCATAAGGAGTTCGTGTTTTGGCACAAGAATTCCGTAAATTATGAAAAAATGTTGAGCGATAAAACCTTCCATTTACTCAACGAATGAAAAAAAGAGCGAACCCGCACTATGTTCGGGATCTTTCTGTATAAAATACGCAATGATATTCAGATGTTGTATTTTTGATACCTCAAACATGTTTCATTATGGACAATCTTGGAAATAGTTTGAATTAGATGGACGAATAGACAAAAAAAGGGCTGGGGGGGGGTTGAGATTTGTGACGTATTATTTTGGGGGGGTCTACTGAAACGAACCATTGTTACATGGGGGGGAGGGGGTCTGAAATTGTCCAAAAAGCGAACGTATTTGTTGAATGGCCCCATACTATTGCACACGATTTATTCAAATTGGACATATCATATAATCAGATACAGTAAGATAGTCTTTACTTACGCTATATCTTTACATACAGGAACTTTTTTTCATTTTTAGTTTAATTACTTTATACGACTAGCAATTTCGTAATATTTTATATTCATAAATGCATGGTAGTAGAAAAGCTGTAATATATCAAATATCAAAATCGTATACATGACAACATTTAACTTATATTAATAGTACTCAAATACACGTACATATATCAAATATCAAAATACTATACTATAACATTAATCCTCACTGTAATCCTGTCGTTTGTCGTCACGATCACTCAGATTAAACTGATATTATACGAGTTAACTCACTACCACCAGAGATATTACCACTTCTTGTTCATTACACGAAATTTCGTTTGATAGTGCTCGTTCTGATATGAATTTTAACTTTTTGTTGAGTATGAGACTCATCAGGGCTTCGAAAAGGACACCTAAATCGACATAATCATCTAGACTGTGGAAGTTTGTGCAATGTAACAATTTCTTGTTACCAGGAGGGATTCTTCTACCTACGCTAATCGAGAAGACTCAGAATCGATATACTACTTTCGTTTAGTCCCTTTTCCGAAGAGCAGGGGGTTTCTACTAATAGCAATCTATCCGAGGACCAACCAGTTGTGGTAGGATATTATAGGATCGGAAGAATCGTCTGTGGATGCGTGTAGTGTGATGTGATATGTGAAGGTTTTGAAATAATTAAGTTAAAACCGATTTAATATTGATAGTGAAGATTAATATGACTTTGAACTGAATTCTGCTTGTCTAATTCTTCAAATATTTATCAAAAGTTTTATTTGAATTGATTTACTATAATTCTCAAGCGATGCTTTGTATCTTTAGAGACCGTAGTCTTAAATGTATGACTCGCGAAATTTTCTAAGTCGAAAATTTCACGAAAAATAAAATTTTCTAAGTCCAAAATTGACTTTAAATTCGACTGCTGCAGGAAGGCTCTGCAGCAACGTACCTATTTGTCCAGGAGGACTGACCGAAGTGAATACTTGAAAAATCGGCACGACTGATTCGAGGATCGAGCCGGACCGAAGTGCCGCTCTGTGTTCCTTGATTTTCCTCGTTACCTCGGTTTAGGAACTACATTTCGTATGGCGTAGGCACATTTCTTTACTTTTAAGGAGTGGGGACTGACCCAAGAACTCCTCAACTTCCCTACTGATCGCGTATTGATACTATTTACAAGATTCAGTTCACTTTCATACGTGTTAATCCCCGTTTATTGTGTAAGTATAATCGTTTGAATATGTACATGTGTGTTTGTCTGTATGACAGGAATATATCCTTAAGTTTTACAATATAATTTGGTGAAGTTACGTGTAATTGTTAAACATGATTAAGTGTGTGGTGTGTTGTTGTCCAAATGACGGTGAAGTTAATTGTGTTGGTTACATTAAATTGAATTTATATGTGTTTGTTGATGCTTCTAAGTTAATAATTAGATGATTTTTCAAATTGTTGAATACGTTACAATACATATGCAGGTCCCTTATAGTATGGTATGATTAGTATTAAGTAAAAAATGAAAATATCGGACTTCGAACACCGAAAAAAAATATGACCCATATGAGTATTCGTATAAGTAGATTCTGTCTTCTTAAAATATTTTGTACGGTTTGATTAGTTTCAGGCTAAGTGACTTACAGGCTAGTAGTTATATTGATTTCTACATTAAATACGTGAGAAATTTTCAATACGATATGGATTATCTTACGCTAAATCAGTTGAAGATCAGTTTAAATATCAAATATGAGTTATTTCAGTATAAAATAAATAGAAAGTGCAATTTAGCGAATTAAGATCAGAAACGTTACTTCTTTCTGCGCGAATATATTTGGATATTTGACTAACGTTACCTCTATCTGCGCGAATATATCCTGATATTCGACTAACGTTACTTCTTTCTGCGCGAATATATTTGGATATTTGACTAACGTTACCTCTATCTGCGCGAATATTTTTGGATATTCGACTAACGTTACCTCTATCTGCGCGAATATTTTTGGATATTCGACTAACGTTACCTCTATCTGCGCGAATATATCCTGATATTCGACTAACGTTACTTCTATCTGCGCGAATATATCCTGATATTCGACTAACGTTACTTCTTTCTGCGCGAATATATTTGGATATTTGACTAACGTTACCTCTATCTGCGCGAATATCTTTGGATATTCGACTAACGTTACCTCTATCTGCGCGAATATATCCCGATATTCGACTAACGTTACTCCTATCTGCGCGAATATATCCTGACATTCGACTAACGTTACTTCTTTCTGCGCGAATATATTACATAATATTATTTACGGTTTTGCAACATCAATTGTGTGTTGTGGTCATTTGCAACCGTTGACCACCAAGTTTTAAGTGAAGTCATGTTATGTACAACCAATGAAGCTAAGTTCGAAAAAAAATCCAAGTTAAGCTAATTGAGTCAAGAACCTTCTACTTGCATATGCCTCGAGCGATCTTATAGCCTCTATCAATTTTTGTACGGTTTGATTAGTTTCAGGTTAAGTGACTTACAGGCTAGTAGTTATATTGAATTGTACATTGAATACGTGAGAACTTTTCAATACGATGTGGGTTGTCTTACGCTAAACCAGTTGAAAATCAGTTTAGATATCAAATATGAGATATTCCAGTATAAAATGAAAGTGAGGAGTGAATCACAAGTGCAATTTAGCGAATTAAGATCAGAAGATCCTGAAAGATATCTGGAGATGGTGAGAAAAATGATAGGAAATATCAGAAGCTGTCGGCAGATGTGAAAAAATGGAAAATTACACGAAATGATAATAAATGGATGGGAGAGGATCGGTCAAGTCGATGTGTTGTAGTTTGTGATCAACCCCCCACCTTTGCGGTACGTTCAACTGAAGTAAGTTTTGCTCATAATCTAGAGCGCACTAGAAATTATACATCGCTGCCTTAGTATTTATTTCCCCTACATACCATTTTGTAGGAGAGTGGGGTTTTATGAAATAACTTTGAGATTTGAATTTCGTAATTGAGTAAATCAAACTAGAAAATTGTTAAGGATACATCACTATGAAAAGATTCAACAAAACTGTGATAGAAATATCTAAAAAAAAAAAAAAATGTCATTCAACTTTGA
>JAEUYN010000393.1:0-26649 GCA_018257835.1 Euura lappo | reverse complement strand
TCTTATTTTTCAAGACTGCAGTCTGCGCTAACAGGGTCGATACAATGTCATCCCATCATTTGATGTTTCGCCAAATCAGAGACGTAGGGAGAATTAATTATCATCGAAAGAGGTATGTAGACTCGAATTGAAATATGAAGACAACATTTTTGGCACACTAACTTACTAAGTCTGCGAGTCTTATATAATCAGCTTGGACTGATTGATTGTTTCAGTTTGGCGTAAACAAGTATACATGCAGAAGAGAGTGGCGTTAGGTTCAGTATTGGGTTCGGATAGTTGCAACTATCCTTCGCCTATGCCTGAGAAGTCTCTTTGTGCCTCACTTGCATCTATGACGTCGTAACCAAGGATTGGAAACTGCTAGACCCTGCAAAGCTTGTGGACTCCTTTAGTCTTCGTGGCTCCGAGATACTGTGTTTCAACTTTCACATCAAGTGAAGAAGGGGGGGGGGGATACTTTATCGTGACAGTTTTGTGTGTGCGATAAATTTAGAATTATAACTTCTGAGAACATTCCGTAGTGTATAATAGCCTTGCGTGGTCATTCAGATAATTGTTCAACACTAGCTGACTTTCTCATCTGACTTTTGATAACTAATTTGTGTATAACGTTTGTTGAAAAATGTTGACTATCAATAACATAGATCATTATTCAAATGTTAAATTGACTACCTCACGGGAACGAATTCTTTTCGAAGTCGGTCGATTCGCAAAAGATTGAAACGCGTTAATACTGCTTACGGGGTTGTCGGTGTGCAGAAAAAGTGCGCACTGAGTGTGAATTCTACATTCTTTAATTAGTCGGAAAATGCAAAAGCTAGGAAAACTGCGGTTAGCGCGTACTTTTTTTTCAAATCGAACCCGTCATTATTGGAGAATAATTCTTTTACATTCGATATAACTTGAAATAATACTTATAAAATTCACTAAAGCCTCGCTGGTTACAATATTTCGAGATTTTCAGAGTTTCATTACATAATTCATCCGTTTTTGCTTCATTGCACACTATATGGTGTATCTTGATTTTCGTTCTTGCTTAATTTTATATCTGGAAATATTGCACTATAGATAATAACTTCATCTTTTGTTAACTCTTAATTTGCTCATTATAATCTGTGAACGTGTCCTTCCATTTGAACTTCGGATATAGAATAAATCACTCAATTTAATTTTCGTTCGTATTTTGGAAAAATATATTTACTCATCGCCTACGTGTTCCCCTTTCCGCCGACCATAGTAAGATTGATATTAATATCAATTTATGCAATTATATGTTCCAGATCCATTCTCGATCTGTAATACAATTAAACAGTGTAATAATATTAGTATGTTCTTAAAATATTTTCGATACTATTATCATGAATTGTCAGTTGAGTAACGGAACATCGGAATTCATAGTAGGCATGACGAATTTTCCATGATAATTTTAACAATCTAATTCTAACATAATTATAATAATAATAATGGTAATTTATTAATATAATATATGTAGCAATAATATGATGAGAATGATGAGAATAGTGATGAAGTCTTTGCTGTACCAGGATTGGGAAATTTTCTGGACATCCGGACATCCGGTAATCCGGAAATACAATCATGTACTTTATGTTATATCAAGGAATAATCCTTTACCGATCTGAATTGCATAGCGTGATGGTATACATTTCCAAGATACTTGAAATACCATTGACACAGCGAGCGCGGAACAACGTCCTCTCCGACCGAGCGACTCATCACTAGGTGGAGTGAGGTCTTTGAACTGATCTCTGTTTATTTAATGAGGTATCGGAAATTGTCGCTATGGTATGTACATTCATATGGTACAGGTGAAAATATGCATTCTGTAATACAGACACTGCGATTTACAAGGTACAGACAGATACACGTTTTATCTGTAATGCAATTGAACTATCTGAAACATATAGTATAATTGTGCCGCTTTCTGCCGACCATAGTAAGGTTAATAACAATTTCAATTTATGCAAATACATGTTACATATCCATCTTACATCTGTAATACAATTGAACCATCGAAAAGATGTAGTGTAACAATATCAGTATGTTCTTAAAATATTTTGGGTACTACTGACAACCGATTAAGCGCAGCGAGCGAGGAACAATCCTCTACCGATTTCAATTGCATAAAGTGATAGTACACACTCCCCAAATATTTGAAATACCACTGACAACCAAGCGAGCGAAGCGAGCGAGGAACAACGCTCCCCCTCAACCGAGTGAGCGAGCGAAGCGAGCAGATGAAAGTCTGGTGCACATATCATTATAAGATTACAGGTTGACGCTCGGATTGCGTAATAGTAGGGAGCAGGAGATTAGGAGATTAAGTAATCCGGAGAAACAAAAATAGAAGAACCACAACCAGTGATTGTGATCTAATAAAATGTCTAAACCTGTTGCAACTGTTGTTATGCATCTTTTTTAAGCATACCCGTAAAGCCGTACAGACAAAAATGAAAAAAATATTAATAAAAATTTCTCCAATGGAGAATATATCAATATGAAAAAGTAGTTATAAAATGAATATATTAACAACAACAATATTATTTTTCGATTAAAAATAATTCAACGCTCGAATCAGGAATTGCCACGTTCTTGGATCAAGTACCAAATTATTCTTGATTGAAGAATATTTTTGCTATGGATTCGTGTATAGGTTTCTTGGGGAGTGACAAATCCCTCAAAAAAACCTACTTTTCGAATTCTTCCATAACGTCCAGTACTTCCGAAAATAATTCGTCTTGAATTCCGAGTGGCAGATCTAGCCACTCTTTTTGCAACAGATTAAAAAATCCATCTCCGCTTTCGATCTGGGGGGGGGTTGATTTTCTCGGATTGGCTACCTCGACCCTTCCTTCCTGAAGCCGAGCTTGTACCAACTCCTTCTTCAACCGGATTAGATCTTTAAATTCCGAGGACATGTTTCTTAAATCATTTGAGCAATCAATAATAGCTTCCTCCGTTGCTTCGGATTTGTTTGCTGCCTTCTTCCTTTTCTTGGCGAATGCATCCGAACCAGGCACAACAATTGGCCTTCTCTGACAACTGTTTGGAGGGTTATTTTGCGCTAAAGGTGTTGAAACGCGAGTTGATTCTGCGACTCTATTTGTGCTGCGAACGCTGCGTACCCCACTAGTTTGAGTACCTGCGAGTGGTGATGCTCTCCTACCAGCAGGTGAGGATTGAGACGAGGATGCAGAGGTGGATCCGGAGGACGAAACACAAGAAGAATCAGACACTGGTATTCGAACTGGTTGAACTGGTTGAACACTGGTTGAATTTCCTCTTATTGTTAGCATTGGAATACTTTCAGTGGGGGGTGTTATTTCGCGTCCCATATCAATCACCAAGCTTTCCGAAGGCAACGGCGGAGACTGTACTAGAGCTGTTGTTTGGCACGAAGAATTGTCTACAACGGCACAGTCAGGTGGAAACACACCATCGACTATTGGTTCCGTTGATGTTGCACAGGATATATGCGGAATTTCAGATATTTTGCCCCAGTTTGTGTCCTGCAAAGGGGTTCCAAGACTGGCTGTCGATGACGGCGTTTGTACGTTGTCTGTGGATTGTATGTAAAAATCTCCTGGCGGGTCAAATTCATAGTCGTAGACAATTGGCTGCATATGGTCTATCATTTGCAAATTGCCACCGTCAGAGAATGTTTCAAAATTGTCACTTGGAATTTCGAACTCCTCAGGAGAACAGGAAGCATTTAACACCCTCGCTAGCTCTACGACTCCCTGTTGTTGTCCCTGTTGTTCGTTCTGTGTAGAATGACTACTAGTGGCAACAACCAATACTGGCCTTTGTGGAACGAAATCATCGGAAGTGGAAGCCACATTTCCTGCAAAAGGTTAATCAGTCAAGTATATATACTGATATATCATATGCAATATGTAAATCATGAAAGTGATAATTTTTTTAGAGTGCAAGTGAATGTTGACTCAATTTCTGAATTGTGGCGCAATTATAATACATTTCTTGGAAAAAGATACATACGAGGCATATATGGACGAAATATTTTGAACACCTAATGTTACTTGAGAATGATAAATTATTTAGTGAAAGATAACATTCCATTCATACGATTCGTTACGAGGGATGAATCACAAGCGAAAATGCGTACACCACATCTCCTTCATCTCAATATCTCCCAATATCTCTCACTATCTCCCACGATATCTCCTGTTATAATTTTAAATATAAATCCAAAAATTTCTCAGTATCTCCTAATATCTCCCGATATCTCCTAAAATTTCTCAATATTTCCTGATATGTCCCAATATCTCCCGATATCTCCTAGAATTTCCCAATATTTCCTAATACGTCCCAATATCTCCCACGATACATCCTGATAAAACTCTTAATATATCTCCAAAAATCTCCAAATACGTCCCAACATTTCCTACTCTCTGTACACCATATCTCCCTGGTGCTTCACCCTTCGGAGTGGTACATAATATTGCCTCGAGTTTCTCACTTATTTTTATCGTTTTTTTTTCTAGACCACTGGAACATTTTTGAAATTGCAATTGACTTACCTAGACTTTTGACTTGGGAACCCATCGATAAATTCGATGACGAGTTCTGCCCCTCGTGACTCTTTGCTGGTAGTTTGCTGCAATTAAGCAAAACGTTCAATATTAGTAGTTTGAATATATGTATAGCTTTTGATAAATGTTCGGTATTGTGATGACACGTTAAATTGATGACAATTATCCGCAATTCTTACTCTTTGTGACGGATATGGTTCAAGAGGAAGCTCATGTCTGCGAAGTATATCCATTTCCGGTTACCGTTCTTGTCATGGCGCACAAACTGATCTCTGAGCTGCTGCCATCGTGCTTTGGGATCTACAAGTAATGTTCTGTATCAGGACGATCAGAGAATGGTCAGGTATGGCTATTCATCCTTATATATCTGTTACCTTTTTTATGTTTACGAATTTCGAACGTATAATAAAAAAATTACTTATTATGAAAATTCGAAAAATTTGAATAAAGGAACGAAACTTTTCTTGCATGGAGTTGCCTCAAATTGATAGTAACTCATTTTTGGGGTCTGGTGCAATTATTTCTAGCAAATGGTTAGTTTGTATACCTATGGACTCATGTGAGCAGGGGATCCCCCGTTTGGGAATGAGCATTAGAGGACGCCACGGGCGCGAAAGGAAATTATACCATGGCAATCATAGTATGACCCTCAAAATTCACAACATGCAAACAGGAAACATACAAAATACGATTAAATAAAAAAATACCTGGTACGGCGAATCCTCTTTCTGTTAATTTGACACGTATTAGTAGCCAAAATTGCGCCTTCGATTCTTCGTTGTAAGAGTGCCGCTTGTCTTTATTAAAGATCCAGTCATTAGCCTTCACAATCTTAATCAATTCTCTATCTTGTGCTTCTAATTTGCTGGCTGTTTTTTTAGAAGCCATAGTTGATCGCGAGAACAACTTGTAATCCACAAATATTTGCAGAAATTTACGGATCTTGAAGCGCGAACACTAACAACATTAATTCTTCTTCTTCTTCTTCTTCTTCTTCTCCTTAACTGGCTATCGCCTAACATTAATTCTTCCTGCGAGAATCAACAAGTCTCGTGAGTCGTTTCGTCTTTGTGCCGTTAGATGGCAGCAATTTGTACAACGGGTAGCATGGAAACGCTGTGTCTACCGGTCTACGCCACTGGAAACCGGGCAC
The DNA here is from genome assembly GCA_018257835.1 of Euura lappo. NCBI lineage: Eukaryota > Metazoa > Arthropoda > Insecta > Hymenoptera > Tenthredinidae > Euura > Euura lappo. The sequence goes on along the minus strand of JAEUYN010000393.1, from coordinate 20,922 downwards.
TGCACCGCCGCGACGGTGGGTGGGGAGAACGTTACCGGTCAACGTTCAACGTACATGCGCGCCGTTTTGCGTTGACGTTCGATTCACGAAAAGTGAGGTTAGAGAATACATTATCCCGCTGTACCTATTCACGTGAATATCTCGAGATGGAAGACGATTCTCGTTGCAACGTGATCGATGAAGACGAGATTCTGATTGATTTGGTTGCGGGGAAATCTTTGCTCTACGATAAATCTTCATCTCAATTTAAAGACACAACGAAGAAGAACGAGGCCTGGAATGAAATAGCAACCAACATGTTCATGATCACCGAAAGGCCAACGGAAGGTAAGATGTTCATGTTGTTAAAATGTTTACCCGTAATAATATTATTAACGAATATATTTGTCATGACTGAATACCTTGAATGGTATTGAAGATCAAGTTTGATTTGAAAGTTCAGTTTAATAATGAAAAATGTCCCCTCGCCTAGTCAAATTCGTCATCAGTAGGTGGAAGGGCTTGAAAAAAAAATACATGGACGAGCGCAAGAAGCTGCTCGAATACATCCCTTCGGGATCAGCTGCTCCGGCAAAGGCGTGTACTTGGAAGTACTACCAGCTCATGAATTTCCTCGAAAAGCACGTCCAACACCGACAGTGAGTATCAATGTCTTTGATAAAAGCATCATAGGTACAATAGTTGCCTTGTCTCAATTCGCCGCAAGTGTACGCTTGTGTACTTGCCGTCTCACTCTCGCTCATAGGTTTTTGATGGAAGTACGCAAGTAGGCAAGTACGCAAGTGTGCACTTGGGTCGAATCGAGACACGGCATGCTCATAGACGTAGGTACAGATTCTTCACAATTGTAGTAAAAACTTGTATTCCCCTTCGTCTGTTGACATTGTTGGTTACATGTTTCAATTTTAACGATAGCATATGTCTTCACTTCAACGTTTATTATTTATAATCTCAAGTTCCAATCTTTCCTCCGCTCTAGGACATTCAGCAATTACAATTTGCCAGTCGCGGAGGAAAGCGGTGACAGCGAAGACGCAGACGACGAGGGTCTCATATATGAGGGCGAGGCTGAAGATTCTGCTCGGGATACAAGACTCAACAGTCCACCGATAGTCCATGAAGTGAATAACTATCTCCTGGTTTTGAGAGATGCATGGAACAAAATCCCTGAAAAAAACAAAAAAAAGTGTTTTTTCAAACTGAGGGAGATTATGAGGAAGAGGAAAGATCAACTACCGCCAAAGTCTTAAACTGTAATTAATACTCTATGCTTGTGGGGTATTCCATGCTAGGCGGGACAGGTTTCGGCAGAGGGTTGCCAAATTTGACACCCGTACATAATCTCGTCCCTTACTACCATGCCACGCTTTTTTCGAAGTTTCAAGCCCTGATTGATTCTTGATTTCCCGCGAAACGCGATCAAAGTAATTGTCTTAGGGCCTACTGATTCACTTGAAAATTTTACTGAACATATTTCAGGGTGTCACAAAAGTATGACAAAATTTTCGGCCGCCCCCTTCTTTTTTTGTTCGCCAGCGATGAATTATTGAACAACTTTTTGGGAACGATAAAATTATTCTACGTCATAATGTCCGTTTTCGAACTGTTATATATTAGTATTTCGCGTCCATACTTCATTTCAATAAAGTCCAGGCAACGAAAAATTTGATTGTTCCGAGAATTTTTTTTCACAATAATTCATTGTCGGCGAACAAGGAGGGGGCTAGGAATTATACCATTATATTGTAACACCTTGAACTATGTTCAGTAAAATTTTCAAGTGAATCGAATAGCTGACCCTAAGACAATTCCGTTCACCGCGTTTCGTGGTAAATCAAGATTCAATAAGGACCTGAAACTTAGGAAAACTCGTCGCAAGGTAGTAAAGAAAGTGCTTTCGGACAGGCGTCAAATTCGCAGACCCTCGGCCGAAACTCTTCCCGCTTCACATGAAATACCCCTTATATTTAAGCGCATCATACTAATTCTTCGCCATATAGTTAAACGTACAGTTATTGCTCAATTCATAAATATATTCATAATTATTATTCATTATTATTTTGAAACATTGAAATTCATAATTAATTACTTCGTAATGGTCCAATATGATTATTATCATCATTATTATGAACAATAATAATAATAATAATAATAATAACAGTTATTGTCAAAACTATTAATCGGAAGTAGCTGTAAAAGACACATGTTGTTATACATTGAATCAATAAACAATAAAACCATATACAATACGACACTGATTCTCTCTCGTACTTTCCAGATTGTACTCGTAGCTGAAAACTTTTAATCACGAAACATGTACATAATATACATGTTAACTAACGTGAAATGTTTCTAATATCGAGAAGGACTCTACCACTCGACATCCTGATATAATATGGAAATCGATCCAAACGAGTCTACGGATTAAAGAAAATACGAAATTTGTGTTCGCCTTGTTGTTCTTGTTTTTCTTTCGCCAACAGAAAATCCTGTGAAACGCATAGAAAACTCTAATTTCAGAGTTTTTTTTTCTTGCAATTTTCAAAATTCAACAATCAAAAATTGACAGGGCAAAGGCATAAAGTCGTACACGCCACTTTTTGTTAACACAAATACTCTCAAGTCCTGCGTAACGTGAGTTATTATTATTAAAATTATCATTATCATTATTTTGGAAAAAAAAATAAATTTCTGATTTTTCACAGCATTTTCGAGTTACAAAAAACATAATAATACTAAATGGCGTAGGTATACTACTTACCTGTGCCTTGTTGATTTTTTCATACTGAATCTTGAAAAGTTCTCAAAAGATCCGGAATTCTGATTATTCTGTGCGACTCACAAAATTTCAGAGTGTTTGTAGAAGAAGACAAAAAAAAAAAAATAAAATAAAAAAAAAAATTGCGAATACGTTTTCATTTCCATTTGCTAATTTCATCACTTTCCAGTGAAATTTTTCAAATAATAATAAATATTTCATTCAATAACCATAATGAATTATTTCTCAATTCACCAATATTATTATTATTATTATTATTATTATTATTATTATTATTATTCATAGTGATGATAATTATTATTTTCATGATAATGATAATTGTTGTTATTATCATTTTTAGAAATAAAAATGATCATTATCATTATTTTGAAGAAAAATGAAATTCTGATTTTTCACAGCATTTTCGAGTTACAAAAAAAATAATAATAATACTAAATGGCGTATACTACTTACCTGTGCCTCGTTGATTTTTTCATAATGAATCTTGAAAAGTTCTCAAAAGATCCGGAATTCCGATTATTCTGTGCGACTCACAAAATTTCAGACTGTTTGTAGAAGAAGACAAAAAAAAAAAAAAAAAAAAATTAAAAAAAAAATTGCGAATACGTTTTCATTTACATTTGCTAATTTCATCACTTTCCAGTGAAATTTTTCAAATAATAATAAATATTTCATTCAATAATCATAATGAATTATTTCTCAATTCACCAATATTATTATTATTATCATTATTCATAAATATATTAATAATCATATTATTTTGGAACATTAAAATTCATAATTAATTACTTCGTAATCCTCCAATATAATTATTATCATCATTATTATGAACAATGATAATAATAATAATAATAATAATAATAATAATAATAATAATAATAATAATAATAATAGTGAATAACGAAATAATTCATCATGATCATTATTATTATGATTCATAATAATTGTATAATATTTGGTTTATTTCTGATTCCATTATAATAATAAGGATAATTGTTATTATCGAGATTATTATTTGGACACGCGATATAGGCAAAATATAAAATTATGACAATAATGAAAATTACACCTAATTACTACACTTATTATTAATATGATTATTATTATTATCATCATTTTAATTCGAAATAATAATAATCATTGGTATTATTTCCGTTTGAATTCCCGCTTAGCTGTCATAGCGCTGAACAAGGAACGGCGGTTCGTGAAATGCAGGACTGAGACTAACCCTTAGTTTCCATGCGCGCGTTACCGTGCGTCGTAACGCGTGCGTTAGCGCGTCAGCCAATCAGAAGTGTGGCGCAACCTAGCGCGCAGTATGTCGCGTCATTACGCGTTTAACAGAAATCGTTTCCATGGATGCGTGCACCAGCATCGTAACGCACGCGGCTGCACATGCAGCCAATCAGCAGTGTGGTGTAGCCAGCGCGCCGTATGTCGCGTCGAGTCGCGTCATGACGTATTGCGGATAAAATATTTTAATTTTGACGCACGCCGCTCCGCTAGACTTGACAAGGCGAACTCGGTCTTCTCCGCGGAACCTCGGGTGTCTTCGAGTGTCTCCGACTTTCGAGTGTTTCTCCCGCGACTTTTTGTTTTTGTGCGGCGTCGGGCGTTGGGATTGTTGGTGAAGAATATCGAAGAAAACGTTCGTCCAGTCTATTTCAACGATGTCTCAGAAGGAAAGTGAGGAAAATCAAGTGGAAATTACGGTCAACGACTCCATAATATCGGAGGTAAAACTACGGGCTCCGCTATGGGACATGAGAGACAAATCGTACAAAGACAATACCATGAAAAAGAAAATTTGGGAAGAAATCGCGTATAACTTGCAGATGGATGGTAAATATGTATACAATTTTAATTATTACAGAATGACTTCATAATAAATACATCAAATTATAAATGAGTTCATAAGTATAATTAAAAAAAAAAAAAAGAATAAAATTGAATAAATGAAATGGAAAGTAAATGAATGAAGTTATATAGGGTTGTAGTATAAAATTGAAATTGAATGAGTAGATAAATAAATAAATGAATAAAACTGAATAAGGGAAATTGAAAATAAATAAATGGAGTTGTATATGAGGGATTCCACGTAAAGTCGAACGAAAAAGCGCGATTTTTTCCCTGACCACTTTTGATCTGCTTGTCCTTTCGCATAGTCAAACTACATGTTGAAAGGATGTGAAAGGATAAACTTGCATTTTTTTCCGATTTTTTAGACTTATCATTCCATTACGAAAAATCATAAAATGCATTGATTTTCATTTTTTTCTATTGATTTTTCGTGCCTGCATAGCTGAAAACGTGAACGACGTATGACAAAAGTTCCAATACGAAAATTTTGGGTTTTTTTTTTTTTTTGTGAACTTTTCGAAAGTATTTTTCTCAGATTTTTAATACCCCGTTCAAGTGTAGTTTTAATACAAAATGAGTGTAAATCATTCGTAACTCAAAATTGCCCCAATTGAATTGGCTGATATTTATACACAGCGTGTCTTTTTCAATGCCCAAAATTGTCTGAAAATTTCATAGTGGGCCGAGCAATGGTTCAGAAGACACATCAACAAATATTCGCACAGTGGCGAGAATTCGGCTATTATGACGTCGCAAAACAGTCTTTTTGGTCACGATTCGAAAATTCAAGATCAATATCTATTATTCTTGTTTGCGTACTCGACCGTGAATTTTTGAACCGTGGCCGAAATAGTACATTGTGTATCAAAGACGCAAAGAACTATATTTCGAGTGTGAATTTAAAGCGCGTGAAAAAGACTATTTTCCTGCCCTCGGGGGCAAGTGCCGTTTTGCGCGCGCTTACTCGGTCTGAAGAGAGGCATTTTTGCAGACCAGGTGTTGAGAAAAAAATCGTATGCATCACGGGCTTTGGTGAGTGTGATTGCAGCATAATCGCCTTCGGCTCGTGCTGCAAATTTCACACTCGCAAAATAGTTCTTTGCGCCCTTGATACACAATGTACTATTTCAGACCGAGTGAGCGGACGCAAAACAGCACTTTGCGCCCGAGGACAGGAAAATAGTCTCTCTCGCCCGCTTTTAACGACCTCATAATCGCTGAATTCTCGCCACTGTGCGAATATTTGTGTTGATGTATCTTCTGAACCACTTGGGCTCGGCCCACTATGGAATTTTCAGACAACTTTTAGCATTGAAAAAGACATGCTGTGTAAAAATTTCAGCCAATTTGATTTGGGCACTTTTTTGTTATTAAAGATTTTCGAAGATTTTTCACCGAAACTGCAGTTTCGCGACGCACAACAATTACAAAAAATTATTTTCCGAAATTTTAATTTCATTTCCAGAAATTTCAAAGGAGGACGCGAAACTTTTGTATAAGAACTTTTTTCATTGTTCATCTCGATTTCACGCTATGTTGGCTTGAATAATCGAAAAAAACGTAAGAAGCTGAAGCTTCTTATCATGAAATCATGATTATTTGACCAGCTGTAGTCAGAAAATACTTGGTCAGAAAAATCTGAAAAAATCCATAGTTGATCTTTTCAACGTGTACGTCGACTGTGAAAAGGGAAAAAATATCAAAAGGGGTCATCGAAATCGGGCGTTCGATTTGACGTGGAATTCCCCGTATAAATAAGTTCATAAATTATATACTTGAAAATGAATGAATTGATGAAATTAAATAAATGAAATTGAAAATGAATGAATGCAGTTGTATATAAATAAGTTCATAAATATAATCGAAAATAAGTAAATAAGTGAAATTGAACAAATGAATTTAAAACTAATTCAATGGAGTTGTATAAATAGGTTCATAAATATAATCAACAAGCAGGTCTGGGCTGACTATGAGCCAGCCTTTGAAATTACAGATGTAATTTGTAATTAGAATGTTTCCACTTACTAATTACATTGGTAATTTGTAATTAGTTCGATTCTAATTACTAATCACATTTGTAATTTGTAATTAGTAATTAGAATGTAATTAATTACAAAAACGCCCAACTCTGCACTAACATAATATTCAGGACAAAAAACTTCACCGCCACTTTGGCCACAACATACTACTCTTCAGATTTTGTTTAATAATCATATACGTACATTCTAAATCAAAATATTGTAACAATTTCAGGAAACTTCCTGTCAAGTACGACAAACACTCTTGTAAAAACATATGCATGTGCTTCTACTAGAATAAACGGGGATTGATACCTATAGAATTGAACAGAACCCTGATAAATAGTATTACTGCGCGAACAATAGAAAAACTTGGGTGTTCGTGGGTCAGTTCCCACCACCAAATTTCGACTAAAATCAGAACACTAAGAGAATCACTTGGGTCAGACCCTCCGGTCACTTATCCACATTTATGCGGAGCCCTCCCGCATCAATGACATTTAGAGTCAATTTTTGGACATAGAAATTCCCATTTCAGACTACGGTCTATTGAACTGTATTAATTAATTAATAGACGTAAAAGTCATTGATACTCTGTCTGAATACTTTCAACGAATAGAAAGGAATTTCGAGTCTATTAACGACATAATTCACGATTTATCGACTTCTGTTCAATTAAATTGGAAAATCTTCAATATCAACATTACATCTGTTTTAAACTGATCATTTCAACACCTACACACCTATTCTACATCCACAGACACTTATTCCGTTCCAACATTTTCCATAGACTGCTATCGGTAGAAACCTTCTTGACTTCGGAAAAGGGTCTGAATGAAAGTAGTACGTTGATTCTGATTGTGCGTCCTCTCGACATAGCGTACGTAGAAGAACCGTTCCTCCGCAATGAGATATTATTGCATTGCACAAAATTGCTCAGAATAGATGATGAATTTCGATCTAGGGTCCTAATTGAAGCCCTGATGAGTTTCATACTTTAAATAAAATGAAAAAATTTCGGAAATGCGAGTACTATGAAACAAAAATTCGGCGACGGCTCTAGGCAGGAGCCAGTGAGGTACTGGCTCAATTAAGGTGCCAGTTGTCAGATGCGCCGAAAATCAGAGATCGAAAATCCAAAAATGTCACTAGGAATATTTATTCGGTCTCTCCGATGAAAAATAGGGTGGCTCAGGGCGTCGTTACCAGGGAAATTGGAAAGATAAAAAGAAATGAATAAATAAATGAATAAATAAAATTGAAAATGAATGAATGCAGTTGAAGGTGAATGAATAGATATAAATAAAACTCAAATAAACATATGAATCAAGAAATACTGACTTAATCATACGCAATCTATAGAAAATTTTATCAAGACGAGATGGAGGAGCCTTCGTGACCGGTACTTCAGGGAGCTAAAAAAAGCAAAGCCGACAAGCGGTCAAGGAGCTGCCACGCAGATATCCTGGGCCTTCTACTCCTCGATGAGTTTTTTAAGTGGAGTAGTAGAACCTCGCCGGTAAATTCCTCCCCTTTTTCAATTTCATAATATATGTTGAACGTTTATTTGCACAATACGCCCTAATTTGACATAGGACTGCAGATACATGACTTTATTTTTCTTCAATTAGAACAACAACAAGTATGGGTCAGGCCCAGTCATTTTCTTACTCGGCTGGTGGTATCGTCTTAGCCGATTTAAATTTGGAGATGGCTGATGATAGTGACCATGCAGCCTTAAGTAACGCCCGTGTATTGGCTACGCAACTTGATTCAAACAGTTAGTATTCATTTTTCCGATTTACTCAGTGGTGTAACGAAACAGACTATATTTATACATGAATTCTAAATATTTTCACAGTTCCGGTGGCGTTATTGAGCCCCACTTCTTCGGTTGACTGTAAGTTTCCAGGACTTACGTAATTCCAAAAATTCAATCTGATAACTAATACTACATAATTAATCGTACCTAATGGTTTTGAAAACATTTATACATACAAACCAAATTATTTTATAAAAATGATATTCAATAATAAGCATTGAATGCAGCTCAAGATCTATCGCATCGTAGCAGCAGTAGCAGCAGTGCAGGCGGAGTAGCAGCAGACGATCTACCTGTGCCAGGATCTACTGGAAAGCGTTCTGCGCCATGCCAGGCTTCCAAGAATAGTAAAACAAGTAAGTTTAAACTATATGTAAAACGTGTATTCAATTGGATTGTGAACACTTATATTCATGCAATATATATTTTCAGAAAAAAATGATCACGATCCAGTCGAGACAGCGATTTTGGATCTGGTCCAGAGACGAAAAAATGAAACGAAGCAACCAGACTTATCTTCCGAAGAGCACTTCTATCTTTCCATAGCAAAAGATGTAGCTAGTCTTGATATCGTATCACGACTGCGAATGAGGCAGGCTGTATTGAGCGCATTTATGGAAATCGTACAGACACAAGACCAGAATTAAGATCGATAAGAAAATCTCGAGTTACCCTTGAAAAAAGAATATTCTGAAAGTTTCAATGCTCTATAATCTCACTATTAGAGGTGCGGGTAATTTTCATACCTCGATCTATTTGAATTTTATAACGAGCAGCAAAATTTTCGAACATTAAATTTAAAATATTTAAAGTATTTTCAATCTCAGATTTATTTGAGTATCGTTGGATTTTCTTAAATCGTTGTAAAATAAAAAAAAATCACGGTATGAAAACAAATAACATCTCATTTTATAAGAAAAAAATTAAACACAAAAATTACTGGCACCCTATAATAGTGGGATTTAGGGTAGATGCACCGTTTTTGGGCATCAATTGCTGCATTAGTGGCCCTATCGATCACATGTAGAACGAATGCGGTGATCACAAACGGTACAAAAGGTAAAAACACGGTTCAACCTTTAAATAAATTGGTCTGTAACTGATTAATTATTGGAAAACTGTATCCAAGGCTTTCTTCGAGACATATTTATGTTAGTAATCGAATGATTTGATGAAATATAAGCACCAGAAACAAGTGATCAACCTTCAAGAACTGACCACAAATGGTGGGGTGGCCTAAAACGGTGCCTCTACCCTAGAGCATTGAAACTGTAAGGATTTTCTTTTTTCAAGGTCAACTTAAAATTTTCCAACTTGGACCATAAATATCAATTTGAATACAATCAAACTGAAAAGTAAAACCAAAGCGCCTAATACTGTCCGCCCGCATTCGGTAAATGTATACGTATAGTATACGTAAAACGATATTTAATCATTTATTGTTATCAAATGTTATTCAAGGATATTTTTCATCTAAAAGATTTCAAACTAAGCCAAATAGGCGGGTGCCAAGTATACTAGTAGAATGTGTGACAAAATATTGAGTTGTGAATTATAATATTGATGTATTGAAAAAACCTTGATTGTTTGCTTCATTGTCGTCTGTACCACTCTCTCTGGTGATCGGGTAATTTATTCCACTGCCAGTCGACCTTGCCCTCGGTCATAAAATAATTTTTATAGGCATCTCTTGTATTTTTCGCAATCTGGACACAGTTCCTAGCAGCGTTTGGAGCTAGATCGCGCATTCCTCGTAGACCTACTTCTTCGCGCCATTGTCCGGGCTGCATGTTTCCAAATCGATCTTCTGCATCAACGTATCGTGGTGGAATGTAGCGTCTTTGACCCGGTGGCAGCCGAACTTCGATGTCTCTTAGCCAATTATGGAGTACGACGCAGCATTTCACAATGTTCTCAACTGTCTCGGCGCATGCAATGATCGGCTTCCGGAAGATACGCATCCTGGCTACCATTACTCCGAACGTGTTTTCGATGGTAATCCTGGCTCTGCTCAACCGATAATTGAATATAACTTGATCTGGCGGCAAGTTCAGGCCAGGATACGGCCGCATCAAATTTTCCAATTGTGGAAAAGCAGCATCTCCAACAAATACCGGTGGCAGACGTATATCAGTCCCTTGGAGAATAGCTGGGGGAGGTAATGGCAGCGTCTTGTCTATGATGGCTCGGCCAAAATCCGAGGCTTGGAAAATTCCACCGTCACTCTCTCGTCCAGCGGAACCGATGCTGACGTACGTGAATCGGTACTGAGCATCGCATGCTGCAAGTAGCACTAGACTGAATGAGCCCTTGTAGTTGTAGAACACTGAACCTGTGTTGTCAAAGCACTGCACAACAATGTGCTTGCCGTCCATGGCGCCAACACAATTTGGAAAATTCCATCGGTCTCCAAAATCTTCAGCTACTCTAGCCCATTCTCCTTGATTAAGTTCTGGCAGTAATTCTGGCTGCAGCGCATCCCATATCGCTGCCGTTGTTTCTCTGATTATGTGAGTTACAGTTGTTCTACCGATGCGATACTGGTAGTGTAAACTGACCATGCTATCCCCCGATGCGATATATCGCAGTGTCAAAGATAGCCGTAAAGCAGCAGGGATGCTTTCTCGAATAAGATTCTCTCTTGAAATTTGTGGCTCTATCCTTCGCAACAGAAGATCGAATTGATCTGGTGTAACCCTGTGGTAATTGAAGAATAACTCCGGATCAGTACGGAGTTCAGATACGAGATTGTCAAAAGCGCCTTGTTCATGTCGTAAGGTGATAAACGGACGTATCCACCAGCGAGGGGCACCTCGCAGATGCAACCTCTGCAAACGCTGTCTCCTTCTCCGAAGAAATAACAGTAGAAGGAGCTCATCGTCTCTATTATCGGCCATCTCGAAGTTACTCTGGATGAGACACTTTTGTCTGTGATATGGGAGAATAGGAAAATTCAGGAAACAATCGAGGAATATTTAAGGAATGTTATCTCCGGTTTTTTTTCTACTTAGAATTATTACGTGCTTTTCAATTTTTCTTTCATTTTTTCATCATTTCACATGATTTCATTTAATTCAACCTCAATGTTTTTATATTCATTTCTTTATTTCTCATTAATTTCTTTGCTCAATATTTCACAAGCTATTGATACGTCATTTCAACGAGTTGTTTTCTCCTCACAAAGCTCTCGATTTTTTTAGGGGCTATTTTTGCGTAGAATTCAACTACGAAAAAGTTGAAAATAAAATTTCATTTCTAAGACGTCTTTGATTTTGGTTTCAGTGAAAGAATTAAGATATCACAAAATCCGGACATTTGATTTTTCGAAATGGAATTCGGAAGCAGTCTGAATTTTTTCAGATTTTGGAATTAATTTCCATCGAAATTAATTATTCGATGTATCGAAATTAATTATAACATATTTGCGTACATACATACATACCAATAATAATAAACGTAATAGTTTTTCGAGACAAGTTGTATACGCGGGTATCGAATTGAATCCTATACGACGCAACGTTGCAGAGTCAAAATATAAGAATAGAGAAAATCACATGAATCTGAGTACGTTCAGCATCGTAAACAGCTGACAATTTGCCTATTATGCCCAAACTTTCAGATACTGTAATTCTCACATGACGGTGGAGTCTAAGTAAACGAAACGATAGTTTCATATACAGCTTCCGTAAAATGGTATGGTGTACATTTCAGGGCGAAGTTCGTCTTTGAAAATACACCTATCACTTGAAAAAATTGCACTTTTACAAATGTGGCAACTGCTGATAACAGGCAGTGAAGTCAGGCACTCGTTGGATATTTTCATGAACAGTCATGAAGATATGTTACTTCAATTTGGATGATAATGATAAACACAGGCTAAAATACTCAACTGCGTGCACAACAAGTGACAAAAACTTGACTTCTCGATCAAAAACCATTTTTTTTCTGTTAAAAAACATAAAAAATGCTCAAAGGTATTTTAAAGGTCTGAAAAAATTCAGACAGGTTCGAAATTCCATTTCGAAAAATCAATCGTATGGATTTCATGATATCTAAATTTTTCCATTGAAACCAAAATAAAAAAACCTTGCAATTGAAATTTTATTTTCAATTTTTTCATAGTCGAATTCCACGCGAAAAGTAGCCCCTATAAAAAAAAAATCGAGAGCTTTGTGAGAGCTTTGCTTCATATAGCTGGAAATCAGGGTTGCCGATCCCTTCAATGTCGCGTGTCTAGTGGCAAAAAGTCGTGAGCGCCAAAAAGTATCTTGACTGATTGCATAAAGTCATATCCGCCATAAAAAAAAAAAACACCGTTTTTTCATACAATTTCGTTTTTTTCTCATAAACAACGGTAACGCAAAGATCTATTGAAATTCTCGAGTTACATTCATGCATAAAGAATTTCAAATTATTCGCCCTTATGCCATTAGCCAACCCAGCGAAACGATAAAAAGGTGAATAATTTTTTTCATCAATTCATCTTTCCGGATTTTTTGTTTTCTTCTTCGATGGATGGATGGATAAAGTGGAGATGAAGAATAAATAAATTGATTTTATTGAAACTTTTCGCATAAATGTTCAGAATTCCGAAATTTTGATAGATATCTTCGCGTTTCGAGTGTTTTTGGAGCGAATGACGAAAAAAAATGTTCAATAACTTTTGTGTCGTTTCGCTTGGTCGACTAATGGCATGAGGGCAAATTATTATTATTATTTTTTTTTTTTGCAATATGAAAAAAAGTCAATTTTTCTTGGATTTTTTTTCCTTCCATTTTGTGTCAAAGTTGTGAAAATGCACACATGAATTGAAATTCATGTTTTCTGAACGTTTACCCTGAAATATCGTCGTTTTTGACGGATACGACCTTTTGTGCTTAAATTTTTTATTTTCTAATTCCGATGGATGTATGCGTCAAAGCGAATGAAACCAAACAAATTTCGTTCGTCCCTTTTGCCACCGAAATCGCATTTTTGGTGCTGACGACCTTCTGTCATTAGACACGCAATGTGGTAAATTCACTTTTGAAATTTTCGTTCGTAGGGACGTTTGGATAACTTGAGACAAATCAATTAAATTCAACGAAATTTATTTACATGATCATATTTCTATTGTTCATCTTTTTTGTTGGGCACAAGAATTTCTACTCTGTATAGGAAGAGACGAAATTAAAATAGACACCAAAATCTGCATGTTTAGATGGAACTGCGTTTTTTCTTTTGCAATTCGCAGAATATCACGGAAAACTGAATTATTTCGAAGTTGCTGTTATGCACATCTTCTTTATCGTAAGAAATCGTTCGCGATTATCAATGATCAGGAGAGGATTAGGAAACCTTGTGACACGAAAATATTGGCGTACCTTGTAAAATTGAAATGTCAGGAACGTTTGCCCCTACGGCACATTAATTATGAAATATCACAGTGCCGAAGGTTATTTTATTATTATACGTCAGATATTTTTTATTATACGTCAGATATACATACCCTTTTCAGTTCTGCTGAAGTAAAGTCTTGTATAGTGATGTTGAAATCTTTTTAACGAATATCGGTTTGATTTGGCAGAGAAACAACAGCGTCATGTTAAAAAAAACAATTTCAAATCGGAAAAGCGCGCGCGCGCCATCGTAGAGACGCGCGCGCGCGTGCGTCTCTACATCGGTCCTACATGGAAACGACGAACGGAAGTCGACATGCGTTGACGCACGTCAACGCGCGTCATAACGCGCGTCATAACGCGCCCATGGAAACTAACGGTTACCATCGCAGATTTTCTGTCGCATCGCAATTTCTGTTAGATTCATGTGAGAGGTTAATCGGCAGCGTCGCAGATTCTTTTCCGTATTGCAATTTCTTTCTACCATCGCAGATTTTCTGTCGCATCGCAATTTCTGTTAGATTCATATGAGAGGTTAATCGTCAGCGTCGCAGATTCTTTTCCGCATTGCAATTTCTTCCAGAATGAATATGATATGAATATGGATATGAATATGAGGAGGTTAATCGTCAGCGTCGCAGATATTACCATCGCAGATTTTCTGTCGCATCGCAATTTCTGTTGGATTCATGTGAGAGGTTAATCGGCAGCGTCGCAGATTCTTTTCCGCATCGCAATTTCTTCCAGATTCATATGAGAGGTTAATCGTCAGCGTCGCAGATTCTTTTCCTCATCGCAATTTCTTCGTCGCAGGTTAAATCCAAAGTGTAGGTTATTCTTTTGATCGGTTAGGTCAGGTTCGCAGTGACAGTTTTGACAGTTCAGCCGTAGGGTTGCAGTGACAGTTCAGCTCTCAGCTCACCTCAGACCGTAGTCGAGCCACGCAGCCAATCGCAGGGCGAATAAAACGTTCGATTTCGATCATCATTGCGACCGAAGCGAGACATTTGCGACCGAAGCGAGACATATTTCGACAGGATCGCAAACATCGACCGTCGGCGGCGTTCGGGGTGGGACATGAACTTTTTACTAAGGGGATTAATTTCGATTACTTTACTCCACGGCTTGAAGTGAAATTCTGACTCAGTTTCAAAATAATGACAAGCCACTATCGAAAATCGATATTCAGGATAATTTCGATCTTTCTAACGATAATTAGGTGTTTGTAATTTTTTTAATAATTACTTCGATTACTTTACTCCGCGGCTTGAAGTGAAATTCTGACTCAGTTTCAAAATAATGACAAGCCACGATCGAAAATCGATATTCTGGTTAATTTCGACATTTCTAACGATAATTAGGTATTTGTAATTTTTTTAATAATTCACATCGATTACTTTACTCCAGGGCTTGAACTAAGAATCGACCCGACTTTTAAAATAATGACGAGCCACTATTGAAAATCGATATTCAGGTTAATTTCGACCTTTCTAACGATAATTAGGTATTTGTAATTTTTTAATAATTAATTTCGATTACTTTACTCCGCGGCTTGAAGTGAAATTCTGACTCAGTTTCAAAATAATGACAAGCCACGATCGAAAATCGATATTCAGGTTAATTTCGATCTTTCTAACGATAATTAGGTATTTGTAATTTTTTAATAATTAATTTCGATTACTTTACTCCGCGGCTTGAAGTGAAATTCTGACTCAGTTTCAAAATAATGACAAGCCACGATCGAAAATCGATATTCAGGTTAATTTCGATCTTTCTAACGATAATTAGGTATTTGTAATTTTTTTAATAATTCACATCGATTACTTTACTCCAGGGCTTGAACTAAGAATCGACCCGACTTTTAAAATAATGACGAGCCACTATTGAAAATCGATATTCAGGTCAATTTCGACCTTTCTAACGATAATTAGGTATTTGTAATTTTTTAATAATTAATTTCGATTACTTTACTCCGCGGCTTGAAGTGAAATTCTGACTCAGTTTCAAAATAATGACAAGCCACTATCGAAAATCGATATTCAGGTTAATTTCGATCTTTCTAACGATAATTAGGTGTTTGTAATTTTTTTAATAATTACTTCGATTACTTTACTCCGCGGCTTGAAGTGAAATTCTGACTCAGTTTCAAAATAATGACAAGCCACGATCGAAAATCGATATTCCGGTTAATTTCGACATTTCTAACGATAATTAGGTATTTGTAATTTTTTTAATAATTCACATCGATTACTTTACTCCAGGGCTTGAACTAAGAATCGACCCGACTTTTAAAATAATGACGAGCCACTATTGAAAATCGATATTCAGGTTAATTTCGACCTTTCTAACGATAATTAGGTGTTTGTCATTTTTTGAATAATCGAATTAAACCTAAATATCAACTTTCAAAGTGGCTCGTTGTCATTTTAAAATTCAGGTCGATTCTTAGTTCAAGCCCTGGAGTAAAGTAATCGAAATAAATTATCAAAAAAAATCACAAACACCTAATTATTGTTGGAAATGTCGAATTAAACCTGAATATCAAGTTTCCATAGTGGCTCGTCATTATGACTAATTTGGCGGTGTGAAAAAAGTTTACTCTCTGTTTCTCCATCATTGTCGTACGACCTTAAGCATTGAATTTATCAGAATAAGGTTGCGATCGGAATTGTTTAAAGTTTGATTCTCGGGAAGTTTGGTTGTATCCATTTATGCCGTGGATCTGAGAATGGAAGAGAAAATGCAATTTTCTGAATTTGGTGTGGCTTTTCAAGTTTAATTCCAAAAATATCCTCTCCAAAGTTTTTGGAGTGAAAATTCACTCCTGTGATACTGAAAAGAGCGAAAATCCAATAGAGTGATTATTCACTCCAATTGAGTGATTATCCACTCTAATCGAGTGAAATGTCATTCTTTCTTGGAGTGATTTGTTCACTCAAATCTTTTGGAGTGAAAAATTTCACTCTAATGAAGTGATAAAGTCACTCCATTCATTGGAGTTGCGCTGTTTTCACCCCAAAAGATTCAGCGAGTCAATCCTGGAAAAAAGATTGTGTGGACTAGACGTGTAGAGGAACAAATCTCCTACAATTTTGGTCTGCACGGTATTTCGTAAAATTACAAATGGCCGAGTTATCCAAAATAAAAAACATTTTTTTAGGAAAAAAAATCGAAAACAAGCAGAAGGTCGATTCAATCGCCATTTTGAATTTAAACCCCCCAGTGACCCCCCTCCACCCCGAGGGTTCGAGACAAAAAAAAAACACTGGGTGGTGAAAAAAAAATCTCAAAATCCATCAAGTCGAACTGAACCGGCGTGATATTCAACGCGTTGAATCCACAAAAATGACTCACCCTGCACTGTAGCGGACGCGGTTTGATGCGGCGCACGCGGCTTTTGTTATAGCAACGAGCGCGGATGCACAGCAACCGCTCTTCTTATGGTTTCGCGCGCAAATTGCTAAAGATCGATACTGATTGGTTTATCAATCTTCATCAAGGTATATAAACTAATTGTTTCGTAGTATAAGTACACATTTAATTGAAAAATTCTTTTTTTTTTTAAAGTGTTTAAAAGGAAAAGATTTTTCCTCGTTTTTTTTTTTTTTTTTTTTTGCAGCGTATAGAAAATGATCATTATCAGCTGAAAAAATCATAATGATCGACGATTATATATCAATTGATCAAAAAAAATTGCCCATCCTTAGCCTACACTGGCAGAACCTTGGCCCGACGCTAAGCGAAGAGCGTTGGCGTTACCATCGGCCAGGTACTGGCGTAGCTGTATTCCGACATCCGTTGCAACGTTGTGCCAGCGCTGATGGTGAGTCCACAATGGGGCGTACGCACGTCGAATAGCCACGGACGTTGGTAGCTGCGCGGACGTCGATGACGTCAGAACGGGCTATTACCAACCTCCGCATTTACTGTTGTTCGTTTCGCGTACCGCCGTTCCTTGTTCAGCGCTATAATAATCGTTTCGTCACACGATACAGGTAGAATGAATTTATATTTGTGAACTGAGAATTGAATGTTGATGGACTTGAATTGAGAAAAGGTGAATTTTATAAATAGAAATTAATTTCCGTCAAAAATTTGTATTTTACAGAAGATTAAAACTTTTTTTATATATATAGATAGATATTTATAATTCGTTGAATTTTGAATATCGAAAATCCTGAGATATGCATAATTCGTAGAGTAGGAATATTTTGCAATGGAAATTATTATTATTATGTATATATATATATATATAATATATCGCGTGTATAATGGCAGAAGGTCGTAAGCGCCATTTTTTTATATATTTTTTTCAATGTTTTTTTTTCGAATAGCTGTGAAAACTCGTGAAACGCAAAGATAAATGTAAAAAACGGCCATTTCGAAAATTCATGGAAAAAAAATACCAAGGTAAAAGCAGAAGGTCATAAGCGCCATTTTTTGTTTTTTTAATGATTTTTTCAAATAGTTGTGAAAACTCGTGGAACGCATAGAAAAATCGAAATCGACAATGTTTTGAAAATTCATAGAAAAAATAGAAATACCAAGGTAAAAGCAGGAAGCAGAAGAACGTAAGCGCCAATTTTTGAAATTAATTTTGGTGGTTATGACCTCCGTTTAATTGACCCAATATTGAATTTCAACGTTTATGAACGAATCTTCGGATTTTTATCACGAATACAAAAAAAAATATATATAAATATAATAATCTTTTTTTTATTAATATACATATGTATATATATATATATATATGTTTTTTTTCAATACAGTCTCTCGTTCAGATCTCAATTTCGGTATACAAATTTTGTAGGTATGCATGCACGATGGATGAACCGTAATTTTTTTTTATAATCTCGTTTATTTTTACAATCGCATTAGTGATTACATTATAATGATTATACAATAACACTGTCTTCACGCAGATGTTACCTGAGTTACCTGACCCTGGGTAGAAAAAGGATTTTCGTACTATCAGATCAGATTCTTACATTATATTCGATAAAATGTGACGAAAATCGGAGAAATTCCATCTCGATTTTGTTTTTGGCAAATTGTAAAATACGTATACATATAATGTCATATAATCTTATAAAATGCGATCAGAGCGGACAAAAGTTATTATATTATAATTTTGAAACCAAGAAAAATATAATTTTCTGTGACTTTCAATGATTTCAATTTTGTAGAATTATGTCAGCTTTGGTCGAATTTCATAAGACTGTACAAAATTATACATGATACAATTCAATACATACAAAATTGAGATAGAATTTTTGGGAATTCTAATGAATTCTTGGAATCTGGTAGAATTTGATTTGAGGTGTTGACATAAAAACAATTTTTTCTCCAGAAATTTGATTCAAGAAGTATAATTCTCATACATGAGCAACTATATGTGAAATGTATATAAATGAAAAATAAACAAAATTATATAATACTTATAAGTACCAGAAAACAAGCTATACATAATTAGATAGAACCCCATCTCTAATACTATAATAACTATAATAATATTGATAAAATAAATAATAATGAATAATCATTATGCAAATAACGATAATCAATTATTATTATTATTATTATATAAATGATCATTATCATGATAGTAATAATAAATAATAAATGATTGTTATTACTATCTTATAATGTATCAAGAGGCTAAGGACTCAGAGGTATTTGTTTCTTCTTATTCCTGACGACATCTCTCAGCTTGAAAAAACACTTTTTTCTATTCTTCTCCGGTACTTTGCTCCACGCATCTCTTAATACCACCAAGTAATTATTCATTTCCATCGTTCTTGTCGTACGTGCCGGAGTGGAATCACCCATTGGGTCATCGGAATCTTCATCTGGAAATATGAGTATATTATGCAAATGAGTGTGCGAAACTAACGCAGCGAGTTACAATAAATTATTATCGAACTCATCACGAATCCTGACACTTGGAAAAATCAATCAAATTGGGGAATTCAGGCAAACCGAGTTGGTATCGTTTTCATTCAGTGAGACAGGTGTGACGAAGACAGTTTCGTTGGTTTTCAGAAGTTACTCGTTATTCAGTATGCTATGGCATAAGCAAACGACATATGCAAACGAATCTAGGATCGACTCGTCGTCGTCGTGGGTTTTTTTTTTTTTTTTTAATTTTTAAATTTTTAAATTTTCAATTTTTTTTAACCCCTTTAGATAAAACCAATTTTTTCGGAATTCGAAGTTAACCGTATCAATTCAATGCTCAACAAAACTGTCTCGTAGCTAGGCCGGCGAATTTGAATTCTATAAAATTGGAATTTCGTGTCATTCATAGAAACAGGGTATCAGACTCTTTCATCCAAGGAAATCTTTCATAAACGATGTGAAAGTTCTCCTCATTTTTTTGTATCTGAATATCGATCGTCAGGAATCAGGACATTTATCCTACTGCGATTAGTATTTTGAAAAATCCACCTTCCGAGCATTCCACAGAGTCGTCAGTTTCTTCCCCTACATCGACTTGATCGTCCGGATCGTCCTCGTCGCTGGTTGTGTCGAGGTCCTCTCTGACGGGCGTTTTGAAATTGCTGGACGTCCTTGAATAAGAACGCCAAAGTTGATACTAGAGTTGAGTAAGGAAGATTCGAAAACCTTTTTTACATAGGGATGGGACGGGGGACGGTAGCGCGTCATGCTGGGAGACAGGGGAATAGGGGATCCTCAATTATAACAAAACGAGAAATAATCAATGCAGTAGTATGCTAATCGTGATTATTAAAATTACTGATGTTAAAAATTGTACTGATTGAAATTACTCCAGTAATTTTCTATTTATAATATTTGTAACCAAGACATTGATGCTTACTGTCGATGCTGGACGTGTTTCTCCAAAAACTGCATGGTCTCGTAATATTTCCACTGCGACTTCTTAGCAGGAGCACCTGACCCCGAGGGAATATACTCCCTCACTATTCGTCGTTCAGACATATATCTTTGTTTTAGGCTCTTCCATTTGCTAGCCATTACTTTCGCTAGATAAGAAGAATTTCAAATGATGAAATCGAACTTTGGCAGTTTCGGGGGGGAGGGGGG
>JAEUYN010000392.1:0-29394 GCA_018257835.1 Euura lappo | reverse complement strand
AGGATCGTGGGGCAGATATTCCTCACATGGGTCGCGAATAACTATTTTTTCGTACCGAAATTTTGAAATATCCACCCCTCGACGATACTGCGCGGCATCAGAGGGTCCTACAAGTACGATGTAGGATCGTAGGGCAGATATTCACTCACATGGGTCGCGAATAAATATTTTTTCGTACCGAAATTGTGAAATATCCACCCCTCGACGATATTACGCGACAGCAGAGGGTCCTACAAGTACGATGTAGGATCGTGGGGCAGATATTCACTCACATGGGTCGCGATTCATTATTTTTTCGTACCGAAATTGTGAAATATCCACCCCTCGACGATAATACGCGACAGCAGAGTGTCCTACAAGTACGATGTAGGATCGTGGGGCAGATATTCACTCACATGGGTCGCGAGAAACTATTTTTTCGTACCGAAATTTTGAAATATCCACCCCTCGACGATACTGCGCGGCATCAGAGGGTCCTACAAGTACGATGTAGGATCGTAGGGCAGATATTCACTCACATGGGTCGCGATTCATTATTTTTTCGTACCGAAATTGTGAAATATCCACCCCTCGACGATAATACGCGACAGCAGAGTGTCCTACAAGTACGATGTAGGATCGTGGGGCAGATATTCACTCACATGGGTCGCGATTCATTATTTTTTCGTACCGAAATTGTGAAATATCCACCCCTCGACGATAATACGCGACAGCAGAGGGTCCTACAAGTACGATGTAGGATCGTGGGGTAGATATTCACTCACATGGGTCGCGATTCATTATTTTTTCGTACCGAAATTGTGAAATATCCACCCCTCGACGATATTACGCGACAGCAGAGGGTCCCACAAGTACGATGTAGGATCGTGGGGCAGATATTCACTCACATGGGTCGCGATTCATTATTTTTTCGTACCGAAATTGTGAAATATCCACCCCTCGACGATATTACGCGTGTGGGATTTTTTTCTCTCTTACTTATTATAATAAAAGAAAATAAGACATTTTTTGAAGGGAAAAATTAATCAATGTATATTTATTGTAAAATTCATCAATCAGCAAGGCAAAATTGTAAATGTAAAATTGTAAAATTTAATAATAATGTGTATATATAGAAAAAACCCTTCTCTATTCCGTTCTAACAAATTTTGCTTATAACATATATCATTCATCCATGCATTCATCCATTCATTCACATAAAAATTGTAGATATAAAATTGTAAATAGTAGTTTGTATATTAAATCAGTCTTTACTTGTTTTATAAAGTGACGTTTTCTCTTTCATTCTTTATGTATCAAAAATTGTCCTTGGGAAGATTTTATTTATTTATTTCAATTGCATCGTTTCAGTCATTGTAAAAAACTTATCTTTATTTATCGAAGATTCTTCATTGTTGAGTGTCGATCAAGCGTGGTCCTTGGAGGTTATATTTAAACGTGCTCTTCACGTGTCGTTGAAATTCTGAAGATTAATATTTTCTTCTACGATGATCTTGGTTCGATAGTTTTAACATTCCGAAGGATTATAGATGCTGTTTTCAAGTTCCAATCGTTCGGATGGCTTGAGATTATTCAGATTATGATTTGATGAGTTGACTCTCGAAATTTGTGATAGTTTGATTTGGTGAGTTTTCTCTCGACATTTACGAAGATGATTTAGTGAGTTTTCTCTCTATATTTAGACTTTTGATTTGATAAGTTTTCACTTGACGTTTTGTTGCATGATACAAGCTTAAAGTTTGATAATTGTTTTAAAAATTGTTCAACTATTTCATTATGATAACCAGTTTTAATAGAACACGTCCGCTCTGTACGATAGTCTTCCCAAGAGAGAGATTACTTTCTTCTCTTCCGGCTTCGTAGTGCTAACCTACGCTAGTCAATTCACACGTCACTCATAGTCAAATTATGTTTACGTTTAGCGCGCTCGATTCAAACTATCTGTATCGTCACACGCGACAGCAGAGGGTCCTACAAGTACGATGTACGAGCGAGTAGGACTAATGAGATACATTTTATATGAATATTCAGTCAGATATTGTTAGATCTACTTTGGATCTAGTGAGATCCAAAATGAGAATAATATCTCATAATATTGCAGCAGAACGTTGTTACTCATTGGAGCCAAGTAGATGTGTTGGAGACCGAAGCAAAATGATCCTCTTAAGGGAAATCTGACTATTAGGTCTACGGTAAACTGTTTGCTTCAGGTTCCCAAACATAAAAGCCATGAATCGTACCATCCTCCGACTACGTTGCTGATTTTTTTTAGATTTTATGCATAGCTACGAATGCGACAAATTTCACAATTTCATTCATTGCAAAGTTATGAATTTTTACCGTTTTTTTTTTCAGTTAGATTCGCAGAAGCTGTTTTAGAATGCGAAATGATCACCATGATAGTGCATGATAGTGGTTATCATTTTGCCCCTGCAGGTATAGCGTATCGCAATCTTCAGGTAATGTCGATATTTTGTTTATTAATGAGATACAATCTCAGAACTCTCCATACTCATTTCTGACAGCTGCCACTCCCGCGCGATCACCTCTTTTTCGTGCTCAAAGTTCAGTTTCGACAGCGTTAGCTTTGTTTGTGCTATATGGTTGATGTTTATTCTATATCCTTCCATCTCTCATCGGTCAAATTCATCAGTCAAATTATCATCTTTAGTTCAATGAAATAATTCACGTTTATTCATTTCAAAAACAGCTCATCGTCAATTCTGAAAGCTTCAGTTTTCATTTTGAATAAGTAATAGTTTACTATTCAAAAATGTATAATTGAAATTCGAGCGCGCGCGCCTTGATTCTACCTTCGGCTCACGTCAGAGTCACATTGGCCAACGGACAGTTCTCAGCGCACTTCAGATGCAGTTATTTACTACCTGAGGGGACTTCACCACCATGGAGAATCTGGAACGTATTATGAAGCCCATGAATGTTTTTCCTTCTCCTTAGCTCGTATACTTTCGGTGGAATCATTTTACCATCGCAATTCATTCTGTTGATCGTCGTAGTTTGAGTTTTGGCAAAGAGTCGAACCAAATGTTGACAGTTGTCAGCTGACTTTGCGATGATACCATATTCTGACGGTTCCAGATCTGACAGCTGTGCGTAATTTATCTGGGCTGTATATGGTTAATGTTTATCCTTTGAGGTTGCATCGCCCGAGTACTGACAGGTCTCAGCTAACTTCAGAATAATACCATTCTGACAGAAGCTATGACAGTTCTCGGCTCACTTCAGACTCAATTTTGACAGCTGGCGGTATTTTCGCCATCGGTCAGGTCAGGTTGGGTCAAGTTAGATTGATCAGAAGTTAATTTTCTGGAGCTTGATCATCAGGGTCGGAGTTTTTACCATCGCAGATCTCAATCGCAGTTTCTTCCACGCATCGCAGTTCATTCGTCGCGGTTTGCGAACCTTTGGTAATTCGTAGTTTCTTCATCACATCGCAGATTATTTTTCTGATAGGTTAGGTCAGATTTGCAGTGGGAGTTCTGACAGTTCAGCCGTAGCCTCACCTCGGGCCGATTCTGACAGCTCTCGGCTCACCTCAGACCGATCCCGCTCCACGCAGCCAATCGCAGCGCGAATAAAACGACGACATCGAACCCGCGCGAATATTCGACCATCGGCCGCGTTCGGGTGTGACATGAACTTTTTACTACAGGGAGACTAGCATTGCACGGGCGCGCTTTGCGCGCGCCTCAATTCACCTTAATTGCCCTATTTTACACATTTTCTTATTTACTGTGTTCAGCTAACTTTGAAGTCTGACAGTTCTCAATTGACTTCAGACTGTACTTCAGACTCAGTTCTGACAGCTAGCAGTATTTTCGCCATTGGTCAGCTCAGGTTGGGTCAGGTCATGTTAGATTTCTGAGAAGGTAATTTTTTTCATAATTTTATTCAAATTTTCAAATATTTCTCCCTGACGGTTCTAACTCTGACGAATAATACCATCCTGACAAAAGCCGTAACAGTTCTCACTATCATCCCACTTCAGACTTAGTCCTGACAGCTGGCAGTATTTCACGCCATCAGTTAGGTTAGGTCAGATTCATATGAGAGGTTAATCTCCAGCGTCGCAGATTTTACCATCGCAGATTCTATTTCGCATCGCGATTTCTTTCAGATTCATATGAGATATTGATCGTTAGCGTCGCAAATTTTGCAATCGCAGGTTCTTTTTCCTATCGCAATCCCTGTTAGATTCATATGAGAGGTTAATCTTCAGCGTCGCAGATATTACTATCGCAGATTCTTCTTTGAATCGAAATATTCCTCTTAGATTCATATGAAAGGTTCATCGTCAGCGTTGCAGATTTCATCTCGTCAGCGTCGCAGATATTAGCATTGAAGATTCTTTTCCCTATTGCAATTCCTGTCAGGTTCACATGAGAGGTTAATCTTCAGCGTCAGCGTCAGCCACAGGTATTTCCATGGAAGATTCTTTTTCCTATCGCAATAATCCTGTTAGACTCGTATGAGAGGTCCATCGTCAGCGTTGCAGATTTTACCGTCGCAGATTCTTTTCCTTTTCCCTGTTGCAATTCCCGCAGATTCTTTCTCTAATCGCTATTCCTGTTAGATTCATATGAGAGGTTAGTCGTCAGCGTCACAGATTTTACCATCGCAGATTCTTTTACCTATTGCTATTCATGTTAGATCAATATGAAAGATCAATTGTCAGCGTTGCAGATTTTACCATCGCAAATTCTTTTCCCTATTGCAATTCCTGTTAGGTTCATCTGAGAGGTTAATCGTCAGCGTCGCAGATTTTACCGTCGCAGGTTCGTCTTCCTATCGCAATAATCCTGTTAGATTCATATGAGAGGTTGATAGATTTTACCATCGCAGATTGTATTTCGTATCGCAATTCCTGTCAGATTCATATGAGAGGTTTGTCGTCAGCGTTGCAGATTTTACCGTCGCAGGTTCTTTCTTCCATCGCGATTCCTGTTAGATTGATGTGATAGGTTAATCGTCAGCGTTGCAGATTTTACCGTCGCAGGTTCTTTTCCTATGTTGACCGTCAGCGTCGTAGATTTGACCATCACAGGTACTTTTTCCTATTGAAATTTCTGTTAGATTTATATGAGAGGTTAATCGTCAACGTCGCAGATTTTGCCATCGCAGATTTTTTTTCACATCGCAATTCCTGTTAGATTCATATGAAAGGTTAATCACCAGTGTCGCAGATTTTACCATCGCAGTTACCATGGCAGATTCTTTCTCGCATCGCAATTGCTGTTAGATTCATATCAGAGGTTAATCATCAGTGTCGCAGATTTTACCATCGCAGTTACCATGGCAGATTCTTTCTCGCATCGCAATTCCTGTTAGATTCATATGAGGGGTCAGCGTGGTAGATTTTACGACATCGTAGGTTCTTTTTCCCATCGTAATTCCTGTTCGATCCATATAAGAGGTTACAGATTTTACCATCGCAGCTTCTTTCTCGCATCGAAATTCCTGTTAGATTCATATGCGAGGTTGATCGTCAGCGTCGCAGATTTGACCATCGCAGATTATTTTCCCCTATATCGTAATTCCTGTTAGATTCATATGAGAGATTAATCGTCAGCGTCGCAGATTTTAAGATCACTGATTCTATTCCCATCGTCATTCCTGTACGATTTATATTACAGGTGACAGATTTTACCTTCGCAGATTCTATTTCGTATTGCAATTTCTCTTCGATCCATATGCGAGGTTACAGATTTTACAAGCACGGATTCTTTTCCCATCGCAATTCCTGTTCAATCCATATCACGCAGCTCCTTCTTTAGCTCGCATTTCCTGTTAGATTCAGATGAGAGGTTGATCGTCAGCGTCGCAGTCCTGTTTCATCCATATGAGAGGTTACAGATTTTACAATCACAGCTTCTTTTTCGCATGGCAATTCCTGTTCAATTCGTATGAGAGGTTAATCGTCAGCGTCGCAGATTTCCCGTATCCGTGTTACTCAAGGTTCGCAGTTTCTTTGTCACATCGCAGTTTATTTTTCTGATCGGTTAGGTCCGCAGTGACAGTTCTGACAGTTCAGCCGTAGGGTCACAGTGACAGTTGGCAGCTTTCAGCTCATTTCAGACGCACGTCCGACCCGCACAGCCAATCGCAGGGCGAATAAAACGGCGGCATCGAAAATCGAAAATCGACATCGAAATGCGAGAGCGCCGACTTCGGGCGCGAACATGAACTTTTTTAGAGAGGAAAGGGAGACGTCGATTGATTACATCAATAATCGATAAATATAAAACAATAATAGCTGCATATTAATGTGAAGACGGAAGGTTTTTTTATGTTATCTTGTGTGACTGTGGCAATGACTAATTTAGGCGACAAAATTCCATAAAACAAATCGCGTGCCTAATCGCACAAGGTTGTATAAGCGCCAAAAACGCGATTTTGGTGCGGCAAACGGTCGTATAATTTTTTTTTTTCACGCCATTCGCACTGAAATCGGCCAAAACGTATAGATCAATTGAAATTACGAGATCGAAAAATGTAAGTCCAAAGGGTCGTAAGTTGGGCGGATACGTCGTTCTTTCATTACAATTTTTAAGGAAAAATAAAAAACAACGTAAAGGCAAAACGTCGTGAGCGCCATTTTTATTTTTGTTTATTTCTCATGATTTTTTTTTTTAAATAGCTGTGAAAACTCGTAAAACGCAGAGATAAATTGAAAGAACGACCATTTTTAAAAAATTCGATAAAAAATATTGGTAATTAAAAGTAGAAGGTCGTAAGCGGCATTTTGATTTTTTTTATTGCTCACGATTTTTTTAAATAGCTGTAACAAGTCGTAAATTTTTTGTTCATCGCCTACGTTAAGTTATCGACGTGGTAGGGGGTCTCTCTGCCGTGTATAAATACGACGGATCGGACGAATTCTAACCAGACACGAAGTATAAGTGGCTACCTTCAACATGAACAAGATCTTCTGTCTTCTTGTCGCCTCATTGGTGTGCGTGGGTGTTGCCAGCGGTAAGTTACAGACCAATAGTACATGCTCGAACGTTCTATTTTCCAATACAATGAAACCTCACTTACACTTATTTGAATCGGGTGCGCTAGAAAATACATACATATAAGTGAGAATAACGTAAAAAAAAACTAATTGAGAGTCAGGTGGTTCGATAGCTTCCACGTCAGCATTGCAATTATTCACACACATCATCAACAGGCGAAAAAAACTTGTTCTGTAGATAAACGTAGAAATATTTTTGCATCAAGGAATAAAATATTCTCGATACAACAAGGATACAATATTCAAACTGAGAATATTTGAATTGTTGATTTCAATTTCAACAGCCAAACTGGAACTCATGGACGTATATCGAAAGCACTCAATTTTTCAAGTATTGTGTCTCGAAATATTTAACAGCATACTTATTTTGTTATGCCTACATTTTCGTATCACAGAAAGTAAAATTTAAAACCGTAAAATGGTACCGAAGTGGAAAATCGACCATTCATCGAACTCATCTATATCAAGAGCAATCAACTTTTGAAGTGTTGTGTCACGAAATATCGCGTGTCTAATGACATAAGGACGTAAGCGCCATTATACGACGTTTTGCTGTTTATAATGGCATAAAGTCGTATAATTTTTTTTTCACGCCAATCGCTCTGAAAACATTCGAAACGTATCAATTGAAATTACGAGATCGAAAAATGTAAGTGCAAAAGCTCGTAAGTTGGGCGGATACGACCTTCTGCTTTTAACTGCGATTTCTTTTATCGAATTTTTCGAAACGACGTCGATTTCGATTTTTCTTTGCGTTTCACGAGTTTTTACAACTATTTGGAAAAATCATGAAAAATTGAAAAAAATCAAAATGGCACCTACGACGTTTTGCCTTTACGTTGTTTTTTATTTTTCCTTAAAAATTGTAATGAAAGAACGACGTATCCGCCAAACTTACGACCTTTTGCACTTACATTTTTCGATCTCGTAATTTCAATTGATCTATACGTTTTGGCCGTTTTCAGAGCGAATGGCATGAAAAAAAAAAATTATACGACCTTTTGCCACCAAAATCGCGTTTTTGGCGCTTACGACCTTATGCCATTAGACACGCGATATTTAACAGCACACTTAACATTTTGTAGCACGTATGTTCTGCAGGTGGTAAGATTCATTGAATCGTTAAAAACAAAAACTATGCGTACGTCATCACGATATAGATAAAATGTGATTTTTGAACGTTATGCTCTTTGTTTGGAACCATTTTATTTTCTACATTTTATGCTACACGGAATGTTCAAACCATTTTCAACATGTCAGGTTCCACTCCATTCGTCAAGTATTGTCATGATATCCTGATTTTTGTTTCAGGAGCCGGCCCATCCGCGGGTGGCAGCACCAACAGTAAGTTAAAGATACAGAAATTTTCGATAATCACAGATATTCACTTGTTGTTCGAATTTATAACGTTATGCTCTTTGATTGGAACCATTTTATTCTCTACATTTTATGATACACGGAATGTTCAAACCATTTTCAACATGTCAGGTTCCACTCGATTCCTCAAGTATTGTCATGATATCCTGATTTTTGTTTCAGGAGTCAACCCAATCGCGGCTACCATCAACAGTGAGTTAAAGATACAGAGATTTTCGATAATAACAGATAACTGATATGCACTTGTTGTTCGAATTTACAACGTTATGCTCTCTGTTTGGAGCCATTTTATTCTCTACATTTTATGCTACACGGAATGTTCAAACCATTTTCAACATGTCAGGTTCAACTCGATTCGTCAAGAATTGTCATGATATCCTGATTTTTGTTTCAGGAGTCGACGAAGCCACGGCTACCAGAATCTACAGTGAGTTAAAGATACAGAGATTTTCGATAATGACAGATATTCACTTGTTGTTCGAATTTAGCTGAAGCGAGTCGAGCACCTTCGGAATGTCGACTTAATCACAGTTCTCTTAACTTAAATTTCAGATGACGTAGCAAATGTCAGAAGCCGACTGTCAGTAATTGCGGATGATGTTAGACTGATGTCCCGCAGTAAGTTCAAAACAATGTCACCCAATGAACATATTCAAGTCATAGCTGGCCGAATCCGCGTGGATTCACCCAGATTTTCCGGCCATGTTTTTTGTGGAGGCTAAAACTTTTTTTAGGGGTTCTTTGGCGTATTTTAAGATCCCTGTGTCCGAGGGATTTGCCCGCAATTCTTTTCAAGGACCGTATTTATTAATTTTAAATTTGGCGAGAAAATCAGTCTTTTTACAACGAATTTCAGAAAAACTGCTGTAAAATTGAGCCAAATGGACTGATTTTGACGATTTTTTTTTCAAAATGTTCAGAATTTCCTCACCTTTCAGGTCGCACATATAGTTTTTAATTTTATTGCGATGCGAGTCCACAGTTTTGAAAAAACTGAAAAGATTCGAAAATTTTCAAGTCAAAATATCTCACAATCAGAACACCACATCTTTTTTCTCGCTCGTTTTTTTATATGTTTTTGTACATGAACAGTTCTAACTTCTCCCAAAGTGGCATCCCCAGTACTTTTTTTAAACGCAAGATATAGCCGATTTTCGAGAATAACAGTTTTTTCGGCGTTTTTCGCCGTTTTCACGTTCTGTATCGAGTTTGAATATTGAATACGCTTCAAAATTCATAGCTGTGATACCTACGTTACATTTTTAAATTTTATAAATATGAAACACAAATTTTAATTAACCACAACCCACTACTAGAGTCCTAGTTAAACGAAAAACGTTTCAAAATAAACATTTCACATACGTTAATTTTTCAATATAAACCACAATTATTTCTCATGTTTCTTGAACTTTTTCTTCATAATCATATAGGTATACACTCTCACGAATTTGTGATGTATTGCCCCTGACTTTCGCTTGCTCTCGCTTGAAGCATAGAACCGACGAGACCTTTTAAACCACTTCGGTAACTCCGAGCAGACTTCGGTTGATCTCGCTAGATTATTCTCTCGGTGTCAAATGAGTCAGGGGCAAACAAATCACAAATTCGTGAGAGTGTATACCTATATGATTATGAATAAAAAGTTCAAGAAACATGAAAAATAATTGTGGTTTTAATTGAATAATTAACGTATCTGAAATGTTTATTTTGAAACGTTTTTCGTTCAACTAGGACTCTCGTAGTGGGTTGTGATTAATTATTATTATTATTTTTTTTATTATTCATATTGTCCCGGGAGAGTAAATGACTTCCCATGACAAGAGGGTTACACGTTACAGCATATCCTTACAGTATTGCTTGCACAGTATGATACAGGAGTATTATCCGGGAGATCCAACTCAAAAAAGAAGGATTCACGAGTATAACTGGAATACATTTACATTCGATTGGCAGGGCCAAGAGAGAGCATAGGTTCTCGTCTATGCGCTTTTCTTCGTACCACCCTTGTGGTTAATTAAAATTCGTGTTTCATATTTATAAAATGTTAAAATGTAACGTAGGTATCACAGCTATGAATTTCGAAGCGTATTCAATAATCAAACTCGATACAACACGTGAAAACGGCGAAAAACGCCAAGAAAAACTGTTATTTCCGAAAATCGGCTCTATCTTGCGTTTAAAAAAAGTACTGGGGATGCCACTTTGGAAGAAATTAGTACTGTTCATGTACAAAAACATATAAAAAAAAGAGCGCGAAAAAAGATGTGCTGTTCTGAGATATTTGGACTTGAAAATTTTCGAATCTTTTCAGTTTTTTCAAAACTGTGGACTCGCATCGCAATAAAATCAAAAACTATATGTGCGAACTGAAAGGTGAGGAAATTTTGAACATTTTGAAAAAAAATCGTCAAAATCAGTCCATTTGGCTCAATTTTAGAGCAGTTTTTCTGAAATTCGTTGTAAAAAGACTGATTTTCTCGCGAAATTTAAAATTAATAAATACGGTCCTTGAAAAAATTTGCGGGCAAAACCCTCGGACACGGGTCTCTTAAAATACGCCAAAGAGCCCCTAAAAAAAGTTTCAGCCCCCACAAAAATCTGGGTGAATCCACGCGGATTCGGCCAGCTATTAAGACATGCGTCAAATATTGACAAAGTACAATAGTGTCATGATATACCTATTTTATTTTGCAGTTACCGGTTCCCAGATGACCGACGCACACGCTGGTAAGTGTTCAGTGGATACACTTACTTGACCAATTTATACGTCTACCAAAACGCTCGAATTATCTTTGTCTCCGTATTCTGGAAAATCATTCCGTTTGATATTCAGGACCTCTCTATTTCTATTTCAGATATTTTGTTGGGAGCCGGAACCACTTTCGCAAACGCTGTAGCTTCTATCCTAGGGGGTAACGGGGGTGAGTTCAAGACGACTTTTACCATTTAAAAATGTTTTTCATTATTATTTTCACTTATTGCCATTATATGCGTCAATTGGTGAATTTCCACTCTGTCATGATACGCCTATTTTATTTTCAGAATCCAAAAAGGAAGTTTTTGCCAGATTCCAGAGTAAGTGACACTCATTCGAAAAATACATCAAGCCTAGCTTGATTTTCATCCAGCTGTTGTTAGAACTGAGTGAGAGTCGAAGACGACTTGATCATAACCGCTGTATTCCAATTTCAGATTTAGTTACCCCAGTAAAAGAAAAAATGACAGCCTATTTGGAAAGAAGTGGACGGGCAAGCCAACGTGAGTTGAAGACGATTGTGCCGATCTAGAATATCGTGCCTGAATTAGCACTTGAAAATTGTCTCAATTATTGATGTATCTTTTAATTTCCAGGTACCAGCGATCAGATCCAACATATTGTGTTCAGCTTGACTCAAGGATTCGAATCAATCAAACCCCTAGTCGATGCGATTTTGGATGCTGCTTTGTTTGCCCTCAGTAAGTTGGAAACAATCGTACCATTAGAAATATAATTGTCATACTGGGATCTATCGTTTGCTACAAACCAAATTCCAATGAGGCTTTCATAAATTGATCTATTTCCTTAGCCTCCAGTTAGGCAAACGTGTTTGATACTCAACATTCGATCCCTGATTTCAATTGTACCACCTTCTCGAACGTTCTATTTTCCAATACAATGAAACCTCACTTATACTTATTTCAATCGGGTACGCTAGAAAATACATACATATAAGTGAACGTAAAAAATAACTAATTGAGAGTCAAGTGGTTCGATAGCGTCCACGTCAGCATTGCAATTATTCACACACATCATCAACAGGTAAAAAAAAACCTGGTCTGTAGATAAACGTAGAAATGTTTTTGCATCAAGGAGTAAAATATTCTCGATAGAACAAGGATACAATATTCGAACTGAGAATATTTAAATGATTGATTTCAATTGCAACAGCCAAACTGGAACTCATGGACGTATATTAAGAGCAATCAGCTTTTGAAGTGTTGTGTCACGAAATATTTAACAGCACATTTAACATTTTGTAGCACGTATGTTCTGCAGGTGGTAAGATTCATTGAATCGTTAAAAATAAAAACTATGCGTACGTCGTCACGATATAGATAAAATGTATTTTTTCAACGTTATGCTCTTTGTTTGGAACCATTTTATTCTCTACATTTTATGCTACACGGAATGTTCAAACCATTTTCAACATGTCAGGTTCCACTCGATTCGTCAAGTATTGTCATGATATCCTGATTTTTGTTTCAGTAGTCAACCCATCCGCGGACATCAGAATGAAACGTAAGTTAAAGATACAGAGATTTTCGATAATTACAGATATTCACTTGTTGTTCGAATTTAGCTCAAGCGAGTCGAGCACCGCGGAATGACGACTTAATCACAGTCCTCTTTACTTTAATTTCAGATTACCTGACAAATGTCAAAAGCCGACTGTCAGTACTTGTGCATGATGTTAGGCTGTTGTCGGCCAGTAAGTTCAAAAGAATGTCACCTAATGAAGATATTCAAATCATAGCTATTAAGACATGCGTCAAATATTGACAAAGTACAATAGTGTCATGATGTACCTATTTTATTTTTAGATAGCAAATCCCAGGTGACCATCACACACGCCTGTAAGTGATGAGTGGATACACTTACTTGACCAATTTATACGTCTACCAAAACGCTCGAATTATCTTTGTCTCCGTATTCTGGAAAATCATTCCGTTTGATATTCAGGACCTGTGCATTTCTATTTCAGATGCGTTCAGGAGTGCCGGAGTCTATCTCGAAAACTCTATAGCTGATATCCTACGGGGTAGCATGCGTGAGTTGAAGAAGACTTTTACCCTTTAAAAAAGTTTTTGTGATCTACTGTTCGCTTCAAATATCAGGGTGAAGTCGAGAAATTGTTTTATTTGACCGAGATTTTCTATTTTGATTCTTCGTATTTCATTATTTTTTTCACTTATTGCCATTATATCATGCGTCAATTGGTGAATTTCCACTCTGTCATGATACGCCTATTTTATTTTCAGTATCCAACTTAGCAATTGCTGCCAGATTCAGGAGTAAGTGACACTCATTCGAAAAATACATCAAGCCTAGCTTCATTTTCATCCAGCTGTTGTTAGAACTGAGTGAGAGTCGAAGACGAGTTAATTATAACCTCTGTATTCCAATTTCAGGTTTTGTCACCCCAATGAAAGACAAGATAATAGCCGATTTCCGAACAATTGAAAGGAGACGCGGTCGTGAGTTGAAGACGATTGTGCCCATCTAGAATATCGCGCCTCAATTAGCACTTGAAAATTGTCTAAATTATTAAGGTATCTTTTAATTTCCAGGTAACAGCGATCGGATCCAAGGTTCTGTGATCAGATTTACTCAAGTATTCGACTCAATCAACCTCCTAGTCAATGCGACTTTGGATGCTGCTATCGAGGTTGCCCGTAGTAAGTTGGAAACAATCGTACCATTAGGAATATAATTGTCATACTGAGATCTATCGTTTGCTACAAACCAAATTCCAATGAGGCTTTCATAAATTGATCTACTTCCTTAGCCTCCAGTTAGGCAAACGTATTTGATACTCAACATTCGATCCCTGATTTCAATTGCACCACCAGTTTAGTACTGCTAAACTACGATCCTAAATATTTTTACTTTTTATATTATTTCCATCGTCAACTAAAATATGATGATTTCTTAAATTATACTTTCAATGTGTTCTGGTAATTGCCATTGAATCGTAATTTCACTTTCGCAGGTAGATCTGGATAATCATAAATTCCATGCCAGTCCAGCTGAACCGAAGCAGCGGAAGAGACTATTATTGGTGAGTGTCATCGACAGTATCACCTGATACGAAGATGCTGAATATATTTATTCACTAATTTTGGTGAATCTATTCGCAGACCACTTCTTAGCAGCTATCGCGGAGCGGAATATTCGGAACCGCTTGTGCCAATCTGAAGAACTTTTTGTGGAAGAACGTAAATCATCTGCTGGACGAGAGACTACCACTTTCTTCCGGCACGTCTTCCAATTGATCACTGAATATGTATATGCCAGTGAGAATAATGTAAAGCTGCTTAAGATTGTGAGCAATAAAAATCAATTTCGAAAATATTCATTTGCTGTATCGTATAAATTTTCCATTTCCCAACACAGATTCCGACTACAAAAGAATAAAGACATTCAGAGGCCCTTATAAAAACGATTACTTTTTTCCTTCCGAGTCACGTGACATGTGAAAAGGTTTTTTTATTTGCAACACCTGCATGAAAAGTTTGATTCCGTTCGGACCGCTGAACCGATTCGGATGAAATTTGCAAGGCATACTGTTCTTCTTCCGAGGCTGTGCCAATAAAGTTTTCAAACGTCGCGCGCTAACCATGTTTAAATAAAAAATACCGTGAGGAATATTACGATACAGATAATTAGTTATCAAACACTGATTATCCGAGTATAGTGATTCAAAGACCGAAAGACGTTCAGAATGATATCCAAACGAGAAGAGTCGGTGCCTCCCCCGTGCACCCCTTCCATGGTTAAAGACATGACATGATTTTTCCGCTCAAAATTAAGTCATCTTATGGCATCAACGGGCCTTCGATAATCTTCAGTCATTTTGTATCTAGATGTGGTATAGAGGACATTTCAATGACGGGATTCGTTGACCCCGATTGTCGAGTCTGATTCATATTGTATTGGCGCAAGTAGGGGGAAGTCCGGCAGTACCGGTCGGCAGGCAGTACCGGCCAATAGTAGTTTTAGAGTTTCTTAGAGTTTCTGGGCGCCATGGAAACTCTAAAACTACTAGTGGCCGGTACTGCCTGCCGACCGGTACTGCCGGACTTCCCCCTACTTGAATCGTTAATTCGTGATCACTTCTGAATATGCAATAAAGTTTTATCATGGCCTGTACCTTATTGATACAGTTGTGCATCGTGGACTACGAATACCTCAATTCAAATATTATTTTGTTCATGGGTGGATGCCTAATTGGCGTTCACATCATCTGAATTTAACAAAAATTTCTTGACCTTCATCGTTCTTTGTCACATTTTGTGCATTTTTTTTTTCACTTGCATTCCCTCAAAATCCGAAGAAAGATTTCAAGAATTCAGAAAATCAACCGAATCACGCACATTATCTTGAAAATCGGAAAACTCATTTTCTTAAAAATGAAATTTCTTTTTCGAATAAATATTTCACACAATGTGTGGGATGATATGACTCATGGGTTCTGTGAGTTTCATTGTTGCTGAAGCATCGCTTCATACTGAAAAAATATATTTTTTTCCATACATGAACGGAAAGGCTTTGCTACCTGTTTTCGGGGAGCAAACAGTGGTTTTACCGACCGGGAAGTCTTCTCTCCCGGTGAGTCTTTCTTCCCCAGTCTTTCTACCCTGAAACTCTTTCCTCCCTGCTTTCAGTTCCCGTACCGGCCGCGCTACACTTCAGCCACATAACCTAATTGCCGAATGATCATCGTTTTGCCCGCAAAATCGACCTTTCCGTTCATGGTGGAAAAGATTACAGTGTGCACCGCGGTCGCAGGACCTTTCACTCCCTCGGTGTAGTTTTCTGCCCTCGTCTTCGGCTCGCAACTCGTGCAGCCTCTCCTCTCCCTCGTGCAGCAAACTACACGCTCGGGAGCGAAAATGTCCTTTGCTCCCTTGGTGCACAATATACTATTGACTATATTACAAGTGACTATATGGAATCCGTCGATTTCTGTATTGGTTTCAACATTTTTGCCACTTTCGAGCATCTTTTGAAGTGACCGTTCGGTTCAGAAGATTATCGGTTCAATTTGCTCTATCCTCAAATTTCACACTCTTCGTAATTTCCGAGTTCCTAAGTTAGTCTGATCCCTTCTGACGTCACGATCACTTTGCAATCGATTTTATAATTTCATATAATACATTTCGATGAAATTTATAGGCATCATGGGGCTGCCGCCTGATATCCTCACAGAACTTCGTCAATGGAACGAAAGCTCCGTAGCAAATGTGCTCGAAAACTTGCTTCACTTTTTCTAACCACGTCTCAACGTTTTCCAAGTCTATTAAATAATTCTTATCAATCGTTAATTCGAATGACGTGATGTGTGAATTAATCGTAACATCATCTGAGCAAATATTACCATAATCTCGTGTGCTGAAAGATATTTAGGAAAACTTGTGGAAACTTTGTTACATCGCGTGTCTAATGGCATAAGGTCGTAGCGCCAAAAACGCGATTTTGGTGGCAAAAGGTCGTATAATTTTTTTTTCACGCCAGTCGCTCTGAAAACGGCCAAAACGTATAGATCAATTGAAATTACGAGATCGAAAAATGTAAGTGCAAAAGGTCGTAAGTTTGGTAGATACGTCGTTCTTTCATTACAATTTTTAAGGAAAAATAAAAAACATCGTAAAGGCAAAACGTCGTAAGCGCCATTTTTTCCGTGATTTTTAATGATTTTTCCAAATAGTTGTAAAAACTCGTGAAACGCAAAGAAAAATCGAAATCGACGTCGTTTCGAAAAATTCGATAAAAGAAATTGCAGTTACAAGCAGAACATCGAATCCGCCCAACTTACAACGTTTTGCACTAACATTTTTCGATCGCGTAATTTCACTTGATCAATACGTTTCGAACGTTTTCAGAGCCGTTGGCGTGAAAAAAAAAAAAAAATTATACGACTTTACGCCATTATAAACAGCAAAACGTTGTGTAATGGCGCTTACGTCCTCATGTCATTAGACACGCGAAATAAATATTTGAATGATTATCTAACGGTAACACATCTTTGCCAGTATCAAATACAGAACTCAAATCTCGATTATTTTGGCCAACAAATTTGATGTTATATTCGTTATAAATTCGATTAAGTGATTCGAAAAGGCCAGCCACATACGGAATTGAAGCAAATTTTTTTCTAGGAGTGTCGTTAGCGTCAATCGAGTTGTCATTGTTGTTATTAGGATCTGTGCCGTTAACAATTTCTTTGTGTTTAATTGAAATGTGTTTTTTAAGTGAAGACATTGGATAATCATTCAAGCGCAGGACGTCAAAGATGAGATTCAAGTTTTTTTCATGAAAAGAAAAGTAAAAAAGAACTAATTGAGAGTCAAGTGGTTCGATAGCTTCCACGTCAGCATTGCAATTATTCACACACATCATCAACAGGTGAAAAAAACTTGTTCTGTAGATAAACGTAGAAATATTTTTGCATCAAGGAGTAAAATATTCTCGATACAACAAAGATACAATATTCAAACTGAGAATATTTGAATGATTGATTACAATTCCAACAGCCAAACTGGAACTCATGGACATATATCAAGCGCAATCAACTTTTGAAGTGTTGCGTCACGAAATATTTAACAGCACACTTAACATTTTGTAGCACGTATGTTCTGCGGGTGGTAAGATTCATCGAATCGTTAAAAATAACTAGCCCGTTTTAGCCAAAAAGCTCATCGCTTTTTTGCGTAAGGCACGATCGTACAGTGCTAGTTTGTTTTGTAATAGTGTTCAAAATCCCCCAAGAATTTCAAAATTATGATTCGAAGCCAATAGACCGTATTCCAAGGACGGCTCTCGTAACTTCAAAATTGACGAAGCTAGCGACCGCGGTTTTTAAACCGCAAGTCGGATCGAGTCTACAATAAAATTTGCATATCTTCGGAGTAAAAAGAGTAACCTCTGCCAATTTCATCAAAATCGGTTCAGTGGTCTGGCTGATAGCGTGTTTACAAGCAACTTCAACGATTTGACATCGAGACGCAGGTGCCGGAAAAATTATCGAAAATTCTCAAAATTTTGATTCGTGATCAGGAGGCTGTATTCCAAAGCTCGCTATTGTACGTTCAAAATTGACAAAGTTAGTAATCACAATTTTTGAACCGGAAGTCGGATCGGGTACACAACGAAATTCTGACATCTTCAGGGTAAAAGAAGTATCCTCTGCAAATTTCATCAGGATCGGTTCAGCAGTTTGGATGATAGCGGGTTTACAAGAAATGGGGGGGTCACATACACCACTCTTGAAAATGCTCGAAAACGACTACCCGGGTGCCAAAACGTGCTCCCTACATGATTCCAGAACTTTTACTCGATCCGACGTTTTTTGCGATGGCGAATGTATAAGGCACTCCGTTTTCTACGATCGTGCCTAAAAACAACATGTTGAATAATTTTAAATCGTTTAAATACAACCTTTTCTCTATTCAAAGTCTATAACGTTTGAAACAGTACCTTTTACGCGCCGTACCGTGACGTCACAAAGTACCTTCGCCCCCACGTTCTTCTGTTGACCATTGTTGTCCGTAGCGCCCTCAGACGGTAGAGCCAAGAAGGATT
Organism: Euura lappo; assembly: GCA_018257835.1. Lineage (NCBI taxonomy): Eukaryota > Metazoa > Arthropoda > Insecta > Hymenoptera > Tenthredinidae > Euura > Euura lappo. Next base: position 10,639 of record JAEUYN010000392.1, on the reverse strand, counting down.
AGATACACGGAAAAAATGTCGGGTCGGTTCCTCGCCCGTCGAGTACGGCCGCGCGCCCAAAAACACCGAGAGTGGGGCAACCACAGCTCGAGGCGGCTGCCTTCCCAGTTTGGGAGCGCTGCCGCCCCAAACGGGCGAGCTGCCGTCTCCACGAAACGTCTACGGGCGGGCTGCCGTCCCTCACGGGCGCCCTGCCGTACCATAGTGGTAATGCCGCCGCACCGACGTGCGGTGGCGCTGTGCGACTATGCCATGGTGCAGCTTCTTGCCCAACATTTTTTCCGTGTAGAGGGAACGCTGAGCGTATACCGAAACAACAACGCCGTCTGTCAGGTGAGATCTCAAGCTTCGTTGCTTCTGCGCATGCGTCAAGTCGAGCTGTTGAACGGCACCCACGGTCTTATACCGAGCCTTTCTGAGGAAGCGAAACAGACCCTCTCTCTCCCTCGCCCAGGTATGCCCAACGCAGGCCTGTGGAGGGGGAAGGGTTCTCGCTTCCTCAGAAAGGCTATATACAGGTCTTGAAACGAAGGTGGTGGGGGTGGTTCGCTTAATGGCTCAAAAATTAGTTCGAGTTGCGGCCGAAAGGGCTGCGCCAGCGATATCGGTTGAGCAATGGGCAGACCATAGACATAACCTCTAAACGTGCTTTAAACCTATATTGCCGTCACCTGTATGGCGCATTTTTGGAAAACTGACTGGAAAAATAATAAAGGGAATATACTAAAAACGTGAAAAAAATTCTATTACCAGGAAATCGAACCAAATTACGAGTTCGGAAAATCGAACACGGGGTGTATAAACCGCGCGGCGCACGCGCGCATTCAATTACGATTAGTGGTTTTGAAGCTCGATTTTTCGAACTCGTAATTTGGTTCAATTTCCTGGTAATAGAACGTTTTCCACGTTTTTACTATATTCCCTTTCTTTTTTCAAGACAGTTTTCCAAAAATGCTCCATACAGGTGACGGGAATATAGGTTTAAAGCACGTTTAGAGGTTATGTCTATGGTCTGCCTATTGCTCAACCAATATCGCTGGCGCAGCCCATGTGGCCGCAACTCGAACTAATTTTTGAGCCATTAAGCGAACCCCCCACCACTGAAATTTAGGTGTCGTTCCAAGACCTGTATATAAGACCGTGACGGCACCCCACTCCCGATGGCTGACGCTACTCCCGACGGTCCCGGGAAATATACTATTTTATCATTAGCATTAGTATTACATAGATTTATATTATTATGAGGTAAATCTAAGTTTTATGTACAAATATATTTCGCCAAATTGTTGCCTAAATTGATGTCAACAAATTTTTAATGCTACTTATCTCGTCAATTGATGTTCAATGACGAATATTTGTTACCCAAATCGTATGTGTGGACGTTCACCACAAGTTATTTCTGTCCACAATAAAACCAAATTATTTTGTGATAAAGGAATAGGCTTCTACTTCATTATCCATTATCCTTCTTCAAGACTAGCTCGCACAGCTCAGAACCGTTTTTCTCTGAACCGTACATTTGAATCTGGCGCTGCGCTAGCAAAAAAGAAGGGTGGGGCTACTATAGTTCAGACCTGACCTGCTTGAGGCGCTGAAAACTGTGTACGCAAAAATACACGGCATCCTCCTTGGGTAGAGCCAAGGAGGATTAGATAGAGGGAACGCTGCCATAAGGCCGCAATGTATTTTAGCGTACACAGCGTTCAGCGCCTCAAGCAGGTCGGTCCGGAACTATAGTACCCCCACCCTTCTTTTTTGCTAGTGCACCGCCAGATTCAAATGTACGGTTCAGAGAAAAACGGTTCTGAGCTGTGCGAACTAGTCTTGAAAAGCCATTGAGGAAACAGAAGGGTAACGGAAAATGATGTAGAAGCCTATTTTATCACAAAATAATTTGGTTTTATTGAGGACAGAAATAACTTCTGTTGAACTCCCACACATACGATTCAGGTAACAAATATTCGTCATTGAACATCAATTGACGAGATAAGTGGCATTAAGAATATGTTGACATCAATTTAGGCAATAGTTTGGCGAAATATATTTGTACATGCAACTTAGATTTACGTCATAAATCTCGGTAATACTAATGCTAACAATAAAAAATATCTTCACATTGATTAGAGTCCTGATTTAACAAAATATATTTATATATATACAACTTATATCTAACTCACGATTTTAGGTAATATACTAATACTAAAAATAATACTAGGTAATACTAATAATAATAGGTAATACTAATACTAAAAATAAAAAATATCATCACATTGATCAGAGTCGTAATTTAACAAAATATATTAAAAGTTATCACACACTTTCAGTCGGTTACTGTACTGTTCACGAGTATAACTGGTAATGGCGTCGGCGTCGGTCCCCGGGAGCGTCAGCCATCGGTAGTGGGGTGCCGTTCAACAGCCTGAATTGACGCATGCGCAGAAGCAACTAAGCTTTCGGACCCACCTGACAGATGGCGCTGTTGTTTCGGTATACGCTCAGCGTTCCCTCTATCTAATCCTCCTTGGGTAGAGCTGTGCGTTGATGGTACTGTGTGAAGTCACACGTAACCGCGAAATTCAAACACTGATCGATGTGAAAACCAAATATAAACAATTGGGCGGAATATGTTTTTTTTTTAATCAATCCTAATCATCAAATTATCGGATAAGAGAATATAAAAAAAGTATAAAACTTCCCTATACTGACGTCACGACGAATCATATGAAGCGATTATATGCCCAGTTTATTGAGTACCGTTTGACCTCAATTTTTGGATGATTTCGTTTAGAAAAAAAAGAACAGTAAGCTCGTCATGAATAGGAAGTAAAGTATCGTCCACAGCTATTCATATTTTTCACTCTCCTACCCAGGGAAGTTTCATGAATTTTTTTTATCATCTTATCCGATAATTTGATGATTAGGATTGATGAAAAACATGTTGCACCCAATTGTTTACAGTTTGTTTTTACGTAAATCAATTTTTTTGTTTTAATTCAGCTTTTGAATTTCCCGGTCACGTGTGACGTCACACAGTTAAGTTCTACCGTCCGGCGGCGCTGCGGACGACGATGGTCAACATAACACGGTCGTATACACAGGTCCGGCAACTCCCATGGTGGGGGTGGGTCCCTTAGCGATGCTTCAAAGTTCCCTGAATTGGCCGCTGAATTTTTGGCGCCCGTGTAGGTTAGTGCAGGGTTGGAGTATAAACAATGTTTCTAACCTCGAAACTTGTGAACGAATAAATTTATATTCCGTCCAAATTGCGTTGTTCTTTCAATTACATTTATTTATATTATTATTGCAATTTTTTATGATCGATACAGCACTCTACAATTAGCATATCACTAATTTTATTATTGACTGTTTGGTAATACGGATGAAACTTCTTCACATTTTTCTAGCGAAATGGTTATACAACTAAATAATCTTCGTTACACAGAACTTGAATGAATAGACTAACAAATAATTTTTATTCAGCGTTGCAATTTCCAAAATATCCCACAACAGAGCGATTTGTATCGGAAGTTCCCCCCCAAAAAAACAAAAGACTAACAAAATCTGCTTCAATAGTTTACTTGACATTATTTAATCACGGTCAGATGTACGTCATATCATCGATATATTAAAGTCACGCAATTGAATTGGTTAATAACAAACTATGGGAAAACTGTGACGTTCGTTATGTACAGAAAATAGGTTATGAACATTGTTTACACTCCAACTCTGTACTAGGCTTCTAGCGCGCCTCAGCACCCGTGGCAGCAGGCGAAAACACACTTGGCTTCATTAAGGGACCCACAGGTGGCGTTTGAAACTATTGATAATTTTCAATTGCTCTTTGAAATCGTCTGAATTTGATTTCATAATTTTTTATTCTTTCTCAAAATCCTATTCATTAATCACGCGCCCATTTATCATGAATATTTGTTAATATGAGAAAACGTCCTTACTCCAATGCGCGCGTAGCGCCGGTGGTGCGGACCATCCGTGTCCGTAGCCAGACCCCGTCGAGTGTAGCGTAAGCGTGAGCGCGAGTGTAGCGGCGTTGCGTTCAGCGAGACATCGAGTTCGATTGACTATAGTGTGTGCGCGGCGGATGGTTTGGATGAGAGAGAGACTCGGATTCGCATCGTTCGGCGGTTTAACAACAATATCATCGTCAATATAAATCGAATCAACGATCATTACCGCGGCCATGCGTTGACGTATTCGATAACCGGATAGGTTATTGTAGATAGACAGTAGTGTGCAAAATAGAACTAAAAATATCCCCCCCGGAATAAAAGAAAGAAAGAAACGAAAAATAATATCAAGAATAAAAAAAAAAAAGAAAGATAGAAACACGGAACAAAGAAAACCGAAGCTATAATATAAATCAGAGTAAATATGCGTCTTTTGATATTATACAGAAAATTTTCTTCAATTATTTCATTGATAATCGAGTGATAAAATTTTCATACCGGCTTCGACGATTTTATATGGATAAAAAAAATTGATATTATAATTTTAATATCATATTATAACCAAAAAAATCACGAGAATACAATCGAGAAGAGAGATAGACAGAGAGAGAAGGAGACAGCGAGTGAGGAGAGTCCCTTGTCTGTGCCTTCGCCGACAGAGCCTGGCACCGCATATCATAGAAGAAGAAGAAGGAGATAATCGACGAGGACGAGGACGAGGAGGAACCAGCCGCGTAAAAACGCACGCGGTTCGTCTTCTGCGATTGTTGTACCGTATTTGTACGTTGAGTAAAAAATGGCGAAGGTGTTTCGCGCGGTGACAGTATCGACTTTGTCAAACAATGGAGAGTCGACGGTGAAATACGACAAACCGGTGACTCTTAACATAAACTACGACCCTCAGGGACTCAGCGTCGAGTTAACACCAGGTAATTACAACGGACGTGTCGAACGATCGATAGTATTCGACGAATAACGAAACCCCGACGATGACATAACCTCAAATCTCAATGTAACCCCCCGTTCCTTTATTCGCCACGCTCGCGAATGTTATACCAAAATCGCACAGAATTTTTATTTCAAATACTTTTATTAGAGAATAAAATAAATAAACTGAAATTATAAATTTTGCGATTTTTTTTTTTTTACCACATAATTAAAATAATGTATATAAATAATAGTGAATCGTAAAGTAGTGAGTATTTGTGTTTTTTTTTCTCTCGTTGTTTAGGTGATCAAGGCAGCAGGGATCGAAGTACGCTTCTCGAATTTCCCGTGACTCATAATACAGAATGTTCGAGGGTAGCGTCGAGAGGATACGTGTTCACGTTGGATACGGAGAGCCTTTTGATCACATTCGCGAACGAAACAGGTGATTATTGTCTTGACGATGAGAGACGGAGGAATTTTAACGTTTTTTCGATGAAATTTACACCATTCAGAGAATTTTCAGAGTCAAACGGATCAAAAATTGAACCAAAGTCGAGTCGATGGATGAAATATCGAATTATTGGCGATTTTAGAGACTTTTAATGGTCGAATTGGAGATTAAATTGAATATCGATGTTTGTTTTCGATTGTTTTAGACCATTTTTCACGATTTTAGGGTCTTTTCAAACTCAAATGGATAAAAAATTTGATTAACTTTGACTCTGTGATTGAGAAACAGATAATAAATCCTTTAATCGACGATTTTTTGATCGCTTTACATAATTTTTCATGATTTTAGGGTCTTCTTAAAGTGAAATTGATCAAAAATTGATTAACTTTGACTTTATGATTGAGAAACAGTCAAAATATCGACAATAAATCCTTTAATCGACGTTTTTTAAATTGGTTTAGACCATTTTTCACTATTTTAGGGTCTTTTCAAACTGAAATGGATAAAAAATTGGATTAACTTTGACTCTATGATTGAGAAACAGTCAAAATATCGACAATAAATCCTTTAATGACGTTTTTTAAATTGTTTTAGACCATTTTTCACTATTTTAGGGTCTTTTCAAACTCAAATTGATCAAAAATTGATTAACTTTGACTCTATGATTGAGAAACAGACTAAATATCGATAATAAATCCTTTAATCGACGTTTTTTAAATTGTTTTAGACCATTTTTCACTATTTTAGGGTCTTTTCAAACTCAAATTGATCAAAAATTGATTAACTTTGACTCTATGATTGGGAAACAGACTAAATATCGATAATAAATCCTTTAATCGACGTTTTTTAAATTGTTTTAGACCATTTTTCACGATTTTAGGGTCTTTTCAAACTCAAATTGATCAAAAATTGATTAACTTTGACTTTATGATTGAGAAACAGACAAAATATCGATAATAAATCCTTCAATCGACGTTTTTTAAGTTGTTTTAGACCATTTTTCACGATTTTAGGGTCTTTTCAAACTGAAATGGATAAAAAATTGGATTAACTTTGACTCTATGATTGAGAAACAGTCAAAATATCGACAATAAATCCTTTAATCGACGTTTTTTAAATTGTTTTAGACCATTTTTCACTATTTTAGGGTCTTTTCAAACTCAAATTGATCAAAAATTGATTAACTTTGACTCTATGATTGAGAAACAGACTAAATATCGATAATAAATCCTTTAATCGACGTTTTTTAAATTGTTTTAGACCATTTTTCACTATTTTAGGGTCTTTTCAAACTCAAATTGATCAAAAATTGATTAACTTTGACTCTATGATTGGGAAACAGACTAAATATCGATAATAAATCCTTTAATCGACGTTTTTTAAATTGTTTTAGACCATTTTTCACGATTTTAGGGTCTTTTCAAACTCAAATTGATCAAAAATTGATTAACTTTGACTTTATGATTGAGAAACAGACAAAATATCGATAATAAATCCTTCAATCGACGTTTTTTAAGTTGTTTTAGACCATTTTTCACGATTTTAGGGTCTTTTCAAACTGAAATGGATAAAAAATTGGATTAACTTTGACTCTATGATTGAGAAACAGTCAAAATATCAACAATAAATCCTTTAATGACGTTTTTTAAATTGTTTTAGACCATTTTTCACTATTTTAGGGTCTTTTCAAACTCAAATTGATCAAAAATTGATTAACTTTGACTCTATGATTGGGAAACAGACTAAATATCGATAATAAATCCTTTAATCGACGTTTTTTAAATTGTTTTAGACCATTTTTCACTATTTTAAGGTCTTTTCAAACTCAAATTGATCAAAAATTGATTAACTTTGACTCTATGATTGGGAAACAGACTAAATATCGATAATAAATCCTTTAATCGACGTTTTTTAAATTGTTTTAGACCATTTTTCACTATTTTAGGGTCTTTTCAAACTCAAATTGATCAAAAATTGATTAACTTTGACTCTATGATTGGGAAACAGACTAAATATCGATAATAAATCCTTTAATCGACGTTTTTTAAATTGTTTTAGACCATTTTTCACTATTTTAAGGTCTTTTCAAACTCAAATTGATCAAAAATTGATTAACTTTGACTCTATGATTGGGAAACAGACTAAATATCGATAATAAATCCTTTAATCGACGTTTTTTAAATTGTTTTAGACCATTTTTCACGATTTTAGGGTCTTTTCAAACTCAAATTGATCAAAAATTGATTAACTTTGACTTTATGATTGAGAAACAGACAAAATATCGATAATAAATCCTTCAATCGACGTTTTTTAAGTTGTTTTAGACCATTTTTCACGATTTTAGGGTCTTTTCAAACTGAAATGGATAAAAAATTGGATTAACTTTGACTCTATGATTGAGAAACAGTCAAAATATCGACAATAAATCCTTTAATCGACGTTTTTTAAATTGTTTTAGACCATTTTTCACTATTTTAGGGTCTTTTCAAACTCAAATTGATCAAAAATTGATTAACTTTGACTCTATGATTGAGAAACAGTCAAAATATCGACGATAAATCCTTCAATCGACGTTTTTTAAATTGTTTTACGTTATTTTGGATCTTTTTCCGGCCCCTTTGAAGCCTGATGAGCAACTATTTGGCCAATTTTGATAGTAGAATCTGAAATATCAATATGACCAGAGAATCAACGAATATTACAATTTTTCATGAAAATAAGGAAGAAAACTTGAAAAATACAAAGTTTAACGAAATTCTCGATCAAAATGAACGAATTTTTGATAAATTTGTATATCTCCTCAATTTCTGCGAAAGAAGAACCGCACAAAGCGAAAACGCAGGCTGCAATCAAGCCTTTATCATTTCTATCTCAGAATTATCATCGTTTCTCAATTTTTCAATCCCCGCCCTCTGATCTTCTTCCAGTCCCCGAGAAACTAGATTCTGAGTCTTTCCGATCCTCCGATCTAATAAACTGAATTGTCTCGTCCGTTCCGCAGATATCCGCAGCTTCCACTCTCAGATATTGAAGTTAAAAAATGGAAAGGGGGTCTCGGCGTTCAACGAGAGAACCGAGGAGTCTTCCGCGATGCAGTATTTCCAGTTTTACGGCTACCTATCTCAGCAGCAGAACATGATGCAGGACTACATAAGAACGAGCACCTATCAACGGGCGATTCTCGGAAACATCTCAGACTTCAAGGACAAGATAGTCCTGGACGTCGGCGCGGGGTCCGGGATCCTTTCCTTCTTCGCCGTCCAGGCGGGCGCGAAGAAGGTCTACGCCGTGGAGGCCAGCAACATGGCGAATCACGCCGAGCTCCTGGTGGCGGCCAATAATTTGTCCGACAGGATCGTCGTGATCGCCGGTAAAATCGAGGAAATCGATCTTCCAGAGCACGTCGACTGCGTCGTCAGCGAGCCGATGGGATACATGCTGTACAACGAAAGGATGCTCGAGACTTATCTCCACGCCAAGAAATGGCTCGCCCCAGGTGATTGCCGAGGGAATTTCTTCGCCATTTTGGTCAGAAAAATTATGAAAAATATTTCTTACCTCGAAGAGGGAGGAAGGGGAATTTTTTCAGATTTTTTGAGACGCCGGACGAAGCTCGGAAAAGTATTTCAAGACTCGGATCGTCTGTTTTTTATTTTTTTTACGATCTTTTAACTCGATTAAAAATCTGAAAAAATCACGGAGAGTCGAGAATGAAGAATTGTTCCTACTGGAAAAATTAGAAACTGGTAGCTCTCGATATTGCCCCAAAAATTTACGATTTAGACCTCGGAATATATTTTTTTTTCGCTCCGATCCGTGAAGAATTTTGATTTCTTCCAATTTTCAAGCATCAAGATTGACGAGAGGTAGATTTCGATAGTTTTTTCTAACTTTTCAGACTCAGAATGGCCTCGAGATATCTAAAAAGTGTTCAAAATTGATAAAATATACGTAAAAATATTGAAATTTTTCATTTTCGTTCCCCAGGCGGCCGAATGTTTCCTTCCAGAGGAGATCTCCACGTGGCTCCATTCTCGGACGAGAATTTGTACATGGAACAGTTCAACAAGGCTAATTTCTGGTACCAGACTTGTTTCCACGGCGTCGATCTTTCGGCGATGCGGAACAACGCGATCAAGGAATACTTCAGACAGCCTATCGTCGATACCTTCGACATACGCATCTGCATGGCCAAGTCCGTCAGACACGTCGTAGATTTTCAAACCGCACATGAGACTGATTTACACAAAATAGGTATAAAGCAATGAAAATCAAAAATTGGGCAGTTAGGCCCAAAAAACGTTCCGATGTTGGCGTTTTTTATCCTTTTATTGCAAAAAATGATCTAACTTGTCTCCTTTTCGCGATTTTGAGGACAAAAACTCGACTCTAGTTGTCTTAAAATTTAAAACGAACTGAAAAATCATTAAATATCTGATTTATGCTGTAAATAAATCGATCTTTGAATCGATTTCCCTTCTTTTCTGTCTCTTTAAATTGATTATTGACAGATGGAATGATTGAATTTTACAGAAATAGACGTCGACTTCCACATATTAGAGAGCGGAACCTGCCACGGACTGGCGTTCTGGTTCGACGTAGCATTTATCGGCTCTACCCAACAAGTATGGCTCAGTACTGCGCCGACGGAGCCGCTCACGCACTGGTACCAGGTTCGGTGCCTCCTGGAAAATCCACTTTTCTGTAAAAGCGGGCAGCTTCTATCGGGCAAAGTTATACTCATCGCTAACAAGAGGTATCATATGGGTTCGAAGAAACGATCAAACACTGATTCGAGTTCATTTGTCGCTCTAAAGTCACGAAAATCTTGTTCATCGGTCAAATTAAAAGTTGAAAACCGTTTTTGATGCAGAAATCTCGAATTTGGTTCCGAAATATAACGATTTTCGTTCAACAAATGGATAAGAAATCACGAAAATCTCGTTTATCGATTAAATTTCAAGTTTAAAATCATTTTTAGTTCACAAATTTCGAATTTGATTCCGAAATATAACGATTTTCGTTCAACAAATGGATAAGAAATCACGAAAATCTCGTTTATCGATTGAATTGGAAGTTTAAAATCGTTTTTAGTTCACAAATCTCGAATTTGGTTCCGAAATATAACGATTTTCGTTCAACAAATGGATAAGAAATCACGAAAATCTCGTTTATCGATTAAATTTCAAGTTTAAAATCGTTTTTAGTTCGCAAATTTCGAATTTGATTCCGAAATATAACGATTTTCGTTCAACAAATGGATAAGAAATCACGAAAATCTCGTTTATCGATT